>JAQMCW010000012.1:13100438-13111609 GCA_030068335.1 Chrysichthys cranchii
TCTTTAGATGGACAATGTGGAAGTAACAATAACTCACTTTGGAAAATTTCCTCATTCCGACTCATTATGCCAGCACGAGTCACATATAGTACTTTGAAAAGTCTGTAAATGTAAGACATTCCTGTGAAGTCTAATCAGATCATTTGCATAGTGCTTTACCACCAGTAAACACTGAGAGAAGTGGGGCATATTAATAATCCAATACTGTATGTGCAGCAGCAGGAATTAACACCTGCAAATGCTTTATCATGGCAGAGATGGGCTTGCTGTGCAGCATGCTTTCTCACTGTTAATTAAACCAATTGGTGTGGACCAGTTAAGTAGTCTTTCTGCTGAAAAAGCTGTAAAAACTGAGCCATCAAGCAGCTGTCAAGCTGAGAATTCAAAAGGAATTGTAAGATTGTTTTTAGCAATGGATTCCGGTAAAAAAAAAAATAATTCAGGATTTAGATTAAATCACAGTGTTATTTTAACATCTGACACCTTTTGGTTAAAGCACAGAGCTTTCAGAATCTTGAGGGTTGCCATCTGATTGATTTTGTTTGAATTAATGGTGAGTAAAGATGATACTCTTGTGAGTCCGTATATATATATATATATTTAGGTAGGTCTAAGTTGAGATATTCTTAGAACAGAAAAAATACAAATCTTGTATTTGAGTAGAAGACAAAATGTTCCGATAAAAAATTCTTTGCTCATAATTAAATGATCTAAATACTGTCATTACCCTATATACATATAATTGTAATATGCTTTGGAAAAAGTATTTGTTCTTGAAATACAGCTTGCCTGATAAAATGTAAGCAGTGTCATATATTTATGTATTTATAATGCATCAGTTTTCCCCAAAAAACATACATACAAACAGCTTTTGCTTTATTCCAGTACAAGTATAAGAGCCACACAAAGAAATCATACTCTGATATTCTTCAATTGATCAAAACTTGAGTTTTCTTTCACTTTTAAATAAATTTTCATAGGATTTCATTGTTATGAATTTAAGAAATTCAGTATATACTGTAAATACTATATATATATATATATATATATACATATACACACACACACACACACAAACACATATATATGTAGTAGTTACACTAAATAATATTTACTGTATGTGTAAATATTATTTTGTCCTAGTTAATTTAGCTTCTACTAGGGAAATATCATATTTAAGTGCAAATTTAGTCATAAGATCCCAATGTCTTCTTATTCTTGAAGAAACACTGTATCTTCTAAGTACCTATGAACTGTACTAGAACTTCTACATACAGTACATGACTAATATTATCTGTGCATTTTACAGACTGTACGACTGTGTATTTTATTCTTGTCTTCAATAAAATACCAAAATGGAGATTCTTTTCATGCTGGCTATGCCCCTGAGCTAAATCAAATCAGCACTATATTTCAAAGAAACTTAAGTACCTAAAAGTGAAGACTATTATTATTGTTAATGCATTTCACAGTACACTACTGAACCAAAGATAATATAAATTGGCCTTTGGCAGTATATGTTTGCTGACCAACAGTCTGATCATCATCTTTTTAACTATGCTCTGGTGGACACTGAGGGCCTTTGGTGTTTCTATTATATCCCCTTCATGAGTGACTGAAAAATAGCTCACTTTCCAACAGCAAGGAGTGTTTACATGCTGCCCAGCAATCGCTTGACTAAACCTGTCAGAAAGGCCTGGCACAATGGCAGACAGGGGTATCTTTTCTTCCTTTGACTTCAAAGTCCTTCTGATTACCTGACTTTTCACAAGGATGGGAACGAGTCAAAGGACAGACAGATAAACAGTATATTTTGCTCAGTCATTCTGAAGAGCTATCATTTAATCCAGTGTGAAGATCACAAGACCAGCAATCAGGCTGCTAGCTACTGTGGTTGCCTGACAATAGTGTCTATCCACCCCCTCTTACCCTGCACAGGAATCAATAGCTTCACCCTGTCATGTTGTGAAACAAAGAAGACAACAGATGAAAGAATGCGCACCTAAAAATAATGTGTGGTTAATATGCGATTATCTCCATGAATTATGTTCTGAGTGTGAATACTAAGACAGCTCTTAAAACATGAAAAGTGGTTTAAAAATATAGAAAATTGTGTTGCATTTAATTCCATCCAATTTGATCTCTAAAGGACATACCACCATTTTCAAGCCTTTCAGATCAGAATCTTAATCCCATCCCCACAAGATCCTGGTTCCCCAAGTATCCCACACCGTGATTGAAATCTTGCACAGGTGGCATCGATTCAGGAGGAGACAGTGATGAAACTCATAGCAATAGTCATAATCCTATGAGTAATGCTTCACACAGCCTTTTGGTGAGCACACAGCATAATCTCTAGGATCAGACGCTACTCTGGTGTGCTCCAGTGGGCTCAGATACAGTGGCACTGATGCTTGGACGAATGCCGCCTGGCTCTTACCGTCTACACACGCCGGGCTGGCTCTCGTTGTGCCGGCAATCTGGCCTTTCCTGCAGGCACACCTGGCTGTCTGCCGTGCAATGGTCCTCCTTGGCTGACTGCTGTCTCGGTCTAGTGTGACTATTTCACATGTGCCTGCTGCCAGCTGACCTGAATTAAGGAGACAAAAGGCATGGTAAAACATTTATCCCTTTTTTTCAGAACTACATTCAGCTAAAGCTTGTGGTGTCCCATTGTATTCAGACCCCGTTAGGGATGGCTAATCAGGCTAAGAATGGTATAGCATGATCAGGAATGGCCCTGTTTGACAGATATATTCAGGGTAGAATATAAATAATTGTTTTAAGGGTGGAATTTCTGGTTACAATCCAGTACATTTTGCCAGATAGATAAATACACAAGAACACATCACAAAAAAGAATCAGCTTGTTCCAAACGAATCAATCTAGATGTTTCATTAGCTTGATTGATTGTACGTCCAGACACTAATATTGTTCTGACTCAACAGTGATTTCTTAGGTTTCTGCAAGAGTCCTGCTGTAAGCTTGCTGACATCTGTACATTGATCAAGCTTGTGCCCACAAACTAATTTTCCTTGTCATGTTCGACTGTTCGGCTGAAATCCCAAAAACACATTTACACCCGCTCTGATGATACAATACTTTTGAGAAGTGGACAAATATATCCATAACTGAGTATGTAAGGATTAATTTTTTTTTAAAAAGACTTCTTGATTCCTAAAAGGTATATGGAGATATCCCTCTGTCCCAAAGGCAAATATCTCTCTACATTCACAGGCAGAAATCCCGGAGGGGATACAGCGGGATACATGCCCAAAGGGCTCCAGAGGGTTGTCCCTCAATATATCATTGTAAACCTATCTATATAATTAAAATATATAATGATAACTAATAATTAATAATAACTAATAATTCAAAATTAACAATGCCTACTGAAGGCACATGTGCAAATTATAAATGTAAAACAATGCACTTTTGCGGTTATTAAATATTTCGCTCCCCCTCAGCCACACAGTGACTTGGTCCATTGCCTGCTCTCCCCGATCTCACCGTGTCCCCTACAAACATTAGACTGACTGATAGGAGGTGTTGTAGCTCAGTGTTAGCTGACGTCCTATAAGCTAGACTAGTCCACAAATCTTCACTTAAAACAGCAGATGTGTAAAACGAGTTTATTTACTGCTAACACTCAGTATAATAGTAAAATAACACAATTATACAGTGCATTTGAGCTCACGTATTAGACTAATGGTGATCTAACTCTAAACAAATGTTCACTCTGTTACTTCTTGGGTACATTGTGTGTGTGTGTGTGTGTGTGTGTGTGTGTGTGTGTGTGTGTGTGTGTGTGTGTGTTTGTGTGTACATGTGTTTTGTCAGCCAGCCAAAATGGCAGAGAAAAGGAAAAGGGATATACAGTACAATTGTTTTTCAGCGCACCAAGACGGCAAGCAAGTTAGTAAAGTTACAGTAATATCAAAGGCATATTTTAAATGATTTAGTTGGGTTATTTATTAAAGTTTTACTTCAGGCTATAGAACTGTATTTGTTTTGAGCTTTATATTCTTTTAATGCTACTGAAGCAGACTCAGAGATAAGTCCAATCACACAAATGACTTTATAATATATTTAAAACATTTGATCATGTTAATCCTTAATACCAATCAGTTATCTAGTAGCTGACATATAACACCAGTGAGGATTTTCTATACATACATATATTCATGGAATTCAAGTACAGTGCTTTTGGTGGCATCTTTTGCGTCCCCCTCAGATACTGCTCTTGGAAAATATTTCTGTTTATTGTTCCCCCCAAGAGGGAAATGAAATTTCCGCCCTTGTCTACATCCTCTCCCCTCCCTCTTTCTCTGCCTCACTGACTCATCAGAATGCAAAGCATCCCTTATTACACCCACGTATTTCAAGCTACATTTAAAGCAGAAGTAGCAGAAGAAATATTGCAGGGCTTGTCAAAGATGCCATAAAAACCATATACAGGTTCTCCAGACAACCCTTTTTGCAAGCCGCTCATCATAAAAAAAATCTGAAAGTACTTTCACGCCAATCTGTTTCACCCAGCTGAGTTGCCTGAGCGCTTCAGTGATTACTGGAACATTTTCAACAGTGATTTGATTCTCTCTTTTTCACTCGTCACCTCTCCGCTCCCCTCCCACCAACCACACTTTTCCTTTCTTCCTCCCAAAAGTTCTCAAAGAGTTTGTACTGTTCTCCCCAGAACACTGAGTGCCCTTGACATTATAGCATCACATTATTGGCCTCCAGTATCTGCTGGATTACACATATCAATCAATCAGAAAACATCAGACTTGTTTATTGCAACTGATCAAAATGTTTCAACTGAACAGACTGTCAGGGAGTCTTCACTCTAGAAATTCCCAAACCAACGGGAGCTTCAGTCTGACTTATTGTCATTGACAACGGTCTTCTTCATAATCCCTGTTAAAGTCTTAATGACAGTGATAATTATGATTTCCAGCAGTGCTCAAATCCACCTGTCCTGTGTTGCATTTGCCAATCTGCTTGATCAGCCTAATACTGCATAATAATTAATATTATATTAGTAGTAGTAGTAGTAGTAGTAGTAGTAGTAGTAGTAGTAATGTACACTAAAGCTGATCTACAGTGAGATATCTTGCACTCAAAGTCTTCATTAAACCTCAAAAATGGAATGACCATATGGGAATTAGAAACTAGGCACAGATACAGTGCTTGACCATAGATTAGGTTACTTGCAAATCAGATAAAAAGTAACATCTCAAATGTTTGATGGCAGTTGTGATAGTAAGATACAGGGTAAGACATATAAGTTATGGATTAATCCGATTCAGGCTAGTTTTGAAAATTAAAATGTGGAAAATAACTACAAGGCCCCTTTAAAACTTTTTTTTCTTCCATGGGACCAATACCTGCATTCTGAAATTAAAGAAGAAAGCAGAAAACAATCTGACTGTCCTACTTTAGCTGAGGGTAACCAGCACTGCGTTACATGTTACCAGGCATAACCAGCACTACTGACAAAGCTAAAAACTAATCACTTTTTTCGTGCTCCAATAAGAAGCACGAATAGATGGAATGATTTTCTTCCTGCATTATTTGATTAAGGCGGGTGTATGTAGCTTTGATGTTGGTGCTGCAGTGGGTTACAGCCTATGGGTTGATATAGGTAAGACTTGATGTCACTCTGCCATCAAGGCCTCACGATGTGTGTAAAAGTCCCACACTGGTTTAACCATTACATTAGTTTAAAAAAAAGGTAAATAAAAAAATTCATCTATTATCCCTCTGTTTCTGACAGTGTCATAGTATAAAAAAAAAAAACAACCTGAGCCCCATAATGAAAATCACTGACATCCCTCCGTAATCTTAGACCAAAATAGGCCCTAATGACAGAGGCCTAAAGAGTCCATGGAGCCATTCATGGTGCTTCATCAACATGCTGCCAGTGAAGCATGGTCCTGTGTTGAATCAATTCACACTTCAAGCACTCCTCCTTTAATACCTTGTGCATTCATTCAGCTCAAGCCTGGCCTGCGTCGTACGACAAACACAACAGCCCCTTCGCTTTCTTTTTCTGGGGTCCACTACTCTGTTTACTCTCCCCCTTCTTCCCACTAGGGTAGGATAACTTACACAAACAAGCATCACAATGAATTGCGTCAAAAGAAACTTTCCTTCATCTGTGTCAATTCACTAGCTTGGTCTGACACTTGCGCAAGAAACTTTTATAGAATGACACTTAGGCATGCTAAGTAGCCTAATTCAAGATGGATGATAAGTAATCTCTGTCTGTGTGAATGGTCTTTGTGACAGTAAAATGTCTGCTGTGTCTGAGATCTCACAGAGTTCTTTTTTCCTAAATTTCTTGCATACTTCAATGCATACCTCAGCCCAGCGTTTTAGGGATGAAAGAGCTGCCAACCACGCATCTCAGACCGGGAGAGTACGCAGCCTCTCCTGATCTGAAATTCAAAAGCCATCCTTTACACTCTGTCAGAAAAGTGATGGAGTGAAAAGTGAATCCACCATCAGGGGACCAAGAACGGACACTGAAGAATGCACCACTATGTTATCAGCATTCCAATGCAATTATAAAGGATGTAGTCATACTACATCTTGGGATAACGTCTGGTATAAATATGTTACTTCTAATTGTACTGTGTGTGTGTGTGTGTGTGTGTGTGTGTGTGTGTGTGTGTGTGTGTGTTCACTGACATAAAATTTACTGAACCATTGTCAGGATTCATAATCCTGCTGAATCAACCTCCAACCATTTAATCAACCAAAACATCTGTAATGTTTGTTGTTGATCATAAATCCTTATCTACTCAGTCAACTAAGTCTCTCGGGGGTTTTATTTACATAAGGGAATACGCATCTAATAGCATTTTTTCTAATTTCATCTGCCAGCGCCTTGAAATGAGCAAGAAAATCTAAGCGATGCAAAACTGCATCTTAGTCCCCCATCCTCCATGCATCTTCCCTCTACTCTCTGGGGATGGCTGAGACTAGTTGGTGATGGAAATGAAGATGCCAGCTGCTCACTGGAGCATGCAATGTTCACTAGCCAGTCACTGGTACCTTGTGCCAAGGCAGTTGGACCAAGCCTGTATGTTTCTGCCAGGTCTTCTGCTCTGTGCAATCAGTCTTACGGCATGGTAAAAACTTGCCTGCTAAAATTGAAAAACTTCCATGATGAATCATGTAATATGTCATTTGTCTCTTTGCGCTAATTTAAAAGTACTAGATATGATAAACTGTGCTCACCCCTGGGAGCTGCAGCATCTGGATTTCTCCAGCATTTTCCTTGATTTATGGACTATTAGAGGGTTTTAACTGCTAGCTGTTGTCCCTTTACATAGCTACAGTGGAGACAGTGTCCTGCTTACTTGCACGGACCATCCAATGATGTACTTTATAGCACATAATGGTTTATATAACAGATTCCAGAAACATGAAATCTGGATTATAATAAAATTATTATAATAGACATTATCTGAAGTACCCATCTGTTCAGTAGTTACACTTTTATCTCATCTTGCCCATTCAGAGGTGTGTAGTTATTTTACTGAAGGAATGAGCTGTGTCATTTATAAGCTGTGTCATTTTTAACTGTTAAATAGAAAGACATGCTCAGGTTGAAGTTGTAGAAGGGCATTTTATCAGTGTGTAACACATCATTTGCAATACTGACTTACAGCTGTTGTGTGCCACACCGTCAATGGATCAATCTGTAAACTAGTATTTATTGATAGGGTTTTTGTGGATGTAATTCTAAATATTTAATGGCTTACTACATACCAGAATATCTTTTCTTGATTTACACTGATATCCTGTTTTTGGGGGGGTTTTTAGGAAATTTTTGTTTTTTCGCATTTTATGTCATGTCGGTTTACTTTAATCGTACTATCTGGTGTGAAATCCCACTATCGAAATCCTGGTATGACCCAGGAGAGGATCCTCATGTCGTCTCAGGGACTTCTTCACTGTTGCCTCTTGCTCGCTCACTTAGGGAGCACTTTGAGACCATGTCTAAAATGCGATACAAATCAGTTTGAATTTAACTGAACTGTTTGGAAATTTGTAGTGCCAATAGTTTAAATTTCCGGGTTCACATTAAAACAGGTGAATATATATAATTAAATAAATGCTGCAGTCCTCTTTCTTGAGTATACAGTACCACTTCTTGTAGTTTTTTTCCATGCTAGTAAATATTTTTATTCGATTCCTACAATACATGACGTCTACATATCTAGAATTTAAGCACGGTCCTGTCAAACACTGCTTTAGCAATAATCTAATATATTTAAGAAGGTACATTATTTTTTATAAAAAAGTTTATTTATTTATTATTCCTTATTTGGTGCATTATAATGTCATAGTAGGAATGATCCCTCATGGGCCACACAAATAAAGGCAGAAAGCATCCAAAGGTCTCATAGATCATTTAATATCTTACTTATTTTGAATATTTATTCTCAAAATTCCTGAACTGATATCTGTCTATGAAGACTAAGAGCCAAGATTTACCCATGCATATGGTGCGGTTTATACTAAAGAACTATCACCCAAATGCTGGAATCCATACAAACAAATTCACATGTCAAACAAACAAATGTACAGTATATAACAGTTAATTTGGTCCATGATCAAATGGATATTTATTACTTTACACCAGATAATTGCAAGTATACTGATAGCAATTTCATGTGTAAAAAAAATGGTTAAAATATTTAACAGATTTAATGGCATCTGAATACATCTATCCAAAATAATTAATTGGGTAAATTAACACACTTAACAAGCCAACATGATTTTATAAATAAATAAGGGTTTTGAACAATGTGAGCTACACTCCAAGCTTGGCAAGCGAGCCTGCCAGTTCCACCACCGCCCAGCATCGCTCAGCGTGAACAAAATGAGAAGTGCTTTAGCAGATGCCAAATATTACTATGCTGAAGCTCCCCATTTCTGTTTTTGAGTTTTATGAAAATCAGAGCTATACATTTCCTAATTATATTCGATAACTGCCCTGTTACTGTGGTAACCAAGCCCACATGTGGTGTTTTTACCATGGCTGCAAGCCAACCCAAGCCTGTAAATTCATTAATACCATGAGGACAAAATCACTATCATTGGTCATTCTGTTCACCATTATCACCAATACAGCTTTCTGATTAATTCATCAGCTATAACAATGAAAGGGTCAACTCAGGGTCAGCTGCGTCTGCCACGCAGTGTTCATTAGCCTGGGTGATCTGAATATGACCGGAGCCACTGGATGCTCCTCCTGAAGACCTATAATAAACATCTCACATTAACGTATATAATATCTGGCAATATTCCATGCCGTGTTCAAGGCAGACTGCGGGCATCTGAATAGTTTGATCCAACAATTTCTCATATCTGTTCCATAGATCAGCATCTGAAGTCTGTAATCTTTTAAATTTGATATTCTACCGGGCAACACTTATACAGAAACATACAGATGTATTGATTAAGGCCTACCATTTAGTACCAGTGTAATCTACATATATCCAGTAACCGGTGGGAAGTGTTATGGTTACTGGGTTATGGAGTGTCTCAGGGAGTCAGGTTAACATCCCAGGCAAGCAGTGTGCATGGATTTACCCTGGTTAAGCTGTTTACCTTAGCATGACTATCTTCACTAACCTGAGCACATGTTAAGCATTACAATGAAAGAAACATCTACACCAAAGCTATTGTTTCTCATGATCTCATGATCTCCATCCTGTATCTGCCAAGATGGGTACAGTAGCCCAAGTGCAGTGTTCTGCAATAATTCATGAGCAATATTCACTGAACAGAAATGACTTGCATGGTTGTTGGGGAGGGGTTTTTGTTTTGTTTTAGTTTGGGGTTTTTTTTTTTCCCCCCATCTTTTAAATTTCAATCAATGAAAGAACATCAAAAAAAAACGTGCAGTATGCCAGTTTAACGCAGATGACTGAGTGATATAGTGCTGACCCCACGTTTAGAACACGCGTGTACACTCTAGTCTACGAGTATATAAGTTGGACTACAGCATGGAGTCGACATGGGTGTGATTTGCGCGTGCCAGAGTCGGTTACCTTCTCGCAGAGAGCGCGCTTGAAAGAACAGAAGAAGGAGAAGGGCCGAAGCCGCGGCCGCGAGCGCGCACGAAAACCGCACGAGCTGCATGTCCGCGCTCTGTCTGCTCACCGGAAACGCGTTACAGCCCGAATCCCATAGCGACTCAGCGCGGCATCGTCACAAGGCACGAAAAAAAACACACAAACACTAGAAAGATACGTTCAAAATCCCTTACATATAGGAGGAAAAGGCTACTTGATGCCCTCGCCGCAACATAGGCGCACAGAGGACCTGGGCTTCCTGCAGCCAATCAAACACTCAGGGAAAAACAAAGTTCAGGTGCAAAAAAAAACAACGGACAAGTCACTTAAACCGTCTTTAGTAGTCTAGATATCGGTATGTGTCTCTCTGTCGGGTCTCATGACAGTCCAGGGCGCGGGGATCCCCAAATGAGAAGGAAAAGCCGCTCGTGATCTCTTCTTGTCCAACTCCGCAAAGTGCTCTCCGGCGCAGGGCTCGTCTCCACTCCCTAACGCTCTCTGTGCACAAACACGTCCTCCTCTTGCTCTTGAGGCACGAGCATACCTCATATATATATCTATATCTATATCTATATCTATATCTATATCCAATACTGTAGGACAAAGAGGTCTGGGCTGTTACTGCGCGCATGAAATGCGCATGTTGCCGGATACATTCAGGCTGCTGTGTGCGTCGTGTTGCCCACACGGGGTTGGGGAGCAGCTCTGCGTGAAAAGCCCGCAGGTTTGGACTTCTCCTCAGACCCTGCTCTTTAGGCTACGTCACTACACGTTTCAAACGTCACTCCAGGGGCGATCCCGACTGGGCGAGTGGTGAACTTAGGGTCCAACGTTTTGTCGTCATTTGCATTTTATTAGCCTTGGGAAGGTTTTCTTAATACGATTTCTTTCTGCTCGTCCTGCGTGTGGGGCTTACTGGATGTCCAGTTTGTGCTGATCTTCTACATTCAGGCAACAACCCTCAACCTGTCAACCATCCAGTTCATTTAACATTGGGCACTTTGGGTTTTATTGTTTTATATATATATATATATATATATATATATATATATATATATATATATATACAGACACACC
>JAQMCW010000012.1:13184710-13197028 GCA_030068335.1 Chrysichthys cranchii
TTCCCTTATTCCCCCCCCCCCCCCCCCCCCAAATCCAAGCCTCCATTGCAGTCTCCCTTACCACTAGTGTCGTCCTCTCCCTCTCCCTCTATCGCTCGCTCACTCTTGTTTGCCCTCCTAGACCCCCTCCCTCTCTTTTCTCTTCTGTCACGACTCAGTCATTTTTATTTATATATTTCCTGAAATAGGGAGTCTTCCATCTGGCGTTCCCCTTTTGAAAGAAGTTTATACGCTTGCATCGGTGTTGCGCTTCATTTCTATTCAATTTCAGCATGAATTTATATCTATGCATTTAGGATATACTACATCCCTATTTCTCATGGAAAATGTATGCACAGGTTGGTTGGGATAGTCGAACCTAAATGGTTCATTTGTCCAGCTATCATCTGCCTACTTCAATCCCTGTCAAAATCGGACACTTGGAGTCCAAAGCTGACAAAAAAAAAAATTAGGTTTTGTGTAGTCCTTTTACTGTCTCCGAGCTGTTCTTTATAGCCTTACTATATTTGTTCCTTAGGCACATATTTGTGGCTTAGACCCACATTTTTCCCTCTGGATAATTGACAAGACTGGAATCTACCCAATAGTCTAAATAATTCTGCCTTTTATGCACCATCTATTTTGGTTATTCTATTTTGGATGGCAATAGAAGCTAGAAAAGGGGAAGAACTATCGATTTCCTTTTTTTTTGTTTTTTGTTTTTTTTTAAAACTGACTTTTTGGTACTATTTCTGACTTTGTCAGGGTGCTTGATCCACCTTTTATCTAAGTAGCGGAGCTATTTTGGGTCCTATGCTGTGTAGTTTTTCCTTCTGGCCATGTGACAGGCCTATTTAAAGCATGATGAGCTGCTTTTGGGAGTGGGAGGAGGTGCGTGAGTGGGTGTTTTAACATTCTGCAGAGCTACAGAGCCAGAGATGGACGAGCTTATTCAACGGATGAGGGGGATTTGGGGTGGATGCGACAGATTGCATACAGTCAGAGCAGTCTAAGGGCGTAGGCCACTGCTTTACCTTGTATATTCGATCCAATATCTAATAGCTCTTGGTTACAAGGTATCCATTTGTATACTGTCAGCATACCCTCAAATATTGAAGGTGATGGATGAACCACGTCATGGCTGTGTTCTTTTTGGCCAAGTGGAAAAGCCCTGTTGAATAGAGCAGTATTCTGCAGTATGGCTTCGAGTGCTGTTCTGGCACTAATGTAGTGCAGCAAGCACTCTGTGGTGAGCTGGGTTGCTGGGGAAAGCAGAGAGTGGGTGGGGGTGGAGGGGATGGATGGAGGGAGGGTGGCATGTTGTTGGTATTCAGGTGCAGTGGCTGTTCCAGACACGGCAGCTATTTTTACTCCCTGCTTTTTTTAGCCTAGGAAGCAGGGCCAGTGCGCCTGTGCAGTGCTGGGACATTCCGTATTTCTGAACGTGATGTTCACGAAGAGAGGCTCTGACCTCCATCATGTTCAAGTGGGGGGGTAGGGAATGAGAAATGAAAAGAACAATCTTCATAGCACGATGTTTCTTCCTGCTCTCATCCAGATGAGAGCTCTGATTTGTAAGCAATATTTAATAGCCTTGGTGGACTCGTATTTCATTCATCTGCCTGGTTTCTTCTCTTCTTGACACTTTGAAATGGGCACACGCGCCCACACATGCAGGCAGGCTTACACTCTGTACTCAGTGTGCCATTTTTCTAGATTTGTAGTAATCACGAGGCAGTTTGTGTAGCTCCTCTTTATGGAACTGCCCGGCTTAGCCCAGCAATCAGTAAGGAAGGGTCTCTTGAATGTTTTTATTATTTTTAAATTTATGGACATGAGTAATATGTTGGACTTGCTTATTTTTTTTGGCCTTTTGTGTGTGCATAAGATGTTGCTTGGCTTCAAATTCCTCCATTTCTAAGCTGACGATATCAAATGAGAAATTAATCTTTTCAGGAACTTTGTACATGTGGGATCTGACAGAATCTAGCTTTAAACCATAGTTTGACGCGTCGTTTTACAAGAATGTTGTTAAAGAACTATCCCCCCCACCCCCCAAAAAAAGCAGCCACTTTGCTGATGAACCTTCTTCTGATCTTTATGCATTAATAGATGTACATTCACAAGCTTGAGTTTAACTGTTTTATTCCTAATCAATGCGCATCATGCAGCCAAATTCGGTCCCTCCTCGACGTAGGTACTGTTTCCTCACAAGATTGAAGCAACAATGGTCTCAAATCACCTTTGCTCCAGATGACTTTCTGGACAATTTTCATCTACTGATGAGCTTGTGTGCAATTCAACCCATTGGGGTTTTGAGCTGGAGTTTGATTCTTAACATTCTGGTTTAAAAATAGGTGGAAATTCGAGTTCTCCCTCTTCATCCCTTGACTTTACGCAGTCTCCCTCTCTCCTCCTCTCCTCTTGTTGCTATTTTTGGCAGTCCCTAGGATCCCTCCTCACCCCTCCCTTTCTGTTGGGCTCCACGAACGTCATCACTCGCTCCCTCCCTCCCTGCTTCCTTTCTTCTAGCCAACTTCTCTCTCTTCTAGCTTTGCTCCAGTGAATGACTAGTGCTTCTAAAAGCATTAAATCTGAGCATTATGCACAGTCTAAAGACTTATCACTTTAGAGAATGTCAAGTCAACCTGTTTTTACAAATGGTTTTAGTTTACCTTCTTGACTGACTGCAGTATCTAGTTGCATTATAAGAAATAAGATGATATTGACCAGTGGCTTAAACAAATGTATGATGCAATACACACAAGAACAAAGTCAGGGTTTCCTAACAGAAAATACTAATGATGATGCTACTACTACTTAATAATAATAATAATAATATTAATAATGCATGTATGTTTTTAATCTGTGTCCTTCAGAATGTTGCAGTACTCAACCCTAAAACTGTATTAACATGACTTGCATCTTGTCACCCAAAGATGCAGCTTGGAGTTAGTGTGACTGCCTCTTCTCCCCCCCCAACCTTTACTTCATGGTGATCATGCTTTTGTCAGGGCAGTTCTTCTGGATAATGAGTTGCAAAGTTGTTTGTTTGTTCATGAGCGTCTTTGTCGTCTTTTCCAGTTGTAACGGGAGCCACGGATGGAATTGGGAAATCCTATGCGGAGGAGGTAAGGGTTCCTCTACTTATTTATTTCCCTCCCTCCATGGAAGGCACAGTGACTCATCACAAGAGATGGGTTTCTCTGTGAGACCATGGGAGGGAGGGCAACTAGAGGACTACTCGTGGAAAAGCACCTTCTCAGTTTACACACCAATAAATACTTCCTAGCACTGTCTAGCAACTCGCTGACCCGAACTTACTAAAGTTGCAAAACTGTCCATTGTTCACTTCAGGAAAGCCTACCATCTATTATTGGATCTGTTCTGAAGAACAGGAAGTGAACCTTTTTTTTTTTTATACATTTTCATGAATCCAACCGTTCATTTTGTTTGAACATTTCGGTAAAAATGGACTAGGAGGTAGTTCATGGTGGATAATTGCTGATCAGGTCTTCTTCTGGTTTTCAGCTTGCTCGACGAGGATTCTCCATAATGCTCATCAGTCGCTCACAGGAGAAGCTGGACGATGTTGCCAAGTCCCTTGGTATGTATTTTCTGTGTGATAGTTAGCAAAGCATTACTCCTTATAAACTGTTAATGTTAAAGAAGCCCGGTCATTTGGCGCTTTCTTGAAAGCACCAGGGTGGAAAGGCCAGGGTGTGTGTCTTGGGGGTTCAAGTGCCTTTGGTGCAGCTTTTTCAATAGAGCTTCCGCTGACAGCTAGGCTAGGCCACTTGTGCATATACTAATCCTACTACGATACAACATGCGAATCAAAACGTGTAAGAGTGTTCAGTTTAACGTCCCACTGCTTTACGAAGTCTTTCCAGAGCATCTTGGACCATATTTGTACAGGCAGTCCAATCCCATAGCTGCAAGCACTGCCTCATAATTTGTCTCCTGCTGAATATTGTTGTTTGTGCCAATGCCACCCATGCCCATAAAAATATTTTCATATTCACTGCCTTCCCTGCAAGCCCTGGAATCCTTTCTGATTGTCGTCATGGAAATGTTCTGGGCTGGGAACATGGGGTGCAAGGGTGTGTGTGTGTGTGTGTGTGTGTGTGTGCTCAATGACGTCGGCTCGCCTCCCTATCTCTGCTGCCTGAATGAGGACACCGTGTGTATGTGTGAATGGGGACCTTCTCCCTAGTGGAAAGATGTAATTCTTTTCCTGGGATCAGAGAATAATTAATACTGACTTTATTCTGCATGATCATTCTGTTTTCAGTGTTTGGTTGTCACCACTGATTTTTCTTGTCCTGGATATATTAAGCCAAGCTATCATTTTGCAGACTGACCATGTTGGCTCCATGTTTCTATCCACGCAGCATTAAAGGTAGCGAAAGCTGGTGAAGAGCAGAAAGACTATCTGCAGCTACCCATTCTGCCATAACCACAGTCGTGCTGAAGGCACACTGAAAAGGGGAAGGAGGGGGGGTTTATGGGTAGTCACGAGCTGGGTCTCTCCCTGCCAAACCTGGCACTCTTTGCTCACGCTTCAACCAAATGCCTTGGCACTGTGGGGGCTTGGAGTCACCAAGACCACTTTGCCGTCACGAAGCTATTTAAAGCCGGAACCCTTCTCTTAAATGGATTTAATATTTGCTAATGTAATAGTCTTATTAGATCATGTTCAGTGGCCTGCAGTCTCTCGAACACTCTCTCCATTGTGTCTCCTCATATAAATGGTCTACAGTGCGAGGCATCAGAGGAATTTTCCTCTCATAACTCCCTCGAATGGGCTTCAGACATGATTCTTTGGACAATGCATTCTAATTGCTGCAGGCACGTCAAACTGAAGTAGGGGAAGGGTGTGGGAAGTTGCATCTGGCTCATTTCTTGGCACACAACGCCCCCTGCTGTCAAACACTTGCTATTCAAAACCTATAGTGGTGCCTTTTTAAGTTATTTTTAGTATTTTCACAAAACGTATTCCTTTAAATAGTAAACCCAAGAGCTGGGAAAAGCACCATTGTGATTTTATAGAAACTGCTTCAGAAATCCTGACCGCTTCTAGACAATTCCTGACTCTGAAACCTCGACGTTTTCTCTATTCTGCCGTACAGAAAGCCTGTACAATGTGGAGACCAAGACCACTGCTGTGGATTTTGGTCAGATCGACATTTATCCTAAGATTCAGGCTGCACTTGATGGTCTAGAAATAGGAGTCCTTGGTGAGTAACTGTGTGTAATATAATTTTATGCTACCATTTTATGAAGTTTTTTTTTTTTTTTTCAGGAATAAAATGATCCGAATCCGATTACTCTAGCAGCCTTTTTTAAAAACCCCAGTCCGGGTCAAATAACTAAATTTTGGTTGTGACTGTAAACTCCTTTTTTTTTTTTTTGTTTTTTTTTTTTGTCTTTTATAGTAAACAATGTTGGCATTTCCTACACTTACCCAGAGTTCTTTCTGCACATCCCTGACCTGAACAATGTGAGTAGAAGTATGTTTTGCTCTGTATTATAAGTGACAGAGGACTGTTTTTACTTTTGGTATGTACAAAAGTCATGGAAAATGGATGGCAAGTAGGTTGAAGATGACTTCTGGCTTAATTTCTAACAAGTCCTAGCATGAAGGACATATCGGACCCTTTCACTTTTGACTCCAGTTAATTAGTCCGTTCTGTCAGTGCTACTTTTCTCTGTTTATTTTGGATCCCTAAAGAAAAAGGATAAATAGGGTAGTATTAAATGTAATCTGTGTGGGGTTTTGCTTAACTGGTTTTGCTTGAATTGTATTTTCCAACCGATGGTGGCTTAAAATGCTCAACGTCTCTCTCTCTGTTTCAGTTCATTAACACAATGATAAACGTCAACATAACCTCAGTATGTCAGGTAAGTGTTTTTCCTTTAGGAGATGTCTTTCAAAACCATACGTTCTCAGTTTAACATTTAGTGGAAAGAGTCACAGCGTAACTGTACGCTTCTTTTGGTTTCCTGTACTAATCCATCTTTCTCCCTCTTTGTCTCATCAGATGACTCGACTGGTTCTGCCCAAAATGGAAGCCAGGTAAGCCCTGGGAATTTTCCTCCAAAATGAGACACTTCACATTAGAAAGCTTGAATTCTTACTAAAGCCCAGAAAGGGAAGGAAAAGGTTGTTTGAAGTCATTGCCTGTTGATTTAGCCTTGCCCATCTTTTTACCTTTTTTTATCCCCCCCTGCAAACATGGCTTTCTACACTGGGCAACAAATGCAATGCTAGACTGATTGGCCAGACTGGGTCATGTGCATCAGTAGGGCCAATCACAATGATGGGAAAATTTCATACAAATGGGACCAACCTCAGCTTGCTAAAGCACACTACTGCAGCTGCAGGGGTACTGCGTGTGAAAGCAGATGCCATGGCAACACACAAAGCAACCATAATTTGTGTGTGTGTGTGGTCTGTTGTCAAAGAATTGATTCCTGTTTTAGTCCTCTCTCCAGCTTAATACAAGTTCAGTTGGGCAGAAAAAGATTTCTCTGTTCTGTCTGTTTCAGAGCAAAAGGTGTCATCCTCAACATCTCCTCTGCTAGTGGCATGTACCCACTTCCCCTGCTCACTGTCTACTCCTCCACCAAGGCAAGTCTTTGTACCCGAAGCCATTATCTACCCGACTATCGCATGTTGCGTTTACAGTTAAGAACATGCACAAGATGAAGGCGGTATACTGCCATGCAGTGCCTGTTAACCAAAAAAGTAAAATGTTGATTGCTTTACTTGATAGGCTTTTGTTGACTTCTTCTCCCGTGGACTTCAAGCAGAGTACAAGTGCAAAGGGATTATTATTCAGGTCAGAATTATTTTCACTTGCATTCAGCAGTTTATGTAAAGCATGGTTTTTGTTTGATGACATTATTATTATTATTATTATTATTATTATTATTATTGGGTTTTTTTTGGTTCTGTTGTAAATATATAATCCTATATATATTGACAGAGTGTGCTGCCTTTCTTCGTGGCAACCAAAATGACGAAGATCAGGAAACCCACCCTGGACAAGCCTACTCCTGAGCGTTATGTAGCTGCTGAACTCACCACCGTGGGGCTACAAGATCAGACCAATGGTTATTTCCCCCATGCAGTCATGGTGAGCACACGGCTACTTACAAACACGCACGTTTGAATACAACTGCTCTAGTTTGAGAGTGTGCTATTTTTCATCTTCAGAGACGTATATGAGGTAATAAAAATGTACAAATTGCATTATGTGTATTTAATAGCTTCATGGGTTTAAACAAACTTTAATCCAAGTGACTGGTGAGAGCAAATCCTTTTATATATTATTTTGTGACCTTCAGATGTACAGTGGTACCTCAGTACTCGAACTCATTTAGAACTCGAATTCCTTCAAATTCGAACAAACCAGATTGAAGAAAAATGACCTTGAATTCGATCTGAACCGTGAATGCCAACCTTGTACGCGCGGAGAAATAAGTCCCGTGTGATGTCTCTCGGCGGAAACAAAGGGTAACGCTTCGGTCTCGGCCCTGCATTCGCTGTGATGACACCGTTTGTTGGTGATGGTGTGGGTTTTTTTTTTTTTTTTTTTTTTTTTTTTTTTTTTTTAAATTGAAAATATCAGGTAATACACTGAGTCAGATGTAAGATCCCTTTCAGGCTTTATTTAGGCTCCAGGCAGAGGTACATGAGACGGCAGGCAAACTCGTAGTCAAAGAACAGGCAGGGTAACCAAACTGCGTACAACACCACAAAGGAACAGACTATAATCATAAATTGAACAACAAGCGAGAAGGTCAGAACCAGAAGAGAATACAGACTTGGATCACGGCTTGACAGATTCACACACAGTGTGGATCAACGCTTTGCCATTTGAGTGTCCAAGACCAAGTCTCTTGTAGTCTGAGTCATTAGACCAGATGCCGAAGACCACGTGACGCCCGCACCTGAAGCGAATCCTCGCGCATGCGAACTCGGCTTGTGTCGCTGCTGGGAGTAATCAAAGAGGGTGCGCGCGTGCGGATCCATGACCTACACATTGTTTGGATACATTTATTTTCTTACTTTACAAATTACTGTTTTGATAAATGTGCTTAGATATGTTTAGTAGATGCTCATCTTGTTTTATCATGTTCATTTTGTGTTTAAATGCTTAAAAACGAAACAAAAAAACAACATAATTTAGGTGTAATTTTTTTGGGGCCGGGAACCAGTTAATTGGTTTTCCATTATTTCTTATAGGGGAAAATTCAATCAGAAACTTTTTAGGATCCGAACCCGAGTTCTGAACGGCTTACGTTCAAAGTTCTGAGGTCCCAATGTACATCTTTTCTGGTTTCCTCCCACATTCCAGAACCATGCTGCGGATTTGGCAAGTGAGAACATTTTTTGGCTGGTCAACACGTCTTTTAAAAGGCTGTTTTGAGGATTAAGACATCTTGAGCCTTAGGGTTCAGGTTAGAATTAGGTTTAGGTTCGGGTTGGGGTTGGGCATATAGTAGTTCTGTTTGCTAAGGGGCTAGGGAATACATTATATCAGTGCGTGTCCTCCCAAAGATAGAAGTACGAGAGCGTGTCCACGTGCGGCTTTCCCTGTCATGAACGGGGATCCCCTCCGGGGTGTATTCCTGCCTCATACCCAGCATTCCTGGGATAACCTTCAATGACACAGACTAGGATAAAACAGTTACTGAAGGTAAATGAACAAATTCTAACTCTTCTCTTTTATTTTTTTCTGTGTCTGTCTTGCAGGGATGGGTGACCACTGTTCTGGTTCCCATCAATCTGGTCATTTACTTTGGGATGCGCATGAACAAGGCTCAGCGTGGGGGTTACCTCAGGAGGAGAAAATTGCGATAGCTCATAGATGTCGTCTAAAGGGAAATGACGAACCCCATCCAAAGTGTCCTTTCCTTCCTGTTTTCTTAGTATGGGTATGACTGCCTGACTTTTTTGTATCAGTGTTTGAGTAGTTCTGTGTCAAAGGCTTTTGTACTGAATGTCTCATTAGACAAGCCTCTTTATGTTCTTGTAAGAACTACTGACCACAGATGTCGCACTGACGCATGTTGAATGAAGTAGTTCAGACTGGGCTTTTAAATTGGTGAGCGTTTCTCTTTTGGCTTGTGTGGTTTGGGAATGGGTGTGAAACTTGTAACTAACAGGGTGTTGCGTTGGTGCATGGAGGGCTGTTTGCACTGCTGTTCTAAGCAGATGGTATTCGAATGGAGATGGGGGTTTCGTAAACATATTTTTGCTGTGTATAAAAGCCACACGTGCACACCTGATTACTGATGCCAGTTCCCTGTTATATTTTGTTTACAATGATAAAGAAGGTGAAATTTGTACATTTTGTCTTTTCCTTAGCTATTGAATTATCATTGCATCATATGAGTATTGGCCTTTTTAAGCTTTTTTTTTTTTTTTTCTTTCTTTCTTTTTTTCTTTATTTATGAGATTGGTGGTGGGATTTTGGTGTTTTGTTTACTTGATATCTGCAATGGTGCTTTTTTTTTTAAATTCTATTGAGTCAGGTTGGATACACTGTCAATCTCTGATCACCCAGAATGATGTGCCTTACAGAAATATACAGGAATATGCTAACTGTTCATGGGGAGCTCTACCAGCTGCTATTCTCTGATGTACCATTGCACTTACTGCCTTTTTTTTTTTTTTTTTTAAATGAAGAGTGTACTATGCCATAGGAATGTCTTTTATGACCTAGATCTCCATTTGACTCTTGTTGAGCCAAAGTCAGTCAAATGTAAGTGCTCAGGTATTTGACCCTTGCTGGTTGTATGACTGGGAAAACTTGAATGTTTACATTCCAAAATGTTTGAGGCATGGATGACAATGTGTGCCTTTGTTCCAACAAATCATGCTTGTGTGAAACTTTAGTCTTTTTTTTTTTTTTTTTTTTTTTTTTTTTTTTTTCCTTTTGAATAAAGATGCTATTTTACTCTTGTCCTGGAAATGTTCATTTTATTAATCCATTAACTTTTTGTTTCTTAAAATAGACTGGGGTTTGTCAGATAATGCGATTTAAGGTGATGAGTAAATCAATTCTCCAAAAAAAACACGATCTGAGAAACCCAATAGTTCATCAGGTGGTATGAACTAGTCTGAAGGGTGTATTATGATGATAATTGTTCAAAATGCTGGTTAAATAAAGGAAAGATGCAGCTAAAATGGATAGAGCGTCAGTTAGGGTTTACATGCCATCATGTCCTGCAAATTATCCTTACAAAGTTATGGTCTGTCTAATCAATTAGGCTACTACTCAAATGTCACATGAAAGTGTCTGGAACCACTTGGACCACAGAAGTGTGTTTTTGGTTTTTTTAAATGCACAATAAGCCCAGTTGACTTTGGGTGAGAGGCAGGGTACACCAGATCATCTATCGTAGGTGTAATACACCTACGGACGATAGCCAATTGACCAAAGCTGCATGTCATTGGAGTGTGGGAGGAAACCAGAGCACCTGGAGGAAATCCACACATGCATTGGTGAGAATATACACATAGAAAGGCCCCAGTCAGTGGTTAAAGTTCTTCCTTAAAAACCCACCCAAGGCAGTGGTGTGATGCAGTGCTTTAACTTGTAACCTTCCAATAAAGGAACATTGGACTAAAGTGATGTTGAGAACATAAATAGGAAAGTTTAATGGAGGCTGTGGTTGAAAGTTCACATCCGGTTAGACATATGTGCGTTATATGAAAGAAAAGAGCGACTGAGAATGTCAGCGCATGATATGATCAGACTGTCAGAAACTATACAGAGAGATTGTTATAGTAAGGGTGCAGCACATAAGCTCCTCATTAAAAGATAAATGCAAATTTGAGTTCAGTGGTGTAAAAACCACAGTTACTGGAATCCAGGGATATTTATAGGTGACAAGTGATATGACATGGTCAGACCAGTCATCCTTCACCCTATCATATTCTCATATGGTTTGGGTTTGCTCTCCTCCCTTAGAGGTAAGCATCACTGCAAATCAATACAATATTATCCTATGATGAAAAATTATCCTGATGGGAATACTCACTTCCAGAATGACAACCTCCCCGACTGCAGGGCATCAAATCACTGAACGGTTTGATAAGTATGAAAATGTAAATCCAGTGTTTTGCCTTTCACAGGTACCGGATCTCAACCCAACTGAATGCCTATAAGGACTATCTTTCAGAAGAACAGTGTTCATACCTTCGGTACAGTTCCAGATGTGTAAAATCTATGCCAAGATGCATGAAAGCTGTTCTGGCAGCTTTTGATCATTTATCAATTATCTATACCGCTTACCCATTAAGGGTCACAGGGGAGATGGAATCGATCCCTTGACTGGGTGAGAAGTGAGGTAGGACGGGCCACCCATCTATCGCAGGGCTGACACACAGATGAGCAAGGATTCACACTCACGTTCACACTTATGGGCAATTTAAAGTTACCAGTTGACCTGATATGTCTGTTCTTGGGCTGTGGGAGGTAAGCAGAGTGCACAAAGGGGACCCAAACATGCATGGGGAGTACAGGTAGTCCTCAAGTTACGATGGAGATGCGTTCCGCCACACCCATCGTAAGTCAAAAACATCGTATGTCGAACCACTGTGTTGAATCACTTAGCCAAGCTAAGGTATCTCAGCCTATCTTAGCCTAGCTTAGCGTAGCCTACCCCGGGAGTCTTTTCCTATAGAAGACATACTTTTGAATTAAAGTAAGCTCTTGAAGCATACAAAAAAAATCATGCGGTAATGCACTGTACAGTACACCAATACACAAGGTAACTCCATCAGGAGAGAGTGAGGCATCGAGTGAGGTGAGTGATCCGGGCATCGTCCATGTACTTCTGTGTGTCGTCTGCGTACGTCCAGGTGTCGTCCAAACGTCCACGTACGTCATACACTATTATGCTGGCCTGCCAGTGAAGAATATTTTCTAAATATTTTATAATGTTGAGCGCATCGCAATCGTCATCGTAACTTTGAAAAGTCATAAGTCAGGCCATCATAACTCGGGGAGCACCTGTGCATGCAAACTGTACACCAAACAATCCCCCGTTGGCCAGTGGACTCAATCCAAGAACCTGGCATTACACCATCGCCTTCCTAAGACACTCTGTTTTGATTTGTACTTTTTTTTTGTTTCGATTTTGAAAATCAAACCTATTCTAAATAAATATCCAGTGGAACGTTGGATTGTGAGTAACTTGGTCTGCGAGTGTTTCGCAAGACGAGCAAAAGTTTTTAATAAATTTTTGACTTGGTTAACAAGCGACGTTTTGCAATACGAGTAGTATTCGTCTGCCGAGCCTCACGTGATCACAACTTCT
>JAQMCW010000012.1:13200918-13218888 GCA_030068335.1 Chrysichthys cranchii
GGTCTCTCCAGAGATGTTCAATTGGGTTTAAGTCAGGGCTCTGGCTGGGCCATTGAAGGGCATTCACGGAGTTGTTCCTAAGCCACTCCTGTGTTTTGGCTGTGTGCTTAGGGTTATTGTTGTGTTGGAAGGTGAACCTTTGGCCCAGTCTGAGGTCCTGAGCAGTCTGGACTAGGTTTTCATCCAGGATATCTCTGTACTTTGCCACGTTCATCTTTCCTTCAACTACGACCAGTCGCCCAGTCCCTGCAGCTGAAAAACACCTCCACAGCATGATCCTGCCACCTCCATGCTTCACTGTGGGGATGGTATTGCACAGGTGATGAGCAGTGCCTGGTTTCCTACCCACATACCGCTTAGAATTAAGACCAAAGAGTTCAATCTTGGTTTCATCAGACCAGAGAATCTGATTTCTCACAGTCTGGGAGTCCTTTAGGTGTTTTTTTTTAAATTTATTTTTATACAAACTCTGTGTGGGCTTTCGTGTGTCTTGCACTGAGGAGAGGCTTCCATCGGCCCACTCTGCCATAAAGCCCAGATTGGTGAAGGGCTACAGTGATGGTTGTCTTTCTGGAACTTTCTCCCATTTCCACACGGGATCTCTGGAGCTCAGCCTGAGTGATCTTTTGGGTTCTTGATTACCTCTCTCACCAAGGCTCTTCTCCCCCAATTGCTCAGTTTGGCCAGGCAGCTAGCTCGAGGAAGAGTCCTGGTTGTCCCAAATTTCTTCCATTTAAGGGTTATGGAGGCCACTGTGCTCTTGGGAACATTAACTGCAGCAGAAATTTTTTGTAGCCTTGTCCAGATCTGTGCCTTGCCACAATCCTGTCTGAGCTCTTCAGGCAGTTCCTTCGACCTCATGGCTTAGTTTGTGCTCTGATATGCACTGTGAGCTGTGAGGCCTTTCCAAATCATGTTCAATCAGTTTAATTGAACACAGCTGGACTCCAGTCAAGGTGTAAAACCATCTCAAAGATGATCAAAAGAAATGGACGGCACCTGAGTTAAATATGTCAGCGTCACAGCAAAGAGTCTGAATACTTACGCCCATGTGATATTTTTTCAATTATTCTTTTTTAAAAATCTGCAAAGAATTCTATAATTCCGTGTTTGTGCTGTCATTATGGGGTACTGAGTGTAGCTTTATGAGGAAAAACAATAATTTGATTGATTTTAGCATAAGGCTGCAACACTACAAATGGTGAAAAATTGAAAGGGTTTGAATACTTTCCGAATGCACTGTACATATGACTGTGTGAAATGTTTCCCAATTCAGATGAAGCATATGAGGAACCGAGGCTGACCTGCTGGTATGGAGAACTTCCTTACACATATTCACGCTCCACGATGCAACCCAACCCTCAGGTTTGAGCCTTTTCTCGTTTAGCTTTTCTAATTCTTCCAATACCTTAAGCAGAAGCAGAATTCAGTATTTATTGTAAACAGAGCAACTTATTAGAAAAATGCTTTATTACTACTTCATGCATGTTGAATGGGATGTTAATTTATAGAAGCACAATGTGTGTGTACAATCAGTGTGTAGCTGATCAGATTCTGCTCCTTCATTTATGCTCGTTTATCACATTATGCTGTTTACACCAATGGTCATGGAGCTCATGTAAACAGATCGCCACATCTTGGAGCAATGAGTAAAATGTAGTAAAATAAATCAATAGGTTACATGGTGTGTTTTGTTTGACACAAGTATTTGTTTTTTTTTTATATGGTTAAATTTATCTTGGGTCATCAATAAAAATATCTTGTTTATATTACATAAAAATAAAATGAAATCTCAATATTATGATTGGGATTGTGGAAGCTGGATTGGGACATTCCTGGTAATTGAAAGAAGAAGAAAAAACCCTCTTTTATACCTGGCCAACCTTTAATTTTGTCCCATAGTGGCATCCCATCCTCTTGAAACTGCGTCAGACTATCGAGCGGGAGATTTCTCAGACTTTTAACTCCTTGCTGTGTAACCTATACCGTGATGGGAAGGACAGCATCGCCTGGCACAGTGACAATGAGCTGTCTTTAGGCCCTCACCCCACCATAGCCTCTCTCAGTCTTGGGGACACGAGAGTCTTTAGCCTCCGGAAGAAGCCTCCTCCAGTGAGTGGCCACATTTTCTGTACTTTCTTCACATTTTTTGTAGTGTTACTAAAAATGAATGGGGACAAACTTGTGGATGGTTCAGGTGTCCTGGAGGCATCAATTCATTGTCCATGAACTTATAAACAGGTGTGTGGACATGTATGGACAAATCAAATTTGTGTGTTTTAGGAAGAAAAGGGAGACTACACATATGTAGAGAAGGTGAAGATACCATTGAGTCATGGAACACTCTTAATAATGGAAGGAGGCACGCAAGACGACTGGCAGGTAGAGAATTACTCTATGACCAAAAGTATGTGGCCACCTGTCCCTCACACCCATATTTGCTTGTTGAACATCCCATTCTAAAGTTGGCCCTCCCGTTAATGCTGTAACGGTCTACTCTCTTTGAGAAAGGCTTTCTGATGTATTTGAGTGTGACTGGGAATTTCTGGCCATTCATCCATGAGTGTATTTGTGAGGTCAGGTACTGTTGGGTTAGAAGGCCTGGGGTACAGTCAGCATTCAGATTTATCCCAAAAGTGTTCAGTAGGGATGGCGTCGGGGTTCTGTGCAGAACCAAAGATTCTAAAGCACTACACTCAAGATAGATTACTGACCGGAAAATACGTTGATAATCAGGAAGTATGAAAGTTCGACACTATGGGCGCCATTTTGGAAAGCTGGCCTTTTGTCACAGAGGCCGGATACCGTGGGAAACTTGTGGCATTTTTCTGAAACCGTCGTCTTCTTCTGATGTATTAGCCTTGTTAGCATTATGAGAAATTATGACATCCTGTGTTAAGACGACATCAGTAGATTATTTGAGCGGATTGTTTGAAATTTTTTTCCTCAGTAATTGTAGCCCAGTTGAGGTAAGTTCAACTACATGCAGCTACACTGCAAAATTCGCCCCATTTGATTTAAGCCTCGGATAGGATTAACATAGTGGATCGCATTTGACTTCAGACATCGATTTGTTATCTCAAATAGTATTGACCACAATTAACCTCCTCATGCCTGCTTGAATAACTTTGGACAGTTTAGCGTATGTTTTCCAAGAAGTGGCGCTAGCCGTTGTTTGCTGAAACAGAAGTTACGGTGGGCTTATCAAAATGGCGTCCACGGTGGTACTTCTGCCTATTGCGTAAGTGATCCATCTTGCTCCACTGTAGAATCTTTTGTGCAGAACACTCGAATTCTTCCATACTTTGTTCTCATGGACCTCGGACAGCAACCGTGTCATACTAGAACCGGGTTGGAGCCGTTGGTTCCACTGAAGGGAAATCTTAAGCATAGGGCATACAAACACATCCTATGCAAAGGTGTGCTTTCAACTTTGTGGCAGCAGTTTGGGGAAGGAGAACATATGGGTGTGATGGTCAGGTATCCATATACAGTGTGAGTAGAACTCTGTGACTGATTCCTGGAAATTTTAAGAAAGCATGTCCATTGATTTGTAGGGATAATCCTTTTATATAATATCTGAATTAGCTAAGCACAGCACCTGAATGAACAGCTAAATCAAAGCTTGATTAATCCTAAGTGAAATGGTTATTTTGATGCTGAGAATCACTCGAGTACCTTCCAGTGCATGTTAATACATTTGCCAAGACCTTCCAGCAATGTATTTGCTATAAGTACATCTGTTATACTGTCTTTATATAATATAATATAGTATATTATCTGCTATCCATATGGAGCTACATGGAGTGTCTGGCTCAGACATTCTCTACACTGACTGCATGACAGTAATAATTCTGACATTCAGCTGATTTACACCCTGACTCGGTCTCAAATCATACCCAAACACTGCAGCCCAAACAGTCAAAATGTCAGCCACTGGTACCCGTTTCACCTCAGTGGCATCCTTATCAGTTATAGCAGTATATCTGGCTGGAAACATGCTGCCCAAGCACTGAGTGCAGACACAGATGATGTAGTGAGGACTTAGAATATTGTATCAAATCTGGCGTGTATTGGTGAGAGGTTATTATTATATATATATATATATATATATATAAGATAAAAAGTATATCTATAATTGCAAGAAAAACTTGAATTTGCAGAAAATAAAACACCACCTCACACTTAGTTTTGGGACACCTAGACAAGGCATATGGGATGACCTTGTTTATGCACGTCCATTGTTTATGCATGTACTTTGCACTCTCCAGCTCTGTCGAATGTGTGCAAATCCTCCTTGCCAGAGTCACTCTTTGTTGCTGCTGCCAATGTGGCCCTGAAGAGGAAAGGACATGTTTCAGAATCATCAAGAATTTGGCCAAACAAAGCATTCATGCAATCAGACTTCGTTCTGTGCTCCAGCATCCACAAAGAGTCGATCTACCTTGCACAAGCCCAGCAGGTGCTGATGATGGGATGCATTTATTCCAAATAAAAACATTGCTCATTGGTCTGGATGGCTGTGCGACAGGGACGCACACTCTGGTTCTTCCACTGGCCCTCAACCTACCTATGCCTCAGGACCACATATCAGACCTCAGCAAAATTGCTGCTGGGACTCAAGATGTTTATCCTCTCTTGGACAGAGGTGAAACAGAGTTCTACACAACATTCTTGTTCAGGAGAATAACCATATTTTCCATCTAATTCCAAATTTGACAGCAATGAACTGGTTCCTTCCCTCATATTTCACATGTGCTAAGGTTCTCAGATGTAATTCGTGCTGTCTGATCCCCACACTGGTCCATATTGGTTGATCTGCACACTGCTTATTTTCAGGGTCCCTTTGCTCCAGATGTATTTTGAGGTTTTCCTTCCATCGACATACTTTTCAATTCAAAGTTCTGCCATTTGATCTCTCTCTAGTGCCAAAGGTGTTTTTTGTTTTTTTTTAGATGTATAGAAGAATGAGACTCACCATGGATTTTATTTTAGTGCATTGTGGTGTTACATAGACATGGAGGATGTGTGTCCTCACATGTCTACACAATGCCAAGCTGAAATTGAGGGCGGTCCTAGCTCTAAAGTTTCTTTTGGATCAAAGATGTCACCAAGTATTGGTTCACTCAGAAAACTCTTCACCTTGCATGGAAGGTGGGCCCATCCCTGGTTATCATTTTAGAAGGCAAAATATCACATCTGGCAGACATGCCCCTCACAAGCCCCCCAAAAAAAGCCTCCTAAAAGCACTGTGTACAACGTGCATAAAAGAGGCTGCATCCTGTGGTAATGCTGTGGATAACGCGATGTAAACAGTGCAAGTGATGTCCATTCCGAGCAATAAGGTAAAGCCATCTTATAAATGGTAGATCTTTTGTCCTGTTGAAATTTAAAAAGTGGTCTTGACTCTAAAAGATTGATGACCACTGTTAGACCATTACGAGTGTTTAAAAAAAAAAAAAAAAAAAAAAAAAACAAGAGTAGTCCTGTGTGGGTATGCCAAACCTGAGGTGTGTTATTGGTGCCTTTGAGCAATCTGCATTTGCACTAATTGTCAGAGTGCAACAGACCCCTTTCTCATGCCAACATGCAATTTATGGCAAGCTACACAAAATGTAATAAATGCAAGAACAGCTTTTTCCAAGTCCTGATAAAAGAGGAATGACCTGATTTTCAATCTTTCCATGCTGAGCTACTATTTACCAACTTACCAGCACTTTCAAACCGTTTTCAACTGTTCAAATCTTTCCTCACAGTCCAATAAAATGCCAGTATTCTTCACCCACGGAACAAGTTATTCAGAGTTTTTTTTTTTTAAAGAGATTGATAGCTGATTTGTTTTCATTTAATTGATCAATCTTTATAGTCACCCAACTCCTAATGGCCCTTACATAGATTCTTGAGGGGCACCACTGTCAGCAGGCCATGTAGAAGTAGTTTCCAGGATTAACTCTTTCTGTCATAAAGGCTTCATTTAACTAAATAGGGTTTGGTTAGGCACCAAGTTGTTTGCTGGTTTTGATATTACAATGATAGAGCCCTGTTTTGGAAAAAAGAAAAGATGAGACACTGTGTAATATGATGAATTGCAAATCATGTAAACACATTTATTTGAAGATAGAACACAGGCCATCCAGTATTAGTTTTTGACCGTCTCTCTTGCGTACAGAGACTTTTCCGAAGTCTCTGAATCTTTTAATGATTTTTGTAGCATATATGATCTCCAAATCCTTTGCAATTTTTTTTGTTGAGGAATTGAATTGTTGCACAATTTGCCCACTCAGTCACAGCCCACACTTTGTTCCACCAGCTGTTTTCTTTTTCACATTACACAACTTTTCCCGTCTCTTCCTGCCCCATCCCAACTTTTCAAGTGTTGCTGGCATTAAATTCAAAATGAGCATGTATTTTTCATCAAACAAAATTTCTCAGTTTAATCATTTGATATGTTGTCTTTGTTCTGTTTTGTTACTAGACATTACCGTCATTTGGCAGATGCCCTTATCCAAAGCGACTTACAGTTTTCATCTCATTTATACAACTGAGCAGTTGAGGTTAAGAGCTTTGCTCAGTGGCCCAATAGTGGTAGCTTAGCAGTGCCTTGGATTTGAACTCCCGACCTTCCGATCAGTAGTCCAGTGTCTTAACCCCCTGAGCTGCCCCCTGTTTTCAATTATACATGTTTTTATATGATTTGCAAATCATCACATTATGTTTTTATTCATGTTTTACACATCGTCTCAATTTTCTTTCGAAACGAGGTCATAAGAAATAAGGCACATTATCAGTGCAGGTTTAAACTAGTAAATTGTGTTAAATGATGAGTCAGTTAATAGGCTCTTCTCCTGGTCATTGGTATGGACTTGTTTAAATGTTAGCAATTTTAAGCTTACCCTACAATGTTAGACAACTGGGTGTACATGTGCAAATGATTCAAAGTGCCTGAGGGTCACAGCACACTGAAGGCCTTTGGCGGACATCTTGAACCGAGTGTATTAAATAAGGAAGACCTGCACAATCCTCTTTATACTACTACTGCCCTGGTGATTAAGGCAGGTGAAGCATTTACAAATATTATACATACTTATAGTGTTGTGTACACTCTGTAGTGGTGACATTAAATCATGAGTATATAATGGATATAAAAAGTTTACATCCCCCTGTTAATATGGCAGGTTTATGTGAAGTAAAAAATGTGATACATTTTTTTGTCTTCAGTGTAAAATTACAAAGTATAAAATTAAGAAAAAAGTGAAAAACACAAATATTTTAGGGGAAAAATAAAGGTACATTTAACCTGGTTGTGTAAGTGAGCATACCCTTGGGGATGTAGCTGTCTTCAAAATGATCCAATCACATTCAGACTCATGTTCAAAAGTAACCATCGTACAGCTGTCATCAATGACATTATTCTAATTACCCCAAATAAAGATGCGTTTTTGTCGACTTTTCTTTATAACATCTTGGTTTCATCCGACTGCTGAAGCCATGGTCCTCTAAGAGCTTACAAAGCCTGTATGATCTCTTACTGGTTTAAAGGTAACAGTCAGGAGAGGGTATAAAAGATTTCCAAGACATGTACCAAGGAACACCATGAAGAGAATCAACAAGTGGAGAAATTGTAACGCCACAGTGATGTGACATCAAGAACAGGATGTCCCTCTAAAATTTTACCAATGAGCAGATCTTCAACATTAAGGAAGCTGCTGCTGAGTATTGATTACATGTAGCAACAGTCTCTTGCTTTCTTCACATGTCTGGGCTGTGGGGTAGGGTGGCAATGCAGACAATATCCCTTTCTCACAAAAAACATTTACATTTGACTAAATCACTCTAAACCTTTTGTAGCAATATGTGTTCTGGTCTGAGGAGAACAGTTCCAAAAGCTATAAAAAGTCCGTCATTTCAAAAGATATATTTGGCACCAAAAATAACAGCATCAGAAGAACTCCATACCCAAGGTAAAGCATGGTGGTGGCAGCATTATGCGTCAGGGCTGATATTCTTTAACTAGACTTATATTAAGGTGGAGGGAAGCATAAAAAGCTGCAAATACTAGTCATTTTTAGGGCAAAACATCCAATTGTCTGCTAGTAAGCTGAAGTTGAAAAGGATTTTCACCTTTCAGCACAGCAATAACCCAAAGCATACATACAAATCAACAAGGGAATTGCTTAACCAAAAGAAGATTTGATGGCTTGATCATCGATGACTGACTCTTTTTGGAAGAAAGAGTGGGCGAATCATGCTAAGTCGAGGTGTGGCATGCTGATAGACTCTTACACAAAAAGACTGAGTGGTTTAATAAAATCAAAAGGTACTGCAACAAAGTATTAGTTTAAGGGTGTGCAGACTTAAGCAACCAGGTTATTGTATCTCTTATTTTTCCTATTTTTTACTTCATTTTTATGCATTCTAATTTCACATTGACTGTGGAAAAAGTTCTAACATGATTTATCTTAGTGTCTTTTTTTTGTTTGTCTTTTTTATACCACAAAAACCTGCCACTTTAACAGGTGGCGAAAACTTTTTATATGTGCTCTACCTGGGTAACTACTAGAGAGCAGACAGGCCTGTTCATTACAGTATTATTGTCTTGCCAGCTAAATACGAAAAGCCCTGGAAGGGTATTCTCCCCCTGCTGCAGAGTTGCTTTGGATTCTGGCACAAATACCAGCTAGAGCTATTTTTCAGAAAGCACAAATAAGGGGAAAAGGTCATGGACATTTTATAGCAACACCTAAAGACTGTCTCTGAGGCTCTTAATTTGATCTCGGAAAGTGTCTGAAAGCACACTTCAAGTCAGACACGGTTTACACTACAGAGCTACAGTAAGGTGTACTAATCCAAAATGGACAGCTTGCTAAAGGATGAGTTGAAAAATACAGTAAATATTTATAGATAAGTAGGGACGTAGCCTGATGGAGCTGCTGATACCAATTCCCCCGAGACAAAATTACACCATTGGAAAATTACAAGTTCACTAGCCTAGACGGGTCACTTAGGAGACATGCCTTGACAGTGACGATATCACTGTCACAGTGTGCCCCAGATGGGAAATGTGTGCATTTGTCTAGTAATTATCTAGATAATCAAGATCAGCATCACTCTAATTATGCATTAAGACTGTGTTTATACTCTACAGTATATGATGTTGCTGTCGTTTTCTTCATGGTTCATTTACTCTGTAGTTGACCATGTTGTTATTTTCATAATGATTTTGTTGGACAGCATCAGGTGGCGAAAGAGTACCATGACCGTGGTCCTAGGATAAACCTGACCTTCCGTACAGTCTACCCTGAACCAGTACACTCCTTCAAGGGATGATGGATAGTTTTATTGGAGAAGAGATACAAGATGTGGAAAATTGCGAGCCATTTACCGGTGGAGGAATGGACCTGATAATCACACATGAAATTAACGTGCATCTTGAGATCACCGATAAATGATTTCCTTGCCTCAAGTCAAATGGAAGTAGAATATATATATAGTTAAAGTCTTGTTAACAAGCTTAAAACAAAGTCAAGTATAGTATTATTTACTTATGGAGTGCACTACTGGTTTTGACAGATTTTTTTGTTTTGCTTTATTTATACAAATTGTTGAATAGCTCTTCTGTGTGGTGATTTATTTTCTGACAGATTTTTTTTGTTGTTGAACATCTAGTTCAATAAAATGTGGTGTTTAATATCAGTTGTCTTGCTGAAGTAATGTTTGTTGATGAACATACAGAGTTCATTGTTTTGAGAGTGGTTCTGTTTCTCTCCTTTGACATTTCCTGTTTGCCTCTTATATCGGATCAAGAGTCAGTGTCACTAATAATGTGTTTGCTATTGAAAGGTTCAGCATTGCCACTGATTTTCAGAGATTTGTTTATACCGGTGTTATACATGCGTCATGAGTTAATGGAGTTTTTAAATAAAGGCATTGAGTTATTTTATAGGCATGCTTTCATGGTGCACACCCTGTAAAAATCTGCATCTGTTCTTGTTATATCTGATGCTGAATCCACGTAAGCAACTTGCACATGAGGTTCAGTCTCAGGTCTGATGTTTATTAAAGCTGGTGAAACACAGTCGCTAAAAAACCCGATAAAGAAAATTATTGCATGACTCAACAGTAATCTACTATTAGTAAAAAGTGTTATTTATTTATATTATATTATTTTATATATATATATATTTTTTTTTTTTTTTTATTTATATTAATATTAAATTATACTTTGTTAGTTTGATTTGTGCTTGTCTATATTTAATCTGTACAGCTTTGGCAGGTGCTAACTTCTAGTTAAGATTTTAACCAACGACCTTTCCCCCCCCCCCCAAAGCGTTCAGATATTGCAAGTGATCGTAAATCTCCCTCTTTTGCTCAGTGTTATCTACTTGCATTGATTTGTTGCTGAACCTTAATTAAAGCTGCATGGTGTACCCTAATACTTCACAGACATTGCCACAGGCCACTTGTGAGAGCCTATAAAACCTGACTTGTGTTTGGAAAGTCCAGGCCTTGCTGTCTCTGTTCTGGAATGTAATACTTCAGGTTGTTTATTGTAATTGGTCCACTTGGCCTTTTTCTGACGCAGCTCATGGGGTGTGTGTGTGTGTGTGTGAGCGAGAGAGAGAGAAAAGCTACATTTTATAAGTAAATAGATGTCCTAATGATATAAAACGCACTACTGCAATACAGAGCTGTTCTTGCTGCATCAAAGACAGGTTTCCAAGTTGTAATGTTCTGAGTGAGTCCATACAGCTGTTTAATATGTCACATCTGGGTTTTTTTTTTTTTAATAAGACTACCTTTCTTTAATGTTCACACTTGGACCTCGTAGTTATTTTTTTTTTCTGTTACTTAAACAATGCCTCATCTGTGTCGTATTGCACCTTGAGGTTTGTCCATCACTGCAATTTTCCAAATAGATAAACACTTTAATTTATCAGAGTACCTTATTAAGAAAAGGTTTGCATGTCCCGTGTACGAAATTGTGAATTTCTGCATTTATGACACCTAAATTATAAATCTGGTAAAATACTCCATCGTCTTCATATTCCTTAGTTGCTTTATGCTGATCAGACTGGTGGTGGATCCAGATCCACTCTCAGGAACACTGGGTGCACAGGAGGTGCACAACTCCGGATGGGATGATAGTCCATTGCAGGGCACCATCCACACTCGCTCTCATCTAGGACCCAGTCTACCAAGTTGCATGTTTTGGGGATATGGGAGAAAACCAGAGAACCTGGAGGAAACTCGTGCAAATATGTGAAAATGTGAAACTCCACACAAATGGGCATCCTGTCTGGGAAGTCTGGAAATCCATGCCTGCTACTGTGCTAGAATAGTTTGCTTAAACAGTTGTTATTGGAAGAAAAAGTACATGGAGTATGAGAGTTAAAACTTCTTAAAGTAATATAGCAATTGCAGTCAGATATCCAATCATATACTATATCTCTGGCCTCATTAAGGCTCTTGTGGCTGTATGCCAAAACTCCACACAGCCATGATCCAAAAAACTTGTTGTAAAACCATCCCAGAAGGAGTAAAGGGGAAAGGGGAGAGTAAAATAAAGGTAAACAAAATCTGGAATAGAATGCTCAAAAAGTACATATGAGCATGATGGTCAGGTGTCCACAAACTTTTGGCCATGTAGTGTGTATACACAACATGGTGCAATGTTGCCCAATAACATTTCAGATGGTTTATGGAAGATCATAACATAGGAAAATGTTACAAAAGGCTTTCTAAAGAGTTTGGTTTCTATCTGAACATACCCAGGCAGATTACTTTACAAGTGGAAAGAATTCAGCACCTTTTTTGCTGCTCGCACCCAGCAGTGGCCATCCTACAAAGATCAGTACAAGACAACACTAGAATCTTCAAACAAAAGCCCTAGGGTGAGACATAATGAACTGCTAGATTTAGTTACAGCTGCTAATGCTGTGTTTTTATGCCTTCATGTATCTACACAGGAAAAAGACTGAGGGGTGGGGTGGGGGGGTGGTTTGTTGGGGTTACTGTAAAAGAAATCGCTTTCCAAAAGAAACACTGTACTGTGCAACTTAAGTTTCCTAAAGATCACACTGGTGTCTCAGAGCAATCTTGGAACAAGTGAACATTTGAGCAGTGTTTTGGAAAAGTCATATACACTGCATTTCAACACCAAACCCACGAACCTGTAAAATGATTCTGAGGTCTGATTGGCTGAGCTGTGTTCAAAGTCAATATTAAATCATCAATGTACACACCAGTGACCAGATTCAATAATAATTGAACAATAACAATAATTGAAGTTTGTGTTAATGCACCAGATTCCAAACAAACGCAAAAGAATTGTTTACACACTGATTACGCTGCATGGTGGAATAATTGTTTCTTGCAAATATAATGAATACTATATTATTTATTAAAACACTGGTTTTTTTTTTATTACATTGTTTCATCCAGCGTATAAGACCAGTAAGCAGTTCAAGGCTGCGTTACAGTGATTTTATCGCTGTTGAGGGGATTTTAGGCACTTTCTTTGTGTCTTGGTTATGAACATGTGATAAAATCAAATCAATGTTATGCATGTCATCCTGTGCCTTATTGCTTTATTCCACATGGGAAACAAGGTAGAGTGATGTATGGCACCATTGTGCTCATAATCGTTGGGGGACCAGTGACCTCCAGGTGGGTCAGATGACAGTTAGGGAGCGTCTGAGTGTTCAAATCTACTAAAGGTTCAATCTGGCATCCTGACTATGAACTAATCCTAAGACAAAGACTAAAACAATATCTGTGTGGTTCAAACAAGAAATTCACATGTTGTGTGGGCAGATCAGAGGAACTCCATTCAGAAATTGTTTTGATTTTGAAATTGTGGGATATTTTTGAACGATGCTGTGTAAGAGCTATGTAAAAAAGAACAGTGTGTACATGAAGAATGAGCTAAAATAACTGGTCCAACAGTCTGATTATGAGCAATTTATTTTAGGTTTGTGTCGAAAAGGACGTTCCTTAAGGGTTTGCATTCTTTTTCCATTAATGGCCTTTGGCTATTTAAATCCTCTGTTCAATCCCCTATTAGACTGAATATGGGATTTAAAAAAAAAATAATTCTGTCCTCAGTTTGTGTGCGGCTTTATTCTGCTTACCGAGATGAAGCTCAGGTCACACTTTAGAAGCATTTTATGCAGAATGTCTGATAACTCCAAAGGTTTTCACACAATCATGCCCTTATTCGTCCGACAAATCATGAAAGAGGTCTCCACGCCAGTAGCTTTTCTTACAGTGGTTCCAGTGAGATTTTGCCTTAATGTACATACAGTATGTGTTGTCAGTGCTTGGCTAAAATCCTGCAAGTCACTCCGAGCCTCCGAGTTCAGCTGGCTGATTCTGGTTTCAGTCCTTACATCAGACTGAAACTCACTTGTTTCCATCCACCCCACCATCATTAGCCCGTTAGTACCACACTGACTGGAATAAAATCAGAACACACACCTCTACCCAAACAGAAAGCTCTTTGTGATCGCTGCCAGATAAGGATTTTACCCTTCCCATTTCATATGCATGTGTTTTCCACTCTGCCTTCGGGCTTCTGTTTAACGATCAAGTGTATTATCCAGATAACATTATATCAGCTTGTATGGACTTTTGCATGGAAAATGATGATAATGGGAAACTTAAGGCTTACAAAATATATTTGGCCTAAGCTGCCAGCACTACCATCAGCTCCTCCGTTCCTCCCCAAACACACAAACACACACCACCACCAGGCTTCTCCTGTCTGTGAGGGGGAAGCCTCCTCCCTGTTGATTCTGCTCACAAAATTCAAAACAGTTCACCATGTGTTCTCCACAAATTGCACAGAGTGGTTAGGACACTGGGACTGCTGTTCTTCAACAGTCTTCAACAATCATAAATAAATGAGACGGCTCTAGTAAGATCCTTCGTGGCCTGTGACTTTGCCCAGTGGTTTTTCTTAATACACTTTTTTCCTGGGCTTAAATTAACTTCTGTTATAAAGGTTATAACAATGTTTTTGTATTCTTTTCCCTATTTTTGTGAATGGATGTTGATATGAAGTACGTGTTGTTGGTTACAGAATACAGGATTACTGTATCCAAGTAAATGAAAGCAAATGAGAGTACAGCATACAACACTTCTGATAATCTGAGATGTTGTGGACGACAAAACAAGTTGTATGGGAATGGGACTTCTGGGAACGGGATACATTTATAGCAGCACTCTCGCTGTTGTGTTCCCAACAGAGAATACATACTCACAAGAAATTTGTTTTCCTCTCCCAATAGTTTATCATACACTGTTCTTTCTTTAAAAAATGTGCATATGACTACTAGGACTTTGTTTTTTCACACATTCAACTATGATTATTTATTTTGTTGCAGGACAAAGTTGGGTTTTTTTGGGGGTTTTTTTTGGGAAAACTGATATATGGTATGTCCTTCTGACATTTTCAGAGTCACAGTCCTTTTTTTTTTTTTTTACAGTGCTGTATTTTTCAGTGATTTATTTGTATCGAATGTTTCTTCACTCAGACCTTTGTGTTGATGCTGTGATGCAAAAAAAATTGGACCTTGGCTATATTTTCTTTCAGTCCAGTGGACAGTTACTCCTATATACTCAAATTATATGTGGGAAATATTCCAGTTCTCCAGAGCTCAGTGGGAGCGTTTATGTTGAAGGAGGTTCGAGACCAGTATATAAACAAAAGCAGTCCATCAACCTACTTTGTTAGTCAGTCCTGATGTACTATAGCCCATCTGTGTGAAAGAGTAAAAACATAAAGTATGAGTCAGATGTTTGCATGAACCTATTTTCCACAGGTTTTTTTGGGGGTTTTTTTGGCGGGGGGAGGGGGGGGGTACGGGGGACATCCCCTGTGTGAAATAACACCGTTATATATATAACTGACTAAAACATGGTAATTTTATATTTTAGATTTTAGTTTCTGCAAAGTAGCCTTGATAAAAGATTTGCACACTCTTGGCATTTCCTTGAAGAGACCAGCTGGGATGCTCTTCCAGTAATCATGTTAATGTTCCCACGCTTTGTAACCTCTGAGCATTTTGCGAGCTGTACTTGAAATCTGCTTGTTGTGGGAACATTGTTTTTTAAAACTCTAGATTCGTTAGAAGCTAAAACACTGACATCAGCTTCACTATGTATTTATTTGTTTTAGACTAAAATCAAGCTTCGCAAAGTCTTGAAAAGACTGATGAAATGTTTTCTCGTTTAGTCAGCGGTGTCCGAGACAATGACGCTGATTGAATATTAAGGAAAGCCGTTTGGAACTGCACTCGAACATTAACCGAGGCCCTTGTGTTATGATCTTTAGCTTGTGATTTCTTGTGTCGATCTGTGACGCAAGAGCTGCAAAAGGAATGGGAACGTTGCTTTTGAAATTATAGCAGCAGTGTGTCAAGGTGCACTTTGCACGTGAAAAATAGTCTACGTGCATCTTTGCCAGCTACAGCTACAAGCCATAAAACTCCTTCTTTGAAGAACCTCATTTAACTGACATGTAGTGACTAAAAATATAACCTTTAGCTGAGTGACTCTGAATGACTCTGAAAGTGATGAATGCAATCCAAAAATAAAGCAGAGCACACATATAAAAAAACTTACTCTCAGCCCCTGGCCTTTGGCGTATGGGAGGCAGAAATACGTGCGTGTGCATGTGCATGCACACATGTGTGGGTGTGTGTGGGTGTGTGTGTGTTAAGAGGGGTCCCATTTTTAGGGCTCCAGCATTTTCAGGGCTCATCATCAGAGTCCATGACAAGAATGGCACAGCAGTTATTGCCTTACGTCACGCGTCTGACTATCGTAGTAGTAGATCCTTTTATATATAGTAACGACGGATCAGGACACAGTTCAGCAAGAGATAGACGGTGGATGATGATGACACTCATTAAGCCTGTGACATGCTACCATGCCATCTTCCCCTCTGAATTACAATCAGTGCTAAAATATATCCATGACATACTTGGTGTATATGTGTCAGCAATCTTGGGGGGGGTTTATTAGTGAAGCAGAATGACATAAACACTGCTGCTTCTGCCAGAGAATATTTAGTTGATGTCGCAAAAGTATCACATTTACTGCAACTATAAGAGCTCAACGGGTGTCCTGCTTTAATGTGAAGAGATGGATGAAAGAAACATGAAGCACTTTAATATTATATATACACGTACATACATACATACATACATACATGTGTTGCACTGTTTGCATAGCGCTGTTTATCTAACTTATAGATATGTATGTGGACACGACTGTATGGACAGTGTCCACCCCTTCTCCTCCCCTCCAGCTGTCCTGTAGCAAGCATTTATTTAAGGGGGCTGATTCAGGGGGCCTGGTATGGTAACTGGAAAGCCGACTGGTCACAGAGCAAGGGAGGGACTTACCAAGAGTGGGGAGATGTGGAGGGAGTAAGCAGCTATAAAAGCCTCTGCTGGATGTGTTCCTGCTCACGTTGAAACAACCCAGATACAGAGCCACGAGCAGCAGAGCGCCTCAGAAAACACATTGTGCTGCCCAGCAAGGCACAGAATCCAAGGACTTGTGACGCACAAGCTTTTGCAGAGCCAGAAGGGAAGCTTGGTGGACTGAAATCTTATCGGCACACGAGGACGTAAGGCATTTCGAAGTGTGCTGAGATTTGGGAGTGCTGCCCTTTGTGAGTACATTTCAACTCTTTTGGAGTGGCAAGAGGAAAAACAGAGAAGAAATTCGCTCTGGAATCATTAAAAAGCGAAACGAGGAGAGAAGGAGAGAAAACTAGCGCACCTCAAAGGATAAACACACAGCGATTCCCATCTCCGGCGATGGCCGTACGTCCAGCCGAGACCGTGGGTTTCCCTGTGATCCCTGCTCACTTGATGGCTTCTGCTATGGAAGAGTTCCCCCAGCAGCTCCCTGTACCCAAGGGCCCAGCTCGGGGCCGCAGTCGTCCCAAGCGATCGCGCGAGGCCCGCTTCAAAACTCAGCCGGTGACCTTCGCAGAGATTGCAGAAGTAGAGGAGGAAGGAGCTTCGCCCCTGGAGGAGGAGAGAGCAAGGCGCTCCTTCTTGCAGTCACTGGAGAGCCTGAGGAGGAGCACGCAATCCCTGCAACACACCGGAACCACACAGAGCGGCAGAACCGGCACACCAACACAGGCTAGCCTGGACTCAAGTGACTCCGATTCAGCTCAGTGAGAGAGAGAAAGAAAGAGAGAGAATGTCTTCTACATGTGATGTGCTCTTATGTTGTAAAGCTTACTTACTGGACTGGACTCCAGTGCGTTAAGCTCATTGCACATAATCTCGTGAAGCTTTCTTTGCAGCTATAACATAGTTACAGTATTATTTTATACACACACTTGTGTCACTCCAGTCAAGCAACAGCAAGCTGAATAGTTTATGCTTCGTAGTTGTAGCTTTTAAAATGTTTTTTTTTTAACTACTTAAATACCTTAAATATTCCAGAGATATTCGCTATATGACCTGAGGCCTATTATTCATTGTGAGATTTGAAATGTCGATATGTTGTAGTTACAATTCCACTGGACAAGACAGATGGTTTGTCACTGTTTATCTTCGCCACTTGATCATGTTTGCGCAGTCGAGTCATTGACGGAAGAACTGAACCCGGACCGTAGACAGCACATTTTGAACAGGAGGTTTGTTTATTCATGTGACTCGAGTCTGCCAGAGGATTCCATCTACTAATGAACTCAGATGTCAGATATCGTATTAATAACAGTGAAGTTAGAAATGTTTTGTTGACACTGTGGGCTTGTAAGGTCACACGAAAAAAAACAAACATGAAATTATGTCTTTATACTATTGTTTTACTTTTACAATCTTTGTAAATTTATTTCATACTTATTTTAATAAATAAATAAATAAATTTTATATATATATATATATATATATATATATATATATATATATACAGTATATATGAATATAATGTACACCTGTG
>JAQMCW010000012.1:13251939-13266201 GCA_030068335.1 Chrysichthys cranchii
TGTCAGTGGCAAAAGTATGTGAACCTCTAGGATTAGCAGGTAATTTGAAGGTGAAATTAGAGTCAGGTGTTTTCAATAAATGGGATGACAATCAGGTGTGAGTGTGGGCACCCTGTGTTATATAAAGGACATGGATCTATCAAAATGTTGACATGTTCATGGAAATGTATCACGGCACGAACAAAGGAGATTACTGAGGACCTCAGAAAAAGGGTTGCTGATGCTCATCTGGCTGGAAAAGGTTACAAAACCTTGTATGAGGCATCATCAAACCTTGATGATGTTTCAGGTCATAGTTAAGCAGAAATGTAGACAATTCTAAAGGGTTCACAAACTTTCAAGCACCACTGTGGATACTTTTTTTTTTTTTTTTTAAACCAAAACATTTTAAACTGCTACTTTACATTCTAAGAAATGTTTTTGATGTTTTATAAACCACGATAATTACTCAATGCCTCATTTGCTGCCCATATGCTGTCTGTTTGTCATGCATCCATCTATGTAAAAATAATTCCCAATTAATTTGAGCAGATGTACAACGAGGACTGATGACACATTTTGCTTTTCTTTTGCCCTATATCTCAAAGCAAGAATGTTTAAGTTTCAGGTTTGTGGCACCACTCCGACTTTGAATTTGACAGTATTCCAGAATGTTCCAGGATTTTGGAATACAGGTGCTCCCTGAGTTACAGTGGCCCAACTTAAGATTTTTTGAAGTTACAATGACTATTGCAATGCGCCAGCATAACAGCGTATGACATACGTGGACGGTTCGGGTGACGCCCGGAAGTACACGGATGACACTCGGAAGTACGTGAACGATGCCCGGATCACTCGCCTCGTGCGATACCTCATTCTCCTGCAGCTCACGGAGTTACCTTGTGTATCGGTGTACTGTACAATGCATTACTGCAGGTTTTTTACATGTTTCAAGAGCTAATTTTAATTCAAAAGCATGTCTTCTACAGGAAAAGACTCCTGGGTAGGCTAGGCTAGGCTGAGATACCTAAGCTAGGTTAAGTGGTTCAACACAGTGGTTCGACACATATTTTTGTCTTACCTGACTTGCTTTTCGTAACTTGAGGACTACCTGTATTGTCAGTGATGTAGCTTATTACGTGGACGGTTTTCCTCCACCATACAGAAGCCACTTTTGCATTGTTTTTTTAATGCCATGTGCTTGAATTCTTGCGTTTGTTGCATCTTGGACCTCAACAATGAGATTTTCTGTTATACCTCGTTATTTCTGCTTGTTTTATGCACAGTTGTCCAGTTGTGTCCCTGTCGTATCTCCCCCGAGCCGCTTCCAGTTTGTTTCCCTGTGGTGGCCTCATCGCTGGCTCCCTCGAGGGAGGATGTTTCTGGGAGCACGTGGATGGAAACAACTACCGACAGCATATTCTGCCTTTAGAGTCTGGAGGCTGCACAGACATTCAGGTGGAACCTGAGAGCAGACATTGTTTGGTCACCTACAGACCGGGTAAGCCTTTAAGCTCATATTCCATGGCGTCTTGTTAACATAATGATTGCGATTATTTATTTTTAGCCCTAGAAACCCCATGAACACAATTCATGGCCTGATGTGCGCACTATCAGATGTCAAGTGTTGTGTGCGAAAGATACGAAACAAAATAAAAACAAACTAATTTTTAATATATTTTCTTTCTATAAGTCATTATGGCCTTAACAGCTTCGTTGGCTTTAAGTGAATCATCATGAAACTGTGAAAATAAATAACTACATCGCGCATTTAGACGTTCTCTCAAGTACTGCATCACAAAATGTCTAATGTGCAGATATGTTTTCTTAGACCATTAAGTGCTATTTCTATAAAGTATTTATATTTGAATTACTCCATGTAATCTGTAGGCAAAAATGCACTGTAGTAAAGCAGAAAGCTAATGTCAGCGTGCGCTATTGTCTGTACAGTTTCTCTTCAGGAACATCTTGTGCCACCAAGGGGCTCCAAATTGGGTTTGGATTGTTTGTGCTAATGAAATTGGCGCATAAATCCAAACCTGTCTTTCAGTGAATTCAGTTCACTTTTATTTGCGTAGCACTTTTATCAATTAACAAAGAATATCTATATTTAGATCTCTGTGAGGCCATTAGAGTGAACAGTGGCAAGGAAGAAACCTCGAGACAAAGGGTTACTAGGCTAGATCTTGGAAAGTCCGTGTCACTGTACATTTCACGATTCTCCTTGCAGAACATTACACACAGATGGCTATTAATGAAACATGATAAAGCTATATAACAATGTAGGAACAGTAAGGCGTGTAGTACAAGAGTGTTTCAGGATTAGAGAAACACTAAGCAACTGTAAGAGACTGTTGATCTGCTGTTGACTTCCAGGTCGCACCAACCCATCTTTGCGTTGTGTTCTGATGGAGCTTAACCGAAGTCCTCATCAGGATGCTGCCCAGGCTCCTGTCTGCTCCTGTTCTCCCGTCCAGTCCTTCACTGCTGGTTCATCTTGCAAGTTGCTGACAAAGAACACCGTCTTCAAGTGTCCTGCTACTGACACCACTTTTGTTTGTGCAGGAGATGAGGGCTCTAATTCTACCATGGTGAGTGAAAATGTGCATGTTCAATTTTTAACGTGTGGTGTTATTAGTATAGAATGTTATTATGCACCTCATGGTTGGGGTTTTTTTTCCCTTCAAACTTCAGGTGTGGGATGCTGGTAGTGGTACCTTGCTTCATAAACTTCCCGCGGACATGCCCGTCATGGACATCTGTCCTTTTGAGACGAACCAAGAACACTACCTGGCTTCACTAACTGAAAAGATGATTAAGATCTATAAATGGGAGCAGAGTGGCTCAGAAAGAGTGAGTTTCTGATCAGTTCTTTGGTTGTTATTGGACTCTGTGAGGATGTGGTTGGTTTTACTCTTGACAAGATGTTTCATTGAAATCAGGTGGATATTGTCTGTCGGAGCATATTTTTTGCTGTGATGAAGGGGATTACAAAGGCGTGGGCATGTGACCATTTAAATTACATACATAGAAGCTACCATGTGTATTGTGTTTTCCATAAAAACTCCACTACGGTTTTGCATTCAGAGCTCATAAACTGTTAAAAAGGCATCAATAGAGATTGGTATTGTTCTTTGTTGCCCTTAAAAGATATACATTTTAGTTACTTTCAACTGAATTTTTAAATTCTTTTTTTTTTTTTTTTTGCCATATATATTTTTTGTATATTCTTGTCCCACTGGTCCAGTCTAACCATGATGCATTATCATTTCAGATTGCAACAAATAGACATACCTGGGCTTTTTCCCTTTGTGTTTGTGTGCACTGGAATATGTATATATGTAAATGCATTTTTTAATGTTCTGTGAACGTACTTCTTAATAAATGTACATGTGCTGGTTTGTTGTGGTTGATTTTTTTTCACTTTCGAGCATTTCATTCTTCAGTTTATTAAAAACAAGGAGTATTGTGTATTTTTGGCATTTTCAGGCGAATTTCTGCCACACATTATTAATATTAACCTACTATAAACAGTAGGAGGTGGGTAAAGGTTTTAGGGATGAGTTTGTTTTTCTCGAAAATGACTTGCCTGTTCTCTAAAATGTTTGCTGTGCCCTGAAATGTTATGTCTGATTGGTCCAGTGTGTGGAGAGAAGGTGAGGGGTGATCTTGGTGTGATGCGGTCTACGTGGCCTCTCTGTGCTCCAGCTCACTCACGACGCAACTAACACACTAATTATGGGAATCACGATTCACTATACTGATTTGACTCTTCCACACCGAACAGCTTACGTGAATCAACTCCTGGAAGTGTTGATTCATTTGATTCCTTGCCTAAGAGATATTGGAATGGAGAGAGAAAAGCAGGTTTTGTAAATGTCTCAAAGAAGTGCACTGATACCCCCAGACATCCTCGATTTATAATTTTTTTTTCTATTCTTTTGGAAATGAGGTCCCAGTTGTGCAATCAGTCCCCACAGCCATCCAGTATGGTTGAAATCCTAATTGAGTGGAACCAAATCTTTAATCTTAGGGATTGATGTTCTCATTAGGACTTAATGTTATTATAACTCACTCACTCCTCTTCTGCCACTTAATCCTGTTCAGGGTGGTGGGGGAGGAGGAGCTGGAGCCAATTTTTGGGCTAGAGGCAGGGTACACCCTGAGCAGGTCACCAATCCACCACAGGGCCCACACACAGAGACGCATACATTCACACCTGTGGGCAAGTCAGAGTAGTCAATCAGCCTAATCCTCTCTGTGCATGTCTTTGGACTGTTTCTGAATGGGAAGAAACCCACACAGAAAGGCACTCAGGTCGAACCCAGCTGTCAAACCCAGGACCTTCTTGCTGTGAGGTGCCAGTGCTAACCACCACACCACAGTGCTGCCCCTTTAGTATAACTTAATTCATTGTTTCAGGATTTTCAGGAAGTTGTGTCAGTAATGATGTAACAATTCTAAATAATGAGATATGATCTCATTATTTCCTCATACTAGTTCTCCTTGTAGCCCTTACTTATAAATCGACAAAATTTCACAGTGGTGATATGGGTTATTTTGATATTCCCTACCTGAACAATTTGAAGTGAATTACCATCCCTAAATGTTATTTAGGGATCTATAAGCTATTTAGTTAAATTAAATTATTAAAGAAAGACATGTTTAAAAAATGAGAAAGTACTTTCAGTGTTTTATCCTAACTTGTGATGGTTTCTTTAGGACTGACCAATTGAATTGTATGGATTTGATTTAAAGCACTAATTATTATTATTATTATTGTCGACCTGAATCTAATTAATGAAAACTAGAAACGTTCTTTTAGTATACAAAATATTTCAAATCCAAGTTTCCATTTCAAGTTTCCACATCAGTTGATCAAATAAATATCCTCAATTTGTGCTCCTATCTTCAGAAGGTCCATGGGTTTGGTTTTCTTCTGGATACAGTGTGATGATCTGTGCACAGTGTTAGAAAAAATAAAACTACACTCACCAATGTTCTGAATGATCAAACCTGGTTTAACGAGTCTACAGGATGACGGAGCTAGTGCACAAACCACAACGTGGCACAGTTTGTGTGGTGGAAACGAAAAACCCTTTGGATTCGTTCGTGCTCCTGAGTTGATTCATTTGACTCCCTCGAGACAGGCGTTCAAAGCGAACCGATTCCTTTCCGGCTCTTCCAGCGCTACACACAAATCACTCGGTTTTTCCGGCTGCCGTAGGCTCGCAGCTCCGCGTAGGTGGTTCACCGAAGATGGCGGCTTGTAGACGTGTGCAGCTTCTTTTATTGCTTCTAGCCATCCCTGCGTGCATTCATTCTACCCAGGGAGCCAAATCCCAGAGCGTTCACGCCGAAGGAAACGCAGGAGATAATGTGAACGATGGTAAGAACGCCGGAGGTGCGCTGGCCGAGCCGAAGCCTGGCGTGGTGGGCTCTCAGTCCCGCCGCAGCTCCCCCGGCTGGAAGCTGGCTGAAGAGGAGGCCTGTCGGGAGGACGTGACCAGACTGTGCGCCAAACATTCGTGGAACAACAACCTGGCCGTGCTCGAGTGTCTGCAGGATCGGAAAGAGGTCAGGAGAGCACCACGTCTGCTTGTTGTTAGTCTGGGTGTGCCGGGGGAAGCCGCCGAGCCGGCTGGCGTTAGCCGCTGCGCTATGTGCGCACTCCGGTGCTAGCACAGCCGTCGGAGCCCCGGGATGTCCGTGCACTCTGACCGCCAGTGCTCAGACCGGGTGCCATGTAGTGTTTCTTTACACATCTCTCAGAAGCTAACATGGAAAATATAACTCAAATGTCAGTTCAGAGTGTAGCCAACGACGGCTTATTTGGATTTGTTTTCTTTTAGCGTAAATACACCTCTCCCAGTTTGTTGCTAGTTGTCTCTCAGTACTAACCTGTGGTCCCGAGCAGGGTAGCTAGCGTTTAGTTAATCAGCTAACCCATGGAAGCACTTTTATTGATTGAAGCCGGCTATTTTGTTGAGAGGTAGTTATTTCCGGGTAGCTAGGCGAAGAGATGAAATGTTAGCACCTGGAAACTTCCGGCTTCCTGGCTGTGGAAGTTAGCAAATGAAGGGAAAGAGTAGCTGAGCATGAAGTCCGAGCTACACAACGCTAGTTTCAGCTTGGATGCTACCAGAGCTGTGTGTACAGGAGGGCAAGCCGTTTTAACCGTTAACCCCGGAGAGCCCCTGGGTTCGTATTTAACCCCGGAGTGCCCCTGGGTTCGTATTTAACCCCGGAGTGCCCCTGGGGGTCGTATTTAACCCCGGAGAGCCCCTGGGTTCGTATTTAACCCCGGAGAGCCCCTGGGGGTCTTATTTAACCCCGGAGAGCCCCTGGGGGTCTTATTTAACCCCGGAGAGCCCCTGGGTTCGTATTTAACCCCGGAGAGCCCCTGGGTTCGTATTTAACCCCGGGGTGCCCCTGGGTTCGCATTTAACCCCGGGGCGCCCCTGGGTTCGCATTTAACCCCGGAGAGCCCCTGGGGGTCGTATTTATCCCTAACTTTTATTTCACCCTTATGTTCAACACAATCATTGGTTGGGGAACATTAGTGGACATCCCAGGAGGTCTCATAAGGACAGTTTCATAACATGTAGTAGGACAGGGTTCATTTAAAAAGCACCCATTTTTGTGTTCTCTGAGTCTGTATCATCATTTTTATTTTATAGAGATATTTTTCCTCTTATGATAATGTAGTCTGGGGTTTTCCAGGGTTAATCTAAGAGCATGAATGGCAGGGCTGAATATCAGCAATTGCTTTTCGACTAGTTAGGGTTGAAAGGTAAAATATCCATAATGTCATTTTGACGAGTGGCGATTTTAATTAGAGAGATCAGCAATTCAGTTTTCGCGAGTGGAAAAATACCAACTGTTGATTTCCTCAGTTCAGTTCTCACCAGTGGAAATATCCACTGGAGATATCTATCTAACTCAATTACAACTGGTCAAATTTTACCATTGATTTCTATTCAGTTGCATGTATCATGTCCTTAATTTTAGTTATTTTGACCTAGGGCTGGGCGAGGTATCGATAAATTAAACTTATTGCGACGTGACCATTCATATCGTCAGCCGGCCGAATGTCGAGTGTGTCATGATTTAGCGGAAATATCAGCTTTTCCTTCAGAAATGATCAGCGACCTGTCTGTGTGATGTAACGTGATGTGCGCAATTACCGTAATAAACATGACGCCTGTTATATTAGTCTTACTGTTTGCATAAGAGCTTCTGAGATCCATGTCCTGCATCTTCTTTTGTCTCTGACCATTATTTTCATAGCATAATATATATCGTGATTAAATATCGTTATCATGTTGGAAAATATCGTGATCCATTTTTTAGGTTGTATCGCCCAGCCCTATTTCGACCTGTTGCAATCATAATTAAAGATATCAGTTCCTTTGTTACTTGTCAGAACGGTTGTTCTTGATCTCAACAGTTCAGGTTTCACTGGAGGAAAATGCCATCTGTTGATCTCATCAGTTCAGTTCTTCCTAGAGGAGATGTTCATCGTAGATATCTGCAATTGCTCTTTCATTTCAGTGTGATAAATATCAATGGAATTCCAGATATCTAAATTTCACTTTTGACTAGTCTTAATTAAATTATTGATGCGTCCCCTTGGAATGGTAACTTTTAAGTTACATTTTAAGAATGTCAATTCAGATACCTATAAGTCCATTTCAGATATCTGAAAATGCAATTGTATGTAGTGAAAATTATACTCTCCGTAGTAACAATTATATTAACGGTTAACAATTCCTTTTGTGACGTCTACAATTGCTTTCATAACTAGCCATAATTGAATTGTAGCTATATCACAAAAGGAATTTCTAGCTCAAGATATCATTGTGTTCAAATAATGTGCTAATTAGGCTACATGTCCGAAATGAACATGCAATTTGCAGTGAATATCCGAAATGAAATTGTAAAATGTCAAAATTGATTTCAGGATATCCTAAATGAACATTATGACGTCAAAAAAGAAAGGCACATTCACGCCATACTCCATAGTGACGTCAGCCTTACCATTTTTAAATTTTTTATTTTGAAGTCATGACAGCCTAGCCCTCTTAAAAACCAACCAATGTCTGAACTTTATCCCACATATCCAAAATAGTTTTGTAACTAGACTGAATTTGACATTTTGGCATGTGGAACAGAATTTGCAAGTTAGGGTGACGTATCCAAAATGCTTTGTTGATATGTTGAACGTACCAGAAATTGCAGCGGTGTGTATTTGCAATGGAATATGACCATTTTGACATGTGGATATTCAGTCGTATCTGTATGTGGTATTCTTATTAGTGAAAAAGGAATTATTAATATGAATATTTAAATTAAAGATATCTGAGAATCAGATTTTGAGTAGTCAAAATATAATTTCTACATTTGGAAATATGTTTTGTGACATGTCAAAATGGTATTACAGATATTTAAAATTAGCATTTCAGCATGCCTTAATTGCATTTTAAAATGTGAATATAATTTAGTCAATAAGTCAGCCCTGCTGATTAGACGTTAAAACATTACATTACATTACCGTCATTTGGCAGATGCCCTTATCCAGAGCGACTTACATTTTTATCTCCTTTATACAACTGAGCATTTGAGGTTAAAGGCTATGCTCGGGGGCCCAGCAGCGGCGGCTTGGCGGTGCTTGGATTTGAACTCTTGACCTTCCGATCAGTAGTCCAACATCTTAACAGCACCCCCCGACCCCGCCCCCCGAGCTACTCCCTCTAGCTTGCCATACACGTTAAGAGTCACTGCAGAGCTCAAAATGTCTGGGGTCTGTTTTACTGAGTTGTTGTTTAAGGTGTTCTGAAGAGACTGCGGGTCCTTTTCTATGTTACGGGTAATAAATACTTTACACTGCTTTCTTTTAAAACACCAGTTTTTTCATTAAATTGGTGGGACTCAGTCTGACCCTTTCCAACTTTACCCGTGTTCACTTTGGAGAAAAGTTGCGGGAAAGCCAGAGCTACATCATCTGAATGATGCAGTACTGCAGTCCGTGATAAACATTGTATTGTTTACTGTTACAGCTCAACGTAGCCAAAGTCCAGCATGACCTTTACTGAGAATACAGAAATGCATTATGCAGAGCTGTTTGGTTTTGTTGGGGAAATCTCCCTTGGACAGAGAAGTAGGGATCCCAGGAGAGAATATATGGACCCAAATGTCACCAATATTTTTCATGCTTTATCAGTTATTAAAGTTTTGAATATTGTCCCATGCAACCTCCTCTTGGCAGGAAAGCCCAGGAAGATCAGGCTTAATTATTGAGTTATCGTAAAATTTCAGAATATTTCAGCGCTGTTGGCTTTATGATGGCTTATATGTTTTGTGTTATCATAACATAATACACACATCATAAAATGCATATAATAAGTAAGGGATAATGTACAGCAAGTTGGTCATTATTAAGAAATAACTGGTGTGTCTTGAATCTCCCTGAAGGGGATTAGTTTGCAAAAATAACCAGCTTGCTGTAAATTTTCCCACTCATTGCACAGCGACTTAGGGAAGAAATCAATAATTTGACACAAAATATTGATTTAAAAATGATTTCAGTGCTTCAAGTTATGATCATGCAGCACTCTTTTATACATAGGTCTGTAGGTCTGTTATAAAGAAATAACCGTCTGTAGAAAGCTCCAGTTGACCAATCGGAATCGCCCGTTCAGATGAGCCGTGCGATAATCAAATTTCAAAGACGATATCCAGACTATATTCTTTGCATTTCCTCCACTAGTATGTGTGTGTAAGTGTGTTTTCCAGACGCATTTTACTTGGTCGGAAGTCTGCAAACCGTCCGTCCGTCCCGGTCCCACTCCCAAAATGTTGGCATTACCAACATGTGTGAAGATCCCTTCGCAGTCTTTTCCTTTGTAAACAGAGCTAGTCATTTTGTGCTTATTTTTGGCGCTTTGTGAAACAGAGCCGAGCGATCTATAAAAAGCCGAGGTTGCTTTAATGAGAGGCTCCGCTGTGGACTGAGCGAGTCGCAGAGGCGGTTTTGATGTCGGTAGGACTGTGGAATGAGGGGTCGCCCTTTTTGGGAGACTTTTCCACTCGTGACAAGAACATGTTCTGTGTTATCAAGGCAGTTAAGGGAGCGGTTCATATTCGATCATGTCTTTGGCACCGGGCCTCATGTAGTAACTTGGCACTGATCATGTGACCTAGCAGCGATCAAGCCTGCCAAAGCTTTGCTTAAAAATTAGTCTTGCGTGTAGGTGCCGTGTTATGACACAGTTGCCTCTTACAATGTGACCATTACTGAACCTGCTACAGTCAGTTGAGGACATTCCTGTCTATTTTTGTATTATAGGAATAGTTTTTAATTATTATACAATCTTGATGAGTATCCACTCCACCTGTATGATGAAACAGGCAGTGCTGGAGTGAACTCTAAAGGTCTGGGTGTGAATGAGAGGTGTACAGGGAGGTGCTGGTGCTGGTACACCTCGGGGTCTTCCTCTCAGTCTGAATGTGAAATAAATGTAGTCCTTGGCTGTTTGTGCTCCATGCTTCTGCTGCCCGTTCTGCATACCGTGGGTCTGTTCGAGTTTGTTCTCGGCTGTTTAAGGAAAGGCTCCCATGAGGGCGAGCGGAGAAGAATGCAGAGTGTAGGAGTTGCGTGTTGTTGTGTGAAACTATTTTGAGGATGAGCAACCAGGGCAGCAAGTCCCACAGCTGTGTTTAGCTAAGGTGATGTGCTTGAGACATTAAGAAAGACATGAACACCCAAGCTGCAGTTCAGCTCCGGTTTCTTTTTTTCCTTGCCGTGGGTGTCTGTCTGTTTGTCTGCCATTGTTCTGCACATATTTGACTTGTGGCTCAAAGGTTTCAGTTTGATTTGGAAGACAGTAAAGAAGCCTGCAGTAATGTTTAACATTGTCTGTGCTGCTTAACAGGGCCAGTTTTTCTGGTTATTGAATATTTGTTAATGCACATGTTGGATATAGGATAGTCCTCTTTTATTTATTTATTTATTTATTTTTGGGCTGTCTGCAGAAAAGTCTCTTAGACTGACTGGAATTTCATCACAAGAACTAAGGATTTGTAAGTTATTTAGAATCAGACTTTTAGCGTGTAGTAGCATTCTGGCTATTTTTCCTAGCCAACATGTTTTGAGTGAAACCAAGCAGTGGCTTCAAGGCACAAAGGCAAATATGCAAGTTTGCTACACAGTCATATTTCATCCTAGCTTGTTCAACAGGTTGTCCTCAGATTTTAGGAATTTCAACGTCACTCAGTGCTCTATCCAAGTCCTAGTTAGTCTGTAGCTCCCTCTGAGCCGTGCCTGATGTTAATCACGCTCCCCTCCTTATTGCTGAATCACATGCGGCTGCTGCTAGATAATTTTCTGCTGCCTCTCAGTGCTGTAATAATTAACATGGCTTATTAATTCCCAAATACGGTTTCTTATAGATGCCCTAAGGGTGTCAGTCTTACTCTGATCTGTAAATCCCTCCTTGTCATGAAAATAAGCATGAGAACTGAGAAATGTGGCTTTATGACAGGCTGTGATGGTTGTTTGAGAGACAACCACAGCAGTTAACAGCCATTTAGATATGACATGCCAATTAATTTCTTACAGAATTATTATTATTATTATTATTATTATTATTATAATGGTGCTTACATTTTGCCCTTGCCCTCCTACACAAATATATTAAATGTTTTATAAAACCGGATTCAGGGATCTGCTGCGCATTACAGCAGCTGAATTTGATTCCTCTTCTCTCATTGGCTGTTTTTCAGTGCTGTTCTTCCTACTTGCCGTGGAGGCGCTCACACTGGGATCCTGAGATTGCTGAGAAAATGCAACATGCTTGAATATTATTATAGTCTTGGCAATTACTCGGAACCCGTGAAAAGAGCTGGTCATGCTGCATGAGTAGACATGCACTACGAGACGAGCCCCAAGCTTAGTCTGTGGTTGTGAAATTGGGGCTAGATTTCTGTAGCCTGCACTCGGATCTAGTTAAACATATTTCTACATTTACAGCATTTATGGGAGAGCATCTGCTAGGAGCCAGTGTGATTGATGAGTGTACTGAACTCTCTGTGGGGGGAAAACGCATCCTCATGCTAGTACAAGTGGGCGATGCAGCTAGAGGTGTAATCAAGCTCTTGTTCAGGCCTACATCCTTCGGTTTATGCTTCTTACACTCTGTATATTATTTAGCTTGGCCACATCTATGTGCAGACCACTTCTGTATATCAATAAGTAGTACTTCATCTGAAAGTCCTTTGACGAAAGAAAATCCCTGGACAGAAACGTATCCCAGTAATGCTTCGTTCTTCTTCTGTTTGTTACCAAAGAAACAAAACCTGTTCTCTCACATGTGCGTGAAATAGCCCAAATGTCCACAGGAGGCAGGTCCGGTAACAGAGGAGCAGATGACGATGCAGGAGGTCAGGTAATCATGGACAGTGCGAAGAGGATGAAATCAGGTCCCCAACATAGCTGCTGCCAATTGCAAGAAAATCCAGGATTTGCTTCTCTTTTCTGTAGCTTTCAGCAGGCTGTAAAAAGAGAGCTCTGATTTCTTCTTGAATCTGTTTATCAACCTCTTTCTTGTGCATGTTTTCATGGCATTAGAGCTGTGTTTCTTCCACCTATGTCGTCATGTGTATTCTTGCTACGGTATGTTATTACTGCAGTACGTGCTCTCTGCTGTCTAAACAACACAATTATAGCTGTAAAACTAGGATTAACTAAGATTTATCAAGCTTGATTTGTATTTCCAGCGATTCAAATCATCATAAATGGGTATCACAATTTCTTGTTGCGCGGTGTGCCTCTATAACAACATGCATACTGGGTTCAGTGCACAATAACGCTCCAGATCAGCAGGACGCACTGATTCCAGATTACCGTGGAGTGGTTTGACCATTTTCAGCCAGAGACAATCCGGTCTCAGTTTGTGAACAGCGTGTGAGGAGAGGATACAAGGAAACAGCGATGGGTTGAGGGCCTGGTCTGGAGCAGAGCAGAAAGCAGGGGATGGGCTCGTGCAGGCCGACCTTGTTATTAGCAGCCGGAGCGTTTGGTGCAAACGACTCTTTCAGCAGCTCCTCTGTGACACCAGTGTGGTTATACCTACAGATTGTGACCATGCAGTCGTGCGTGTCGGTGTGAGCCTGTCTTTTGCATGCACACGTAACGTTTTCCTGCAACACCCAGGCCTGGCCTTCTCGTCTTTCGGAGCTGGCTGTGTTCCTGATCTGTGCTAATTAAGGGTTGAATACTGTTGGCCATGCCTTTGTGTGGCTGGAACGTTAGGTCTTGGGTGGTGGACTTAAATATGGGAGCGTAGAGCTGATGTTCGTTTCTTTTTTTATTTTGCTGACTTGTTATTAAGCAAGCGAAGAATGGAAAAAAAATGCATTGAGTGAAATAGGGAAGCTTTCTGTAAGCAAGATATTAACCCAACTTTTATGGGCTATATGGAGTCACAGGAGTGGCATAAAAAAAAGAATGAATCATTTAAAATAATAAGAAAATAGTTGTGGAAAAAAAGGCATGAAAAAAATTATATATTAAGAAAATAAATATGGGGGGAAAGTAATAAATAAAAATATCTTGAGCATAATTAAAATAATTTAAAAACACATATGAAAGTGAATGCTTTTCTTTATTGCTATTGTTATTCCCATATTCCTTTTGCTTTTCCTGTATTAGTATTGCCATTGTCGTATTGCTATTACGACTCCCGTATTTCTTTTGTATTTGCTTTTTTGTATTTCTTTTGCTGCTGGTGTAGCGAATAAGAGTATTAAATTAGTCTTAAGCATTAAAAGAACTTGGACACATCTCCTTAACTCTTGTTCTGCTTCAGCTACGGTGTATCTCTGCCCGATTCAAACCACACCCACATTCACACTCTGCATACACAAGTCCGCAGCGCTGAAACGGGAAAAGCAAAAGCAATACGAAAAAGGCAAATGCAAAAGAAATGGGGGAATTGCAATCAAATTACAACAATGGCAATAGCAATACAGGAAAAGCAATAGGAATATGGGAATAACAATCACAATAAAGAAAAGCATTCGTTTAAATTTTTTTAAATTATTTTTTATTTTTGGATATTCTTCAATTTATTTTTATTTATTTATTACCTTTTCCCCACATTTATTTTCTTATGTTATTTATTTATCTTTTTCCACATTTTTTCTTAATATTTTACATTTTATTAGTCTCCAGCGTCACACCACCAGTTGTTGATTAGTTTCCTCTAACAGGCTCTCCTGTAA
>JAQMCW010000012.1:13278094-13292819 GCA_030068335.1 Chrysichthys cranchii
TGTATATATATAATCTCATTTATGTAGATTTAAGCTATGCTTGTTCAACAGGTTTCTGTTTGCTCCTCTTATTAGCAGGAATTGTTTTTATTTGAGAGCATTGCCTTTATCAGTACATCACTTCTTTGTGTTTGTCTCACTAAGGACAAACATACCTAACATTTGTGTGTATAAGCCCAACCACACCCCTTGCACAAAAACTGGTGATATGAGTGGCATTACATGAACATCCTTTATGTTCGTTATATGTAATTTAAGTCTCTCCAGGTGTTTGCAATGAGATGTGGGTCAATGCAGAGTGTTTTACAAATGTATAACCCATTCTCATTTAGAACCTGGCTCTAAGCGGGCACCCGTAGTGGGTTGTGTGTTTGATTTCCTCTTCACTCACTTCTGCTCCGCTCTTCCTACACAGATCCAAATGAAAGATTTCCGCTTTTCTTACAAGTTCAAGATGGCCTGCAAGGAGGATGTTCTCAAGCTCTGCCCTAATATCAAAAAGAAGTGAGTGTACAGCTAAAGGGCTCTTAATAATCGAGGTTTAGAACAGAATTGCTTGCTGATGCATTCATCTCATATACTGACAAAGCAGTGTGTGTTTGATTTCTTTAATTACTTTTTGGCTAGTTTAATCCAGAATATGGGGGGGGTATCCTCATTCATGGAATAAACGTATTCGTGTGCGCAGGGTTGATGTGGTCATCTGTCTGAGCACCATGGTCAGGAACGATACGCTGCAGGAGGTGAAAGACCAACGTGTTTCCATGAAGTGCCGGAGGCAGCTCAGAGTGGAGGAACTGGAGATGGTTGGTTAATTCTCAAAATCAGGATACGCTTACTGTTGGGTTGACGTGGCTTGATAGGTTTTTGTAAAGCATAGCGCTGGCTGTAGTGTAACTCTGGTACTGTACTCTGTTCCAGTCAGAGGATATCCGCCTGGACCCAGATCTGTACGAGAACTGTAAGCCGGACATTAAGGATCACTGTCAGAACGTGGTGTTCGGCAATGCTCAGGTCTGTCTGTATTTTATATAACCTGGCTTATTTCTCCCAGCTTTATGGTTCAGAGGGGACAAAATCCCAGTTAAGAACCTACTAACATCTCGGAGATGATACTAACATAAAAGTTGATGTGAATTGGAAATAAATCCCAACACACACATTCTTACTTTGGAAACAGTATGTGACTTAAACTGGAAAGCCGGGTATATAATATTACAATATACTTGATTAGATTATTAAATTAGTTTCTGAGTAATGTGCTTGGATCTATGTGCAGGTGATTGAGTGTCTGAAGGACAACAAGAAGCATCTGACGCAACGCTGTCACCAGAAGATCTTTAAGCTGCAGGAGACTGAGATGATCGACCCGGAGCTCGACTTTCAGCTCATGAGAGTGTGTAAGCAGATGATCAGGGTGAGTAATCATTTAAAAAAAGGAAGAAGAAGAAAATTTACCTAATTTGCAATGAACCACTTGTGGATGTAGTTTGCGTGTTCAATATAGTAATGAGTGGTACATTGTAACATGCTTTTTTTTTCTTTGTTTGTTTGTTTGTTTGTTTGTTTTTGATGTTTTAGCGTTTCTGCTCTGAAGCTGATGCTAAGGGCTTGCTCCAGTGCCTGAAACAAAACAAGAATAGTGAAATCATGGACCCTAAATGCAAACAAATGATCACCAAGAGACAGATCACCCAGAACACAGGTATAGTCTGATAGACGTACTTGTACACTATCCCATGTCATGATTCTTTGTTCTCCATATCACAAACGTAGGTCATGTTAATCCCGAGAGACCATTCAATATAACAAGCGCCATTTAGATATGAATATGATTAAGATTAGGCTGTGTTTATGGATATGTTCTTCTTGTTAATTTGTTTTCCTTCACATGTCCAGACTACAGACTGAACCCAGTGCTGAGGAAGGCCTGTAAGGCTGACATTCCCAAATTCTGCCAACACATTCTGAACAAAGCCAAAGATGACACGGAGTTAGAGGGCCAGGTCATCTCCTGCCTCAAGCTCAAATACGCCGACCAGGTCTGTTCTTGTGCACTCCACTCTGCTCCATTATGTAGCTGATTGTGACTGGGTCTGAGGTTGTAACCACTGTTGAACTGTGTGTGTGGGGACAGCGTCTCTCTTCAGACTGTGAGGATCAGATCAGGGTTATTCTGCAGGAGTCGGCCTTGGACTACAGACTGGACCCTCAGTTACAGATGCAGTGTGCTGAGGAGGTCAGACACACTTCCAGTTTCCTCCATGTGTCACCATAATTATGTAGTACCGTGTGGTGCAATGTCTCGATGTTTGTGCCTCAGATCCCGCGACTGTGTGCGGAGGAAGTTGCGGCACAGGAACAGACGGGTCAAGTTGAGGAATGTCTCAAAGTGAATCTGCTCAAGCTCAAAAATGAGGCCTGCAAAAAGGTGCGTGATCACGTGTCCCACCATAAAATTGTCTAAAAAGTTTCCCAAGCATGCAGCTCAGATTTAATAAATGCATTTTGTGTGTGTGTGTGTGTAGGAAGTGCTGAACATTCTCAAGGAGAGCAAAGCAGACATTTTTGTGGATCCAGTGTTGCACACAGCATGTGCGCTTGACCTTAAGCATCAGTGCGCGGCCATCCCACCTGGCAGAGGAAGACGTGAGTACTTGACGCCACAGTCAATATTCAACAATATTCCTAAAGAGGTTTCAGAGGATATTCATTTTGCTGTGTGTTCTCCTCAGAGATGTCATGTCTGATGGAGGCTCTTCAGGATAAGAGAGTGAGACTCCAGCCTGAGTGTAAGAAGAGGCTGCAAGACCGCATAGACATGTGGAGCTACGCTGCTAAGGTCACGCATGCATGCATGCATACACGCGCGTGCACACACACACACACACTCACCCTTATAGGTAGCAGTATATGATGTCCATCTTATTGGAAGTTGTGGCGAAGTCCGGATGTACTGGCATATTTAAAGAAAATGAGAATAGTAGTCCTGACGATACATAAAACACATTAATTCAGGTGGTGCAAGATGTAACCTTTGTTTATGCAGATCATCAGTGCACTTGCCTAAAAGGAAAAACCTGCATACAGGCAAAATAAAAAATAGTGGAATTAAATATGAAATCAGATGGTTGCTGATTTGGGGTTGTTTTATAGCTACTCTTCAGGGGCATTTGGGAATATAAATGCCATTATAAATTCCTCTAAGTTACCAGGATGTTGTAGCCTGGCTCCCTCTGCCAGGAGGTGCAGTCCTGGCTATAGATTTTTCAAAGATAATGAAAGTGTTTGAAAAATGGGAGTCCACGTGCAAAGAGCTAAAGGCGGTCTACACGCAGGAAGCAATTCGCTCGATGCTCATCACTTTGTAGCTGAAGGTTAGCAGTCGTTAGGAGACATTGCAGGCTCTGGTTGCCTGTGTATCCCTCTCGGATATTTATTGGTCAGTTTATTTACTCGCATTAGTAGTCGCCTCAGAGTTGAGATTAGATCCAGAACTCATTACTCGTCTAATTCGTGTCACCGTCGGTTATTTCACCGGTCATCACTACAAGTAGCTAGACTCTTCCTGTTTTGTGCCTCTTAAGAATATGCAGGAGTGGACCGAGATCTGTCTCTGACCCCGCTAGACATCCAGAAAGAGGTTCAGCACTGTTATTCTCTCCAGGGAGATTATCGCCAATTGCGGAGGGTACCAATAATTCTGAAAAATTCGAACGACTTTTTTGGCGTTGTTTAAATATTAGAGGTTTTAAAATAAACCTCTACAGCATCCGCACACCTTTGTGCTCAAGATGTGTTATTGTACATGTTTGTTGTAGAATTTTAATGGAGGGCAGCAATAATTTTGTTGTTTTTTGACTCTGAATAACAGTAAAGACTGTGATCTCCTCAGTAAATGAGCTCACTTTTTGAAACACACAAAAGACAAATATCAGTACAAGTTTGGCCCTGTGTACGTTTTGGTATTGTCATTGTTGTTATTAAGTTGGTGTTTTCCCAAGCGTCGCTCTATGTGCACAATCCTTCCATGTTGATATTTCTACTTCCTGCCTCCAGGTGGCACCAGCAGAGGGCTTCTCAGACTTGGCTGGTCAGGTCCTCTCTTCTCCTGCTAAGAACTATATCCTGAGCATGCTGGCAATGTGTGTGGTGCTGCTGTTCTTCACGGGGCTGCTGTGCGGCCGCATCACCAAGCGCGTCACGCAGGAGCTGAAAGACAGGTAAAGAGGGTTGCCAGGGGCAGGAGGAGGGGCAGACCCAGTGTCTTTCCTTCCTCCTTCCCCATTCTACAAAAGGGGGGTGGAGGAGCTAGTAGTGCTCTTCTCTGTCCCTCAGTCACCCCGGGCTCTGGCTATGGCACAGTGAAGAGGACAAGCAAGACTGAAACTGTGCAGATTTTCTTGCTACTGGCAGCGGCCGTGTTGGGACCTGATTTTACCCTCTTCGCACTGTCCATGATTACCTGACCTCCTGCATCTTCATCTGCTTCTTTGTTACCGGACCTGCCTGCTGTGGACATTTGGGCCATTTTGCGTGCGTGCGTGTGTGTTTGCACATTTCTAAGTGTGCCAGCATCTTTAAGACATTGTTTCTGCTCTTTCGGCTTTCTCTGTATTCGTGGAGCTCCGGGTGCATTTTCCTTTTTCATTTGCAATTCATGTATTTATTGTCGATTGTTTTTGTTCTATTGGATGTTGTGGTAGGAGTTTGGGCTTCGTTGTGCTCATGTGCTCCTCTGCGGTCTACTGAGGCGACGAGGCAGACATAGCAGGTACTCACTGCTAAATTACAGAAATAATTTTGCGTGGTGGTGGGTGGTTGCCATACACTTCAGTTACACATGGTGACTAGTATATTAGTGGTATTAGGTTTGTGTGCTAGGGTTTCACAGGTCTGATAACATGTTCCTTTTATTATTTTAACTGATCTCGTAATTTCATTAGCATCGACACGGGGTGTTCCTTTTAATAAGGTCACGGATGTGATTTGTCCGCTAACTCGCAGAACATCTCATGGGAAGATAACGCAGTCATTTGCTTTATCGTATTATTTATAAATAACGTGCTTGATGTTGTAGTAGGCATACTACTAAATAGGGCCTTTTGTGATTTAACTAATTACAGGGGTTAAAAACCGTGATCGGAATGAGTAACTGTGTTGAAGCGTGCTCTGTGCGTGCGTGTGAGTGTGTAGGATTTGATTTCCTGTGAGAGTGAATGAAATGTTCCAGATTAAATATACCGTCTATGGGTTTAAGATTTAATTGATGTTTTTTTGTGTGTGTGTTTTTTTTTTAAGATAAGCTTAAGATTTTGATTTTTCTTTTACTTTCTACAGAGAGATATTTGTGTCTGCGCTTGCAGGTTTGGGTTGTTGATGAATAAAGGCATCCGATTTAATCTTTGTCAGACTGACTGTAGTCCCAGATACTAACAGACTATTAAACAGAACAGGAAGAACTTTTTACATCTGAGCCAGAAGAACTCAGGATCTAGGGGTCATAAATGGACCTTTTTAGACAAGTCTTTATGGGTAAGGATGCTTATAAACATTCAAACGATCCTGAATATTACATCTACAAGAGTTGCACGACCTCAGATCAACACTCGTTCTGAATGAGATGCTTGATAAATATTCCACAGTCGCCTCAGACAGGATGTCAAGGCACTCCTGGAGCTCAGGCAGGCAAAAATGCTGTTCCTACATGCCAACTTGACTGGCTCTTTCCACTGCAATGCAGAGACAGACACCAGTGTGATGAGGAGTAATCTTTACCTGAGATAAGTCACTTCCTGCCCTTAGATTAATTCTCAGTTTAGTTCGTTAGCTGTTTAACATCTGTAGAGGTGTGCTGGTGACTGGAAGTGCACCACAGTGCCATTCTTCAAGACGGATAATAGCAGTAGTGCGTACTCGGCCAACCAAGCTTCAAGATGAACTGGTTTGTCTTGGACGGCTTAGCCATGTGTGAATGGATTTAGCAGTTTTGATGGCCTTAATTTATTGGAGGTGTAAGGTTTTGGGTTTGGGATGTTTTTTCTATATGCCTCGATGTTTAGTATTGGGGTTAATCTTGTTCTCTGAGTCCCAGGGTAAGAGGGTTTTTTTTGTTGTTGTTTTTTGTTTTTTTTTCAATAATACTTGATGAAATTCTGCTTAATTTAGCCAGCCAATGCTTCGTGTGTCTTGAACTGTCCCCACCTTCACAGCTCAGAAATCCCTTTCTAAAAATCATGCCCTTTTACTCCGTTTTTCTCTTGCATGCACTCCCATAATCACCTCTCAAGTCACATAGCCTGCTGTTTCGTGTGCGAATACCTTATCATATCAAATCTTCGACGGCTTGTTGGTAATTGAATCTGCAACGTTATCAAAAGCTCGAAACAATGGTCCGTGTCTTTTCCCCAAATAACTATACCTGTTATCAGTCCTCATGTCCTTATATATGGGGAATGCAGTTTAATGGCTGTTTGAGGAAAAAGAGCCTGTTTTTCAGTGTCATAAGTAAACCGTTTTGTATAAATAATAGCAAGTCTTGTCGCAATGCTATATGGGGAGGAGGAAAATATTGTCCAGATACTGTATATAGTCGTGGTTTTACAGAGAGGTCTCTGCTTCAGTTTTGCTCTTTTTCTTGTAGAAAATGTGAGTCTTGAACTGTTACTGGTTTGCACTCACAAGAAGCAAATGGACCCACTGGTCATCTACCTTTTACTTGTAATGAGAATTTCAGCATGGGAAATCGCTGAAAAGGCCTTTGGAAGCCTTTGTTGAAAACGAAGCTTATTTAAGCTATTCTCCACCGTTCTAATCATGTAGTCCAGAAAATCCTTTCATGTGTGTTTTTCTTTTTTTTTCTTCTTCTTCTTCTTCTTTTTTTAGTTTCAATTGCAGCATTATTGGCAATGTGGCCCACAGAAAACGTTCACCTTTCCATGTCTCATCTCTTCTCTATTAACTAGCTCATTGCTTACGTTCACGTTCGCCTGTAGTCTTGCTAATAAAACCAGCAGCGTCTCTGCTTAGATAAAGCACGTGGTCACTACTCCCAGCCAGCTCAGAAGCCATGGGTATTTTTGGTGGACCGTTTCTTAAATATTTTGCCAATGATTAAGCAAGTGAATGTAGCACTGGAAAGATTTCTTCATATTCGCTTGAGTTCCTCCTCCTTTCAGCCAGGAAATAATGTGAAGTCATATTGCAAGTGCTCACTGTCTGCTATGTGTGACCTTTCTACAAGTAGAGTAAACACATGGTAATTATAAAAAAAAAAAAAAAAGGAAGAGAAAAAAAGCTATATGGTAATGATGCGTTTTGTTTTTGTATGCTTTTTTTTTTCCATTGTACAAACTGATTTAAAAGTATTTCCCCTCGGGTCTGATTAAGCCATGTATTATACATATTAGAAATGGCGCTTTTTTTGTCTTTATTGGTTGTTTTTGTTATGTACAAAGTGATTGATTTGGAAAATTGTTAATAAAATCAATTTGCTGGTTTGTATTTTGGACTCCCTTTCCAAACTGTTCTGCTTTAATAACACAGTTTGTAACAGAAAGCTAAACGACACCCTCATGTCATTCCCTCTCTTCTGAAGGCTATGACTGAATCACTTGTTTTAATTTAAGACGTAATTTATTCCCGAACACATAATAGCAGGGTTATCTTGTTGCCTTTCTGTAGATACCATGTGAGAGACTGAGTGGGTGTGTGAAAGACAACTTCTCTGTGTTTGAATACTTTTTATAGCTCCACACGGCGAGGAGAGCTCCGTGAGGTCCTGCTTTGGCATTCTGACATCAGGGTGAAGAATTCTTTGTGGGGATGATTTTCAGTCACTCGATGGAGAAGGTCCTTCTCATTCCCGAAGGTACCAGTGATTTATGATTTGTGGTAGCACAAGAATCATGAGACGGGTGGTTTGTTTGGTTTTTTTTTTTTTTTTGTTATTGTTTTTTTGCGCTTTTCTCACATTTGGTAAATACATTAAAACCTTGGACGATGCCATTGTGCTTCACTGTGAATGTTTAAACAGAAATATAATTGTGAAACTGCTTTTGAGAACCTTAAAATAAGCTACAGGGACAATGTTGACATTTTAAGGTTAGATGAAATACACACTAGATTATGAATTAAAACTAGATTGTCAAATTTAACTACATAAAAGGCTGTAAAAACAAAATTAAGAGTGATGCTTAATAGCTTGTAATAAAGATTTTTGATTTGCCTAGCTGGAACTCTGTTGTACTTCATTTTAGTTCCTGTGCTGTTTGTAAGCGAGCTGTAACAGCTGCCTCGGATAGCAAGACGACTTTATTCTCCAGTCTGTTTTCCCCCTCACTCTGGTTTAAAAGCTGTATGGGGACACGAACAGTGTAACCTTTGTAACATATCGTCCCAGCAGTGTTCTCCTCTCCATCTCGCTCATCTCCACCTCAGCCTCCAGCATGGCAGGGCCTTGCACTGGCTCCACCAGCAGCAGCTCTCCACTTTGTCTGCTGGAACGCCGAAGGGTGAAGCGCCCTGCTCCCCGATTTCCCAGCAGTCCAAAGCGCAGGGAATCTCCCCGCACGCGGGCTGCTGAAACCCGGAACAGGACTCGGGGAGTGCTTATGTTGGACACCACTGCCATGAAGTGAAAGTTGATGGAGACTGGAGCCTGGAGACAAGCTTTGTTCCCCTGGACACAGGGATTACGCTCACATTGCCTGTAAGGCAAACATTGGACGTCCAACCTTTAGAGATGAGTTTTCAGCCTTTTACTTCATGCTGAGCTTCAAGGCAAGTTTAACAATGTGATCTACCAGATCTACTGGTCTTCAAGCCATCTCGTGTATCCTACCAGTGTTATTTTCCTAGTGAAAACGTGAATCGAATGTATTTTATTAAGGGAAATGTAATCTGCATACGTACAGAGATGAGGTCTTGATGTAGGAAGCGTCGCGGAAGCGAGGACATTCGACCACCATGCATCTGTAACCTCCGTAAGTGTTCACGCACACCTGCTCATTGGTACAGTCGTGAGCTCCTTTCTCGCACTCGTCAACATCTGCCGTGAAAACAGTGAACCGTTTAGGAAGCTGTTTCTCAATGAAGTTTTATTTCACTGGCTAATAAATCATCGGTAAGTTGGGGTTCAGCGATTTGAGCCCCATTTGGCAAATATGTTTGCCTTCTGTCCTTGTTTCCTTTCCTCTTGGATTCAGAGAAGAAAGCTACAAGATGCAAACTACATGAAGATGGGGAAAAAAAGGAAACGCTTGTAGTTCCTACAGAGAACATAGGTTTGGTTTCAGTTGGCCAGTCCGCATCTCCGTATATTCTTAGTAGCTGCAGTTAGCTTCAGAGACAGCAGAGGGCTCTAAAAGTACCATTAAATAAATATCTAAAGCAATTGCTTATTTAAATGCTATACCCCTCTTACCAAACAGATCATTTGCATCTCGGTGAAGGCTTCAAGACAAAAGGTGTTTTTGTAAAATTGCACGCCTACCTTGGCAGCTCCTGTTGTCTATGCTTATGCCATAGCCAGTAGGACATTGGCAGTAGTAGCTCCCAGCTGTGTTCATACACATGTGCAAACATAGACGGCCAGACTGGGTCATTCGGAAGAGCTCGCATTCATCAATGTCTAAAAGAAAGAATTTAAGTGTAAATTCCACGCAACCAAATTTATATATAGCAACTGAATGGTAAATCCCCAAGTTTCCCCTTGAATGAAATTGTAAGTCAGAGCACTATTTTGTAATATATTCCAATAATCACTTAAAATAATTCAAGTTTATTTAACATCTCCCTCTGGTGTTTAACCCAGATAAGATCTCTTGGACTGTTCTCTCTAAGCCCAGTGTTTACCTGGTGAGAGGTGTTACCTGTGCACAAGCTTCTGTCCTGGCTTGAGATGCTGTAGCCTTGCTCACATGTGCATTCCATGGAGCCCTGGAGCTCGATACAGCGAGAGGGACGCACGTAGGATGAGACTGAAGGCGGAGGAGACGATGTGGGCATGGAGGTGGTGGGGTTATTGGATGTTCCAATATCGATCACTGAAGATAGAGCCGGATAGGTGGTTGATCAAAATATATTGGGAACTCAAAATATACCTCATAAAAACTTACAATCAAATATGTAATAGATGTTAAACAAAGCATACTGTTTAAATGAACATTGGAATGTTTTCAACCTAATATCTGACTGCCTCAAAAAATGCCAGGAAATAATTTAAACACGTTTCCAATCCATCTCTATTTCTGCCACTTATCTGGGTCACAGAGGCAGCAGATTCAGAAGAGATGCCCAGGCTTCCCTCTTACCAGCCACCTCCTCCAGGTACTTCGGGAGGGATACTGGGGTGTTCCCAAGCCAGCTGAGAAAAATGATCTCTCGAGCATATCCTGGGTCTGCCCCGGAATCTCCTGCTGGTTTCATATTCCTTGAACACCTCACCTAGGAGGCGTCCAGGAGGCAACCAGCCAGATGCCCGATCCACCTCAGCTGACTCCTTTCAACATGAAAGAGCAGCAGCTCGACTCTGACACCCTCCCGAATATCTAAGCTCCTCACCCTTTCTCTAAGGGTGAGCCCAGGGATCATTCAGAGAGACCTCATTTCCTCCACTTGTGTCTGCAATCATGTTCTTCTTAAGTCACTTCCCACAGCTTGTGGCCAGCAGTAAGAGTAAGGAATTTACACTGACCAGTAAATTGGCAGCTTCGTCTTTTGACTTGGTTCAACTCAGACCAGTACAGCTTCCGCATCACTGCAGAAGCTTGCACCAATCCACCTTTCGATCTCCCTCTCCGTTTGGGCCAAGCTAGACCTTGAGATACTTGAACTTCTCCACTTGAGGCAACGACTCATCCCCAACTTGTAGCAGGTAATCCACCCTTTTCTGGCCAAGAACCATGGCCTTGAACTCAGACGTGTTCATTCTCATCCCCACCACTTCGCACTTGGCTGCAAATCAACCCAGTGCAAGTTGGTGGTCACAGCTCGCTGATGCCAACAAGACCACATCATCTGCGAAAATCAATCAATGATGCAAGTGGGCAGTGGTCGAAGGCGTTGGCCTTCACGGTCTAATCCCCAGCTGCCAAAACTGGCTTTAGGCACACTTCCAATCCATTGATTCAAAACACTTTTATAATGGAAGCCCTTGGGCAGTTAGGGTTACGGAGCTTGCATGCAAGCCTTTACAGCCTATAAGGATGAGATGTATGTGGAAAAACCGACTTGCCCAATCTGTTAATGCAAAGTTATTTTCAACGTTTCAACACTATAGCAGTACAGTCGAAATGTTTCTTTTTCTGTACAATTCTTTTGTCTTGCTCTTTCACAAGACTTTCTCTTATCCATGCATAATTAAACCCAAATAACTTAAATTACTAAAGCGTAACCAGAAATTCACTTTCTCTGAAAAGGTGGCTCCATCACAAATACCTTTCAGGGAAGAATTCATAAAAGCAATGTTTCTCATAAGTTATTGTCTGCTTCAAGCCAACAGGCTTTTACTTCTTTTCTCAGTTCAGAAAAACATTGACATTTTTTCGTTCTACAGATGTGGTAACTAGAGATGGGGTTTTAAAATTCTGGATTATCATTTAATAAGTACTCTTGCAGGTTGGCTCTTCTCCACTCCAGCTGAGGGAATCCAGACACTCCCTCGTCTCTGGCCCTGACAGCTGGAAACCAGGGTTGCAGAGGAAGTGAACCTCGTGGCCTACTCTGAACACTTGGCCCAGCATCCTCCCATTGGCTGGTGGGTTTGGAGGCAGGCATATTACTGTTGGGTAAAGGACAACATAACGAAAGTTTATGCTCAGTTATAAGGGTAAAGTAACAAGTTTACACCCAGTACTTGGATCAATTTCATGTTCATAGACCGGTCTGCCTCCATGGTAAGCTCTTGGTTCCATCCAATGCTTTATAGGGTTCTTTGGTTTGTTCTTCTAGCAAAAACACTTACAAGTTCTTAAGTGTATAACCCTACAATAGTGTTTCCCTTTTAGAAAAGGCTCCAAGGAAAACCCCTTGAGAAACCTTGAAGTGTTCACCAAAAAACTCCTGAAGAACCCTTTGTTTAAGTATATATAGAGGACAGAATTAACCCATTGGCACGTCTCATGACTAAGAAACCTTCTCACTGGTTCCGTATCCTGAGTAAATTCCCCCTAACATCAGTTCCTCCTAGCACCCCAAACAGTTCTTCATGGTCCCATCTTGGTCCCTCATAGGGAAATAAATTCTCTGTGGACATCTGCATTTTTGGGATTTTCTTTTCAGAAAACAATCCAAGTCGAAAAAAAGCTGGGTGCCATCCGAAGAATCCCAGAGTGACCCTTTTTCCTTAAATTTAGGTGCAGTTTTTGCTAATATTCTGTAACTGTATAGAGTAACGTGTCTGCTGCTGTACTCCCGTCTGCTGTTCTTACCTGTGCTGATGTTGCTGTTGTGTTTGACCGTGATGTTTTGTAGCAGGTTGAGTTTCTTACGCAGGCTGCGTACATTCTGTAGAAAGGACGACTCGTGCGTCGAGAGCAGCTTATGGACATGCCGTAGAATGCCCTGGACCTCCTGTCTGCTCACACACTCCTGTGTGGTTAGAGTTACAGAGTTAATGGTATTTATTTAACCCAAAGCTAGTGACGGTGGTGGTTTAGTCGCTCCTTTAACTGCAGGACATTGGTTAAATACATGAAAGCATTGCACCGTTTAAAAGTCTGGTTGAATTGTATATGACACAAATATAAAAGAGCTACGGAGTGATGGAGATCCTACACATGTGGAATACTATCTTTAGCCTTGCTTCCACTCTCACGTAGGCAGGAATGTTGTGAATATTTATATTGATATGAGATCAAAAAATGAGATCCATAAAAACATCCAAAACTCCCTAGAGCTTATGTGTGACTGCTTCACCAGTGTTTTTTCCTGCCCATATCCGGGACACTCACGTATTAGGTTCTCAAATCCCAAATCTGCATAATGTATGCATACCGGGATTTTTTTATGGGCCAACTTGACTATAAATAGCATATTGTGTGTGTGAGTTTAACCTATTTGTTAAGACTCTTTAAGACTTCCTGGTATGTTTTTGACTGTAAATTCAAAAATAGGGCCAAAAAACATCCCGAATTCTAGTCCTGCATAGTTTGTTTTCCACCAGGGTAAGAGACAGCTGGAAGGTTAATCATCCTAATCATCACAGATGATATACAGATCATATATAAAATTGTGCAGGCAATGCTAGATTCTTTCTTTATTGCCCTTACAGAAAAACACAGGCATCTCCCAGGCATTTTTAGGATTTGTTGTTGTTCTTATGTGTTTATATCATTTATATCAATGCCATGTGACTGTTCTGTGTGTAAATACAGGGGAAAAGATAGTACTGGAAAAAAGATTACATATCTGAAAAGCGTGTGTGTGTGCGTGTTTTCTGCATGTGAATATTAATCCAGTGCAATAAATTCTGTTCACACTGGTTTCTTAATATAGGAAATACCTGAGAGTGAAATCTACCAGTTTTTGACATACCTGGCTCTGAGATCCGAGCATCTGGCATGTGATGAAAATGATCAAAAATATCCCACCGCTATACATCCTAGCAGAAAAAAACTGTTCCCAGGACAGTAGAGTTAAAGCACCTCTCCTTCTCCTTCTGTGTGTATGTGTATGGATGTGAGAAAGAAAGAGAGAGAGAGAGAGAGAGACCGAGAAGTATGTTTTGCACAGCTCTGGACTTTAAGCCCCTCGGAGCGTTATATTTAGCCCACCTTCAGAGGGGGAGAGCCCACCTCAGTGAGACAGCTCTGTACATCTGGAAAGCGTTCAGACTGCGTCCAAACCCGCATTCCTCCCTACTAAAGGCCATGTAGAAATATAAATGGCTCATTATTCTTGACATGCTATTTAATAAGGAAGGATGCGGTTTTGGACACAGTCTTAAGAGCTTTAATCTGGCAAACCAAACACAGGAAAGACATGAGTTAACATGAACAAAGCAGTCAGAATGACGCACCGCCTCCACCGTTAGCTCCAATGTAGTTAATGTCCTATGTTTAATATGAGCCCAGATGTTTGTGTGTGTGTGTACATCTGTGGCAGCGTGTTCACTATCCGCAAGATGGTGCTAATGAGAGTAATTTATCTTCTGTCTCTTATTGTTTTCCTCTCCACAGGCACATTTTCATCTGTTTTAATACACACAGTGGGGCCCAATAAATGTATACACACCTGAGCGGTGGTTATCTATGCCCTTTTCTTTTTTTAGAGACGTGTGTACAGTAATACAGCTTTTATGCAGATATTTTGTTTTTATGTTGAAGTGTGTACAGTTGATCCTGTCATCTACGGACACCGCATTAACGGATATCGGATGCAACAGACAAAATCTGCTGGCCTGAAGACATAATCCATTAGCCAGAATGTCCGGTAGGAAAGTGTAAAAATCCCGGGCGATGTGAACCAAATCCAGTAGTTCAGCAATTGGCCACTAGGCGGCGATGGTGTGAGTGCTGCTAGTTGCTTGCGAGCGGCGGTTGAGCTGTGGTCGTTGTGAAGCTATGCTGTTTTTTCTCGGTGATTTTTTTTTTTTTCGGTGTTTTTCATTATTTTTCTGCCCAGTGCTATCATCATGCCACCCGAAGATAAGTCTAGTGGTAAAAGAAAGTGTGTCAATCTTAGTATTGGCCAGAAATTAGAGCTCATTCAGAAGTCTGGTGTT
>JAQMCW010000012.1:13311227-13335443 GCA_030068335.1 Chrysichthys cranchii
GCTAATATTTGGTTACATGTCCCTTAGCCATTTTCACTTCAATTAGGCACTTTTGGTAGCCATCCACAAGCCTCTGGTTGAATCTTTGACCACTCCTCTTGACGGAATTGGTGCAGTTCACTTCTGACTGTCTGTATCTACTCAACTGTAATTAGGTTTACTACCCCTCCCCTCCTCCACTTATTGCTCATATCTTTCCAATTTACCAGCTAGTTGGACTCCTGTGGTCTCCTGCATTGTTATATGATATAAAATTAGCTTCGATGTTAGAATCGGTGGACGTAGTTTGCGCATTTACTTAAAGCGTTCAACTGTTTTTTTCAGGTATATTTGTTTCATCTTTATTAAAATCCATTGAACCTACAATGTCTGTGTTTTCATAATGTGAATATGTTTTGTAAGTTGCATTTCTGGAGTATGGGTGCAAGTTGGAATCATGCAAGTCTCCCTACCCCAATATACTGTTTAAATAAACGTGCATTGGACTTTAAAAAGTTATGCCTCACAGAAGAGTAAAAACTGCTGATAGACCGTTCTCTGAACAGATTTCTTGGAATGGTTTGCATTGGGGTTGTGGATCACCATGTATTGTGCAGCTGGAAGTCAGAATCTGTATCCTCTGTAGAAATAAAACAAAGTCTATTCATGCTGAATGTGTAAGTGGCTTAAGTTAGTTAGTTAGTTTAAAAAGACTATTAATTTAAAGGCAACAGTGGTTTTCAATGGGCTTTAGTCTATTCTGTATGAATTGGGTTTACGATCCCCTATGAAGGTTTTGGAGAAGCAAGCTCAATTCTTATTTTTTTCTGTACATTGACGCCATTCAGGTTTGAGATCAAAAGATGAATATGAGCTGATGGATCAGAATTTCAGCTTTCATTTCATCATATTTCCAGTACTGTGCACAGTCTTGAGCAACCCCTAACCTTGCGTTGCTTTATATTTTACTAGGAAAATGAGGCAATAGGTACAGTGATTTATTGCAACATGTGCAAACATGCATGTAAATACTGTACAGTATATAACACAAAGATAGTTTTTAAAATTCTAACAAGCCTGAAAGTTAATATTTGCTATGGCCACCGTTATTCTTCAACTCAGCCATAGGTGAGCTTCCTAGTAATTTCTTTAAGCAGTCTTCAGGAATATTCCTCCAGTCTTCTTGAAGGACATTCCAAAGCGCTTCTTTAGACCTTGCCTGCTTTTTGTTCCATTCTCTGTCAAGATGATCCCGCACTGCTTCAGTAATGTTGAGATCCAGGCTTTGAGAAGGTCAGTCCATGACTGATAGTGTTCCATCGTGTTTCTTTTCCTGTCAAGGTATACAAGAAGCCTGGAGAACTTTTCCTCAAGACCGTGTTAAAAATACAAGAAAGTCTGCTCTTTGGAAGCAAAATATGAAGAAATGAGTGGTGGCTCAAGACTTTTACACAGTACTTTACATCTAGATGTGTTAAATAGCATAGAAAATGGGACGTACTGTTTGGACCAACCCATTATTCAAGTGATCAAAACTACTGGAACACACGAATGACCAGTGTTTCTTGTTGCTGTGGTGTTGCCCTGCTAGATTGATTGATTGTTGAAACACCTAATAGTGTGGAGTGTCTACTCTTGGTTTGATCCCTTGGTTTTGCTGGTGAAGGCTTGAATTTGTGATAAGAAAAACCAAGCTAAAGACCAGAGGGATGACCATGGGGAAAAGCAAGCCATTTTGATGCTGAGAAAAGAGGGAAAATCTGTTGGAGCCATCCCACAAGCATTGGGTATATCCAATACAACAATTTGGAATGTCTGGGAAAAGAAAGAAACCACTGGTATACTGACATCAGTGATGGGACAGGGTGACCACGGGAAACAACAGCAGTTCATGACAAACATCATGAGAGCTGTGAGGAAAACCTCCAAACAACAGTCATAGACATAACCAACAACCTCCACAGGGCAGTGGTGATGGTATCACAATCCACCAGTCGAATAAGACTTAAATACTTAAAAAATAGATTCCATACCCCAAGATGAAATCCATTCATCAGCAGAAAGGAGGGGAATGCCAGATTGGCATTTGTAATGACACAGAGATGATCTAGAACATTTCTGGAAGCAAGAGTAACCTCTACCAAATTGTTGGAAAGGCCGAGTGTAGAAAAAGAAAGGATCTGTTCATAATTCTAAACGTATAAGCTCCTCTGTTAAGAACGCTGGATGTAGGGTCATGGCTTTGGTTTGTATGGCTGCTTCTTGAATGGGCTCACTAATCTATGTTCTAACTCCTCTATGATGTAACTCATTATTGTAGCAGCAGGATGAATTCATCGCCACACCTTAACCCCACAGAGCATGCATTTCACCTCCTGCACAGGACCGTGAAAGGAGATACTCCCCAAAACAAACAACAATTGAAAGAAGCTGCTGTACAACCCTGGAAAAGAAAGCGGCAACAATATGGTGATGTCTTTGGGTGGCTGGCTTGGTGTAGTTATTGCCAGCAAGTGGAACGCAACCAAATATTAATTGTTATTTACTTTAATTTATTTAAATTTATTTTGCTCCCCTAAAGATAGGATTTTCTGTCACCAAAGGTACGATAATTGAAATAATTTAAAACATCTAAATGTAAATATTAACAAATGAAAGCTAAAATTCTGATTGATTCATCATTTATTAATTTTTTTTTTTTTTTTTAAATCTCGGTACCAAACGTCTTCATTGTACAGCAAGATCAGAAGAACTGGCCTTGCTATTCAAATACATTGTCTGAGTGTTCAAGCTCTCTCTCTCTCTCTGTTTCACACACACCCTGAACAACACTTTCACATGCTTTTTTCGCTCTCTCGTGGGTGGATTTGGGCTCTCTCACACAGTACCTCTTTTGCACATTAAAGGTTTTACAATTATTCATTTCTCTTGTATTTTCCCCACATAGTGTGTGTAGATCTGGTGCCTTATTCATTTCAGCAAATATCAAGCTAAGCAAATACTTACTGGCTCTGTATAAACTTGAATACATTCATGCATGCATTCATCTCTTTCAGGCACTTTGAAGAATCGTATACAGAGAGTACCCTTGCAGAGCAGTTGTCTGAAAAACTAAACTTGTTCAGGTAGGGTAGTGTATTTTTACAGTCACAAATGATGTTTGCTTGGCTTGGATGGCTGACTCATAGACTCATCTCTCCCTTAAAACAGATTTCTAAAGTTTTTGATCCCCTTCTCAGATTCAAATTTGAGTACCAAAGTAAGACTTTCACACTCATGTCTTGTGCCCAAGTTTAAAACTACATGTAAAAAATTGTTGGCAGATCTTTAATGTTCTTCACAATACACACACAGTATTAGGAGAAGAATGTGGATCATGTTAATGATCACCAAAATGTGTTTTAGCATGATATTAATGAAGATGATCAAAAGACTCCAGGAATTTCTGATGAGCCAGCAGAGGTGGCGAACGACCTCAGGTAACAAATACTAGTCTTTTATTAATTTCAAGTTGCATTTGGCTCGTGTGCTTAAACAACTGTTTGAAAACGTATCAAAAATTAGGGTTACATGCATTCTAATGCTGGGGTCAGCTATTGGTCTGATACTATGCTTGTTTACTTAATACTCCTAAATAATGCTATACAATAATACCAAAACTCGATGCCATGTGATACTATGTATGCAAGATGAAATGACCAAGATCTTGACAAATTTTATGACTAATGACCAGAGCAAAGCAGATAGAAAAAAACTTTGGTCTGAGAAAATATCAAGAGGAGGGCCTTCAGCATGTAACTAACCTGATGAAACATGTTATTGCATTTAAACAGTAGCTACCTTTTAATAGAGTGTGAGGGTGGCTGACCTTGACACACACAACAGTATCAGCAAGTGTGAACAAGAACAAGCAAAATACTGTGACTTGTGCACATAAAAGGTTTTTGCAAGTGTGGAGGTGTGCAATGAGGGAAGAACTGTCACCTTTTGCAAGCAAGGAGCACTAAAACATGTATGCTTCCTTTCACCAGTATCTACACTTGTTTGCAAGTCAAGGTTCAAATTATAGCACCTTGCACTCATTTTAATGGCTCCTCTCACGTGCACATCTCTGTGGATTCAGGTCGGCTACCCTCACACTCTTTTACTGCTTAAATGGAGTAACATTTTAAGAAGAAAACTGAGTATGAGGAGTTCAGCGATGGCAGAACGTGGCAAGAACCAACATCAACAGAGCAGACATTTTAGATTAAGTAACACCAACTCATTTTGGTGTTGATGAGTACCAATAAAATACACATACTTGCTCTGACAGATAAATTAAACAGTATATTTAAATACTTTGTGGCGTGCCTGAAGTATTTACTGATTTGGCTGTGTGGGTAACTTGCAGTCGGATAAGTGTCATCCCCGCAGTGCAGAAGGAACCAGCTCTCAATCAAGAGACCAAGGGTACCAAAGACCGATTTGCGTGTGACAGGTGGGTCATCTCTTCCCATTCATTATTTACTTGGGTGCCTTTTTATCGAAATGTCATGGTTTTTCTTATAAGTATGAATTTATATGCAGATTGCTACAGTTGCTGAACCCAGATCCAATAAATCCAGACTCGGTATCTCCTGATAACAATGTAAGTGTTGAAATTGATTTCTCTGCTATTTATTTTTGTTTGTTTGTTTGTTTGTTTTTGTCTATTTTTCTGTGGATTGTCTTGTTTAATCATTGTGCAGATTAGTTGCTTAAGGTTCTAGGGATCATCATCTGAAACATGTGGAAATGCCACCATTGTGAATATTCATTATTTTGTAACCTTTGGGTCGTTCAGGAATCACCCTTGGCCTTTGGTCTCGTATCTTCATTTAACCACCAAATGTACAAATGGCAGATGAGAAATTTGACATCACATTCAGAGTTTAAATATTGAATTAAATAATAAACCCAGAAACCTGTACTTTTTCTATGGCAACAATAGTCTTGTATGTCAGTCCTGATATCAACGGGGCCATGCGAGGTGTGAAGAAGCTTGGGTCCACTCTTCCCCACGTCATGTTTGGACGCCCAAAAATCATGCTTAAATTAACTGCAAGCACCCAATATGTTTTTCTCCAGCCTACAGCCCCTCCAAATTCAGGTGATATGCAGGTGGCCAGAACTCTTGAACATTGTAGTGGTTTCATTTTGAAGCGCCCAATGTAATTTTTCTGCCAAATATCATGATCTGCTCAAAGCTCCTCCAGGTAAACATATTTTAGAAATGTATTGTGTTTAGACCAATTGTGTCTTTCAGGAAATACCTCTGAATATGCTTTTTGCAGATTGTTTTACCTTTGAACACATCATGATATTTGACCGAAATATACAATGCATCAAATACTTCAAATCAGTCCATTAAAATGTTAAATATTTTATGCCCCTGTTGAGTTCCTGGCACCTGAATATCACCCATTTTGGAGGGACTGTAGCTCAATGCCAGGTTTTTATCAGACTGTCTAGTTGTCAATGAGCAAAGCTACTACGGTGGACTTTCTGCAAGAAAACGTATTGGTTGTTTGAGCATGAGTTTTGAGCTTCCCGTCCTGGCCATCTTCAAGGCGTGGGTCCAAGCATGTTCACATCTTGCATGGGGCCCTGTAATATTAGGGTTTACATGTCAAAGTATTGTTCTTATGTATTTGTGATACGTGTTAGTCTAGAGCCATAGAAAAGTACAGGTATCAGGATTCATTAATTAATTCAGTATTAAACCCTGAACAGTGTGGCAAATTTCTTGGCTGCCATTTTGGGACTCCTAGTCCCCTCCAGTACAGGGCTGTATCTCAAAAAGCTATTTGACCGAGAAGGCTCAAACATTATTGTTCATTTGGAGGGGAAAACATTTAGTGGCAAAATGAAGAAGATCTTAGCCCGAAGGGCGTGGGCCATTGGTTCATTTGGCATGGAAAAACCTCTATGAGAAATTGCTGTATTCTTTGCATCTCTATAAAAGAGATGCACCTCCTCTGATTATGGCGTCACAAAATTTGCAAGTCATAAATCATTTACACGTAAACAATTTTTAAATGTTGGTTACTCTGAAAACCCAATAAATAAAATTTAAAAAGAAAAAAAGATTTGACTTCTGGTTTTATTTGGGGAATAAGGAAGTACAATAAGAACAGTAGACATAACAGTGAATAGCTGGGGTTTTTCTTTTTGTCATTAGTAATTTGTAATTAACTGTTATTCTCTGTGATGTCAGGTTGCATTTTGTGAACCCAGCAAGAGTGGATACTTGGTGCACTCAGTCATCGCTATCAACCCGTGTAGATCCCTGACCCAGGCTCCCATCACTGAGCAGTTCCATAAAGTAATCACCGTCCTGCTTGTTTGGGTTCTGGGTCTATTCATTTGTACAAGTTATCTTGTTGACTGGTCAGCTTTAATTGAAGGGCTATGATGAATCATAAATTTAATTATTGCAATTTCTTTAGTTTTTTTCAGTTCACTGTCAGGTAGATACAAAATAATATACAAATATGTGTTAAGCATGGATTTTGTGTGTATGTTTGTGTGTGGTTAGTTTCTGGTGAGGAGAAAGTATACAGGGCCAGGCCTGGCTGAGAGTTACTGCTGGCCCTCTGTGGCCCGAGGTCATGACACAGTTCTGATATGCCACAGTGGAGAAGATCCTCTCTCCTACATCCCGCCTCTGCTGGCTCAGCTGCAGTTATGCTCGTCATTCAGTGCCCTCACTGCACACACTGAGGTGAGAGACAGATGACTGTTAAACCAGAATCTAATATCTGGACCTTACCATCTGTCCTCAGTGCTCACCTATAATCTTTCTAGTTAGATTTTAAAACTGTCAGGCTGATTGTTAAAAATCTTTGGGCTATATGGAGTGTCGATCACTATTAATGGATTTGCATAGATATTTTTGACATTTTATTTCTCTCCCCCCTTTCCTTTTCAGCCCTTAGCAGTGATTGTTTGTCCAGGTTGGGAAAAGGTAGGATCGGTGCTGGATGTGCTAGAGGAGAGTCAGGCGGCGATAAATCTCCATCCCGCTGCTGTGCTGGTTGGAGTAGGCAAGGATGAAGCCAAGCAAACAAAAATTCAGAAGAACTGTAAGCCCCTTTGCTGGTTTTAATTTTTAACACTTTTTAACACTTGATGAAAGCAGCGTAGACAGTCTGTGTTGTTTTATAAATTATAGGTCAGTTGCTGGTTACCACCCCTTTTAGCTTGGCCAGGTTGCTGGAGGTGCAGTTCTTCTACTTTCACAGGCTCTGCCATCTGATCCTGGATGAAGTTCATGAGCTCTTCTCACGAGCTCCTGAACAGGTGAGAAGGGCAAAAAAACCCCACCAAAAAACAGTTAAAAAGCCTTCTCAAATTAAGATTATGAAAATGAGGAAAAATACTGAATTATTTTCCCCTTCTCTGTCTTTGAAGATGACGGCGATCTTACAACATTACCAGAAAGTTGTGTCCAGAAAGGAGAGAACCATGCGTGTGCAGCAACTTGTTGCTGTAGGCAGTCGCTGGTGTCAGGAGTTGGAGTCTGTGGTCCGGAATCACATGGTTAACCCCTGCATCATCATCACCGTGCCCGAAGAGGCTGCGTTATATGGTGCAGTTCAACAGGTTAGTGACGGGTGACACTGACTAATAGGGCACAGAAAAGCATGGTCAGATTAAACGATCTGTCTTTCCAAACGCTCTGTATTATAGTATTGATCCTTCTTTAGTTTAAATTCAGATCTTCATGCATTGTGTAGCTTGTATTTTATCAAAAACTTATACCACGCCCATATTGCATGAACATTGCTGTTATTTGTAGGTATAAAAAAAAAAAAGTAGCAGGATTGTGGACAGTAGTGTCCCATCCAGGGCATGTTCCTGCTTTGTGCCCTGGTTTCCAGGCAGAAGCTCCAAATCCACCCTGACCAGGATGAAGAAGTTGTTGAGTGACTGAGAAGATGAATGATTGAATGAGTGATGTGTACTTATCTAAAGTTTTTGTAACCGTATAGACAAAATTCATACCATAACATGTTCAGTGGCTATGATTGGTCTGCGCACACACAATTAAAATGGCAAGTTTTTGTGTGTAAATAAATGAAACTGATTTAAATCATGTCAGAACCTTTTTCAACTTTTTGTGAAAGTGTAACTTAGAAAAATAAACTGACAAACAGCCCAAAATATTTTTGCAGAAAAGACAATTTCCGTTTAGAATCAACTAATCAGAGTCAAACTTGTTAAATGATTAGTTTACTCATGCCATCTGTTAAAAAGACTGAGGTTCCTTGGGTAACTAAGAACTGGGCGGCAGAGAGCTTACATAGCAGATACAGGATCTCATTGTTGAAAAACCTTCAGGAGAGGGATACAAAAATTTTCAAGGCATTGGGTATACTGTGGAGAACAGGACATCTCTCTAAACTTCATGAGAAACCCAGGAGAAAACTGGTCTGGGAGGCTACCGGAAGGTGTACAGCAACATTACAAGAACTGCAGCAATTTCTGGCAAGTACGGGTTGCTACCTATGTGTGACACAAATGTGTGGAATTCTTCATATTTGTCACACATGCCTGCCAAATTTTCAGTGTCAGGCCCAAATATGAATGTCCAGGATGAGGAATGGGCCGATGTGGTGTCAGGCATGATCCCTGAAAAAAGATCTTGCATGTAAGAATTTTTGGTATTTTATCGCCTAGTTTGACAAACTCCCAAGACATGTTCCTTGGTGTTCCCTCTGTAGCCATGATTGAAAGTTTCCTGATCCTCCTCCCCCACAACACATTATAACACGCTAGGACATGAATGATGATTGGCTGGGGTCAAACATGTAGTAGTGTTGCCCATCTTCCGACCAAGACGTGGCAGGGATTCATGGCACTGTGATTGCTTAATCTGACACTTGCACCGTGATGAAAGAGAAAATTATCATGTAGTTTAATCCTGGCATAACCTGAAGAGGGCTGTGCACTGGAGATGCATTTACAAGGAATATTACTAAGCCAAGGTCCCAAAAAAGACGGAATGACGTTTTGAAACCTAAAAATGCTTCAACTCAGTATTAGTTAGAATTATCTATAGGCTGAAAAACAAACTTATTAACTTAACTTTATTCTTGTTGATATTTAATTTTGGTTGATTTGAGTTACTTATTCTCATTTGTGTTAAGTATGCCATGTAAATGAATGGTTATGGTTATTTAATGTATGGGAATGTCAAAAGAGAGGATCAGGTGGGATGGGTTTTGGGGGGTTGACCTTTGAAATGTTATATTGCACAGTAAGCTGTGTTGATCTTTATATATCTATGTATACGTATGTACTTTGTGTGTGTGTGTGCATGCATATATGGGCTGGTACAGTTCTTTGTTTTGTTAAGTTGTTTTATAAAATTGAAATAAAACGTTGTTTAAAAAAAACCCTAAGTATTAGTTTAAAGGTGTGCACACTCGCAACCAGGTTCTTGGTTAATTATTTTTAATGATTTTTATTGTTTTTCATTTCAATTAATTTGACAATAAAAGGAGAAAAGCTTCTGACATGATTTTTTTTTTATCTTATTTCATGTTTTGTTTTGTTTTTTACCTCACAAAAGCATTTTTATAGAGGTGTATAGACTTTTTTATATTTGTGTTTGCTGTATGGGTATGACAGTCATATCTGTATGTGAATGGCTAACATACTCCCACAAATTTGGAAGCACACAATTGTGTAGGATGTCTTTGTATGCGCGAACATTAAGATGTCCTTTTACTCAAATAATAGGCCTTAAGCCAAACCTGCTCCAGCATGACAATGTCCCTGTGCACAAAGCGAAATCCATAAACATACGCTTTGCCAAAGTTAGTGTGGAAGAACTTGAGTGGCCTGCACTGGAACCGTATCCCAGGCCTCCTCACTTGACATCAGTATCTGATTTTGCTAATGCTCTTGGGGCTGAATTAGCAGATATCCCACAGTCACATTCCAAAATCTAGTGGAAAGCCTATCCAGAAGAGTAGAGGTTATTATAAGAGCAAAGGGAGACTAAACCTGGAATGGGATGTCCAAAAAGCACATATAAGTGAGATGGTCAGGTGTCTGTGTACTTTTTGCCATATAGTATATTACAACTAGTAGAGCAGATCAACTAAAAAAACATGCATCGGCTCTTGTTCATGGAGCAAGCGTTGGGCGAGGTGCTAAATGTGCACCGGTTTTTTCTCTTGTTCAACGGCTGATTCAATTCTGTATGTCTTTATGGATGTGTATTCTGCCTACCCTAATTATGAATGTCTGCACCTCTGCATTAGCTTATAAAAAGTTTTAGATATGTGCTAACTTTCCATACTTTTAATATGTTTTGTTTTTGTTCCTGTTTGCTATCTATAGACAATACTGATGTGTCTGGACTGCAATAAGACCTCAGTGCTGCTCAGCTCTTTGGACTTCAGCCCATCTGTTCCCCAGAAAACCCTTCTCATCACTAACTCAGCAGAGGAAGTGGAGCTCGTGTACAAGGTACAGTGAACAGTTCCCAAACATGCAAGGTCCTAGGGCGCCATCATACACGGGGCATTTTATTTGGTTGAATTGGACCCTGGTACATTTCACGCCTTGTGGTTTGTGCAGGTAAGAACACGGCAGTGCAGCATGGAACGAAACAACCGATCCGAGACTCTCCGAGTGAGGGCTCACCAATCGATCGCCCCTTTTAAACAGAAATCCCACCATTTTGCTGTTAAGAAGACCACCCTTTATGCATGCTTTGGTTGTGTACATTGAACCAAATAACGCTGCCCCGGTGTGTGTGTGTGTGTAGCATAGCATGCTGGGATTCCAGCATCTAGTATGAGGAATAACATGGGCGTCGGAAATACATACCTGAGCATACGGGTGTTGTTTTCAAAACAGTAATACTGGGTGAACTGAGCGCTGAGGTGCTTTGGCAAGACGAATTCACACCAAACTGTTTCTTCAGAGATTTTTAAATCCCCCAGTTGTGGGTCATGCACATAAACACCATTTAAATTTCACACCCCTGTCTCACATTGCCAGCTCTCCCTTTTCCATGGGCATAAGTGTAATAAATGTACTAAATGTACTAATCTAATGTTGAAGAATTGAGGAGACATTGAGCCCCTAATAAAAGGATTTTTTTTCTTTATATGGATGGGAATTCCTCCTGGAAAACTACACTTTAAGGTCCTTCAAATTTTGCCCCCCTGTATGGTTTAGAGCCGTGATTACATTTCAGTGTGTCACTGATGCAACACAATGCTGAAAGAAAACGCAGAACAACAGGGAAATGCATTCATTTTTTATACCCTGGTGTAGCAAAAAACCTTTCATCCTATTGTTGGGATTGTGCTTGGCAGTCCAAGAGAGCAAAATTGGCTGTGCTTTCTGGAAGGGAGGTATGGCAATCAATCAGGTTGACTCTAGCCAATTCTGGGCATCTGTGAGCTCATGCATGAGGAAGGGGAACGTTAACACTTTCCTTTGAGTGTGTTCAGATGCACTGTGATGTAGCGTAAACAGCAGGTCGAACTATATGCTCTGGCTGGCTTTGTGTGTCTTGGAGGAAGCATATGCTAGCCTTCATCCTAAGGGAATGGAATTGGCAAATGACCAAAATTGAGGGGGAAATTCAAAAGCACAGATTTCTCTCCGATTTAAATGGGCTAACAGGTGTGAAGGCACCTTTTAGAAACGATGGTTTGCTGGAAAAATATGCAGTAATGTTACTAGTTGGTTTTTAGAATATAATCACCAATAACTCCTGTGTCGTAAAAATGTCCAGGAGATTCCAGCGCTAACAGTCTGCAATGTTTCAACCCAGGCTCTCAGCAACACCGCAGCATTCTCTCTCAAAGTTCACGAGGGCCTTGCCTACCAGTTTGACGCTGTGATTAATCAGTGGAGGAAGGATATTGGTCCAGGCACACAGGTCATCTTGGGTATGTGTACATTGTGAACAATTTTAAGTGCGTTATTTGATGTGTAATTTATATTGCAAGGCTCTTATTTTTTACTGTCATTTTGTGTTTGAACCCTAGTGACTACAAATGATTGCTTAAAGGCCCTTGGTATTCGGGATGCTACGTGCGTGGTGCATTATGGTTTCCCTAGCTCCCCTAAACTGTTTGGGAACCGGATGTCCTGCATGGTTGAGAACTTTCAGAATCTCACCCGTAATGTAATAATCATCATCTTTCTTTTTGTTCAGTTTTGCTGCTTTTACAATAGGGCTTGCCTCTAGCGATTAGCGAACTGATGATATTTGTGGTATTTTTATGTTTATAAAAATGCATGTATTTTAGTTTTGTTTATGAATGCGTGTGGGTGCATATTTGTGTGCATGTGTGTAATCTGTGCTGGGTCAGAATCACTCTCTCAATCACTCACTCAGGGCTCGTCTCCTGCGGTGCGTTCTGTGTTGCTGCTGTCAGAAATGAATGCTCCTTATGTGTGTGGTGTGCTGCGCTACCTGAAGCGTACGGACACTCCACTGCCTCCAGAACTCCTGCACTTTGCCCAAGGAGTCCAGCAGGCCAAGGAACAGCTGAAAGCTGACCGAGCTCTCTGCACCTATCTGAAGAGCCTGGGCTTCTGCAGGTCTTTATACAACAATTCTACTACCACGTAGTGCAGTTTGTGTGTACTCTATATGCATGTATTTGGCTTTGTACATCTGTATGTGGGAGCTGAAATATATCGGGTATTATGAGCGTAAAAGTGCACATTGTCGATTTAAACTGAGGTGGAAGGAAACACGAGATGTGCATGATCTCTGGAAAGTTTTATTGGCTGATAATTTTGCTGCTTTCTAGAAATAAATAGTTGAAATGAGCAAAATTGCACACAGCATTTGGCTGTCGAATAAGACAATTCCGAGCATGAAGTTTGGAAAAGGTCTAGAAATAGGCTTTACTAATCGTTTATACGTGCAGTTTACCTGCATTCATAGGAAACCTATGTGTTTTCACAGTGCTGTAGGTTAACTTCAGGAAAGCAGTTATTCTGCTTCTATTAGGTGAAATTAATGAAAAGCCATTTCTTCTGCTAATTCCAGGTAGTTTGTGACGTGTCAAGGTAGTGTAGGAGTTATTACATAGTGTTTATTTCTGGCACATAGGAATCGCACAAGTTGCCCAGACAGACACACAATCAACAAAATCCTCGATCGTCCCCAACACCCAGACTCTGGGACTATTTTGGTAAGTTTCCTGCTAGATTTAACCAGGTTTGTTCCCTGGTGCAAAATATAACTCAAAGAAAACCTTGATTACATTTTAGTCTTAATCTATGTGGACTGCTAGCATGACGGAGTACTGAAATATTTCCACACTGACTCCCTTGAAAGGTGTTGCCCCTTTACATTAAGACTGCAAACATGTACTATGGACGTATTGTGGACCAGAAGGAGAATGCTTATGAGAAACTTGCCGCTGAGATGAAGACGCACTATGCTAAAGTGAGGCTTTGTGCAAAGGAAGTGTTGGAGGGTGGCTTTTATGCAGTGCAGCAAGAGGATGGATATCATAGGTAAGTCGCTCTTTAGTGGCATGTTTTAAAATAGAAGGCAGCCTTTAAAAGGTCCCTGCTATGTCACACTTGTCCTCTGGCCATTCTCTTCAAGTTGAGTGACTCAAGTGGCCTGGCAGTCCTCCACTCGTCTGTAAAACCACAGGTACATATGGTGCCCTTTAGAATTATTGTCACCCTTGATAAAAATGAGCAAAAAATATTGCCTAAAATGATTATTACATGCATTAATTAAAAATTTCCACTCAAACTTTTTTCAATCTGTTTTATGCTGCTTTGCATTTAAATTTTGTGGAGACATCCACGTCAGCTACTAGTATTACACTCATGCAAGGTGAACATCAGCAGGCAGTGCAGGTTTATTAATAACGAGATTAGGCATGCTAGCAGGAACAAGTGGATTGTTATACTGGAACTAGAGGAAGTAAAACATCCTGTTTTTAAGATTTTCTCTTCTCCCACAAAAAAATTAAAAGGGTTTCAGACAAGTAAAAAGAAATCTGTGTTTTTGTATAAATAATTATAGGTGAATACCACACAAATGCGACTCTTCATGAACAAATGTTTGAATTAAAGATATTTACAGATGATGGACTGTTTGTGTCAGGGTGTGTGTGACCGAGGTGCCAGATAAAGGAGACCGGCTGTTTAGCAGTGTCACAGCTCGGTTCGTGGATGAAGGACGCATACAGGAAGTGAAGTCACATCAGCTACTGCAGCTTCCCCCGGAGTTCCAGAGCTTGCCGAATCAGGCTGTTGAAATCATTCTGTGCAGGGCCCAACCCATTGATGGAGAGATGGACTGGAACCCAAAGGTGACTTTACATTCTTGTATACGTTCTGAGTGGAAATTTTCTAGCCTTCTGCCACATTTTAATATTTAATTACCTGAAAGATTAAAAAAAAAAACCCTAATACTCTGTTAATTGCTAGGAGAAGAGAAAAATGATTTGTTGATGGGGAATTCAGGTATCAGTTTCCCCCACGATAAAATTTTCTTGTAACTGGCAGCAGTGTTTGCAGACGTAATATTGAGATATACTGAACAAAAATATTAAACGCACAGCAAAAGCGTTACTGAACATCAGCCTAATATTTTAGCCTGTAGTCTGATGGTGGGAGTGCAGTGAGTTGAAATTGAATCTTTGTGTAAGTTCTAACTACCAGAGAGTTTAGGAGTGAAAATTTTACTGAATTAACCAGCTTCGTTTGGTCACAGTGTATGTAGGCAACCTTACAGTCAGCACATATCTGTATATTTAATAAAAATGAACGAAAACCTACAAATAAATGCTTCTCTCCTCACTCCTCATACTTTCCTACATGAGAGTAAAAACCCACCCAAGCCCAGTATACCTCTAACTTGCAGCAGGATCAGCACTGATGTGGTTTCATTTTTAGAGTTTTTTTGGTCACAGTCTTGATGTGGATGTTATACATAGAAAACTATTGAATGGTAATTTCAGTGTTTGAATACTGATGCCTCAAACGTTTACCCAGGTATTGAAATCCCCATGGATCCCCCTATTTCTGATCTAGGGTTTATCCATGCCAGTGCCATAACCATTTTTCTATCCAGTTATAAATCATCTTAATATTATAGAAAACTGTTCATTTTAACCTGAGCACTATCTGTGAAATCATGAGCGGATGCATTAAGTTTTGATAAAGTGTATCTCTACTGTATTTTTTATTTATTTATTTATTACAGGTTACTAGAGCTATCAGTCAGAAAATCAAAGGAAAAATACATCATGCCAAGGTGGTGATGTGTCTGGGCAATACTGTATGGGTTGATCCGATGGTAGGATTTGGTATTTATAACTCTTTTTTGTAACAGTGCTCTAAGATTGATTGATTGATTGATTTAAATAGTCATTTATTTATTAATTAAAAATATATATATATTTTGTACCCCTTTTACCCTGTCAAACAGGTACACATGACATGCATGCCAAGTCTGAAGATCTTCATAAATGAGTATAGTGTCCATGCAGAGATTGTGTCCACTGGGATGGGTGCCACAAATCCTCAACATCTGGAACTACTGAAGTTACTGTGCCAGGGAGAGGAGGCCTCTGCTGTAGGGGAGCTCAGTGAGAGTGATGGGTAATTATTCAGTTATCTCTCTTCCAGTTTCCATTTCTACCTTTTATCTGATTAGGTGTGTCCCATAACTATAGCTGTATAAATATATCACACAAACACATAAATGGGGGACAAAATTAAAAGAAAATGGTGAGTTTGAATCCCAACAATGCCTCAACCATCCTATGACTGGGAGCCAAGAGAGCAAAACTTCTCTGACCAATTCTCTGGTGGAAGGCATGGCGTGCTCACAGTGACGTTAACCTGTATTGGGTATTTGTGTATGTGGAAGAGGGCAATCCACTGGACCTTCTCTGTGTAGCTCTTAGCCTCGTACTCTTCTCCTGCTCACAGAGGTCACCTGATTCTTCTCAGCATTTCTATACATACCACGGACCATTGTAGGGTGTCAGTTACTTAAATGCATCATGCTGTGTCTGCAGTCTTTGTTCCTGTGCACATTTATTCAGGTTTTTCCTTTATCACCTGTCAAAATGTGCACAGTTTATGTAAGTAAATAGATAACATGAATTAATAAAACAAATGTTTGCATTTTGGTTATTTTATGCCCACACTCTGGCTATTTTCCCCTCTTTTAAATGGCCCCTGATTAGTAAGTGACACTGTGAGCAATCAGCTAACAAAAACATGTCCACTTTCGAAGAAAAACAAAATCATGTCTACCCAAACATTCTCAAAAATATGCACATATAGACTGCTGCTCATGCCACACACCCAGAGACCATGGCCGGTTCTGCCCTCTTGGTGTCCTAGCAATTGATGGCCGTGGCAATTTTGGATTCAAATGCAACTTTTGACAATCGGGCAAATGCTTTAATCTTGTGCTACTTCTGATCCTACATTGTCTAAGTTTTAATGTTACTTTTGTGCTTTTGATCCTGTAATTGCTCTGATTAGATGTGAGGGTGAGGTAGCATCTCTGGAGCAGAGAGATCAGGCTGCTGAGGACGCTCTGGCCAGTCAGGTGAAAGCTGGAACTGACATCGCTGAATGTACAAATACTGAACCCTGTGAACCTTTACGTAAGCTTGAAAACACAAGCCATAACACTGAACCTAATGAAGGACAAAATAAGGTCTCTCTGGAAACCTGGCAAGATGCTGAACACATGGTTAGGTGAGTGGAGTGAAGTAAGAGTACAGTTTAACATCATAATAATGTTAATATAAATAAGAAATCACATGACTTTATTTTGCCATATGTGCCATGCTGTATACTCATAAATATTATATATTTATAAAGTATTTGTGCTTATGTGCTCATTTAGACCTGCTGAACTAAGATGTTTGCCTCAGAATTGGACTCTTGCCATTTCAAACAGCTCAGGTGAAGCCAATTCAGTTTAAAAGGGAATACTTGGTGTTGTATAAAGTTAGTTATGTTTTGGATCATTATTAGTCATGATGAATGCTCATGAATATTTTTAAAACTTAAACAGGTGACTGTAAGATCAGAAATGAGGTCTTGCCCACTGGCCATAGACAGGATATTGCTGTTCCAAAAAGGTATATATATGTCTGTTTGTACTCATCATTCAGATCTTTAAAGATATAGATATATATGTGTGTGTGTGTGTGTGTGTGTGTGTGTGTGTGTGTGTGTGTGTGTGTGTGTGTCTCAATGTAAAAAGTCTGTTTTTACATTTATTACCTTAGAATGTCTTAGAATGTAGCACTGGAAAAAGTACAGTGGAATTATCCTGAAGTGAATGAACAGCTAACGTGACGCTGGTTATGTGTCCTGTGTAGCATCTGAAGAATAAACAGGTCGTATCAGATGACCTACGGATTTGATCTTCTGTCATCCGTCCATATTAACTGGTGCTAAACCTCGACAGAACGGGCTCCGTCAGTTTATACTCAGTTGTGTTACAGTGGTGCTTAAAAAGTTTGTGAACCCTTTATAATTTTCCATATTTTTGCACAAATATGACTTGAAACATCATCTGCTCTTCACACCAGTCCCCAAAATACATAAAGAGAATCCAGTTAAACAAATGAAGCAAAAGTATTATACTGAATTATTTATCTGTTGATGAAAATGATCTCACACTATTAGATATCTGTTGGTGGCAAAAGTATGTGAACCGTTTATAGTCCCTTGAAATTCATAAAATTCTACAGGATTAGAGGCCATTTTATCATCAGAGCATGCCGTTGTTGGCAAGAGCACTTTGGGGCTCTAAATAAAAATATAAGGTGTGAAAGGTCTTATCTTGGGAATGAATGTAAGTAAAAGTATGCAATTGGAGCAGCATTCAAGTCTAAATACCCACAAATAATGCTTAAGTATTAGTTATTGTTATTCATCTTTTGTTTTATTTGCCCAAGATGTGAAACAACTTATTAATAGCTTTATCAATAGTGCATGTAACGCAATCAATAAAGTTAATTAATCTGAAACAGAGCAATAATTAAACCTAGTATTGACAGGAATGCATGGATTTTCTGCATGTTAATTGAATCTGTTTCTGCATTTTTATTGGGTTACATTAAAATAAAAAAAGGATTAATTTCCTTTTCCATGTTCAGTACAATTATTACGATGCTATTTATCCTGTACAGGTGATACAGTCACGTGTCCAGTTTCAAAGCAGAAAGCAACAAAGGCATGAAGAACTGGAGGGGTATCTGAAGAAAGCTCCCTGTAGAGTGTGTGTGTGTGTGTGTGTGGGTGTGAGAGAGAGTGTGTGTGTGTGCGTGTGTATCATAGGTAGCTCTCACAGAAGCCTCAGAAAGGCCTTGTCAGAGCTAATCAGCAGCCAGAGCTTGGACAGTTAACATGTGGTTTTCCAGATCTGCGAGGACGCCTGATTACAATGTAATCCCTGTAACACAGCCACACACACACACACAATCACATCAAGAGAATTTCAGACTCTGCTCTGTCCAAATACGATGAGTGCCTTTTTCTGGACTGAGAGTAAACGCAGACACGTTTCACTTTGATGCTGCTTAGTGCCCAACTAAACAAACCGCTTCATCTGCTTCCAGTCTGGAGGCTCTCAGGAACCACTGACTTGGACATCCACCTGGTTCCTATCTACACCAGTGTAACACCATATCTGCACAATCTGAGTTTATATTTTCAACGTTCCACAGCTTTCCGTGAAAGAAAAAAAAAAACCTCACTCAGTGCGGGAGTACTGGACTTTATTGAGGAATAAGAATCACAAATTAATATTGTACCATCAGGGAGTGCTACTGCTTAACTGTGAAAATCACTTAAAAGCACGAACACGGTCTTAGCTGAAAGTGGGAGCTGCTCATATGGACTCTATTGAGGATGAGAATCGCTCATTTGATGGTACAGTAATCCCTCGTCTCTCACGAGGGTTACGTTCTAAAACTTCTCACGAAATATGAAAATCTGCGATACACGGACACCACCTCTAAATGCTTTTTCTTTTTAATAGTTTAATCCCTAAATGATCCTCCCGCACTCTTTAAACACTTTCTAGACACAGTTAAACACAAAGAAAACATTTGTGAGCGTATAGCGAGGGGAAGTCTGCGTCGAATTCATAGAAACGTCACATTTATAGTGAGTACTGCTACGGGTGAAGAACTGGGATGCTGGTTCCTTCTCCCCAACCTTACGCCTTGTAGCCAGCAGCCAATCACAACCAAGGTTAAATGAATAGAGCATTCTGATTGGCCAGACTCGTTCCTCCAGCCAGATTTTTTTTCAGTATCCCCACACTGCGTTTTCGTAAACAACGCTACGTGTTCTTTGTCTCTTGTGTAAATATGATCTACACTGTGCTGTATTTCATATATAATTAATATTTTACTCCATTTTAATTAATATTTATATTTTATAATACCAGCGAAATCCGCAAAAAAAAAAAAAATATATATATATATATATATATATGTATGTTCTAAATAAAAACCCACATGGAATACATTTCTGCACTTTTTCTTTACATTCAACCCCCAAAGTTCAACATTATGTCACTTAAGGACTTCATGAGGTAAAGTGAAGGATAAATCTTTATAAGGAGCTTTCCAGACCATTTAAATGGTGTTTCACACATACACGTCACCATGAGCTCTTATGGGTTAAACATGAACATGTGGAAACACCTTCATCTGCTGACATTTTCTACAGTATGAGATGTATGAGTTCTGAAGACTGGATGTTCTCCTGAACTAAAAATGTCTGGGGTTTTTTTTTTTGTTTTTGTTTTTTTACACACATCAGCACAAATAAAGTTATAAGATTTACAAAAAATCTTGTTACCCCAAAAAACAAAACGCCACTTTTCTTGATTTACTGTTTACGTGAGCTTTTACTTTAGATCAGTGTGTTCTGTGCACTCACGGTCATCTCGGCACCTAAATATACACAACTTTAAGCCAACGTTTGTGTTTAATAAATCCCACATTATTTTGCTGGGTTAAAAACTTGTTTTAAGACACAATTTAATAATCAAATTTAACGAGGAGCTCTGGGTTATTTAGGAATCCACGACTAAATACAGTATAAGGGCTTTAAATTATTTCTGCACCAAACTTGATCTAGAACTTCGCATATTGACATTTTCTCACCAGACGGTGCCATTGGCCAGCTGTTTCAGACTGCTGGGGTTGCGTATTAACTGGTCCACACTGATGACAATCTGTCCAAACTTGGGTCTGTCACTGCGGTTCTTCTCCCAGCAGTCCAGCATGAGCTGGTGCAACACCACGGGGCAGTCCATGGGTGCTGGCAGCCTGTAGCCCTCATCTATGGCCTTTATCACCTGAAGAGGAGCAACGGAAACATCCAAGGTCGAACACGCGTCTTTTCACACATGAATTTCAAACACTGTAGCCAGTTTTCTTTTGTTTATTTAGTGCATGCAATGTAGCAGTGGATCGTTTTCTCCTCATTTTTGGAATTGTGTTTCTGAGATTGTTAACTGGCAAAAAAAAAAGTGTATAGCCCCAACCACGAGACGCAACATAAACCAGGTCCATGCAAACTAGCACTTAGCTCAGCTCTGCATAAAGGACCATAGAGATTCAGACGCACAGATGTACAGCACGCATGCCGTTGCCATGGCAAAGGAAAGGAACAGATGGGTTTCTTTTTATGCTGGGAACAAGATTTCTCCCATTCCTCTGACTTTTAACAGTCATGGAGTTTGCCATGCTGTAGAAGTTTCCAGATCTTGGTTGATCCCAACTTCCTGTCCATGCATTGCTTTCCAAGGTGGAAGTAAAGAAATCCAAGGTGGAAGTTTTATTATGTGGAGGCTCTGCCATGAGCGAGGCGCTATGGATTTCAATTCTTGTTATAAAGCAGCCTGTGAACCGAAACCTGGAAATGTTCTTCCACCAGATGCATTTAATTGGTTTAGTTTGCAAGCGTCAGTTCTTGGTCTTTAGGGGAACTGTTGTCAGGGGAATTAAAGTGTTTCACAGAGAAATTCTCCAGGCTGATGACAGAGCCTACAGAACCTCTTGATGTTTATATGACGGGGCACAGAAAGATGACTGGGAGAGAGCTGACTGAGTGTATACAGTGTGTTTCTGTAAGTGAGAGAAATAAACCTCGGGTTAGGGAAAGAGACGGAGAGAAGGCTGGGGTAGCAGCCCATAAAGACTAACAGGATTTAGGATCTCGTAGAATGTTCTGCTGGGGTAAACGTTCATGCTACAGATCTCCTTGTTTATGTTCTACATGACACTTGAAGTGCACTGTACGTTCTTGTGTTATGATTATACTCACGTCCTGATTGGACATCTCCCAGTATGGGCGCTCCCCATAGGATAAGACTTCCCACATGGTGATCCCGTAACTCCACACGTCGCTCGCCGAAGTGAACTTTCTGTATGCTATTGCCTCCGGAGCCGTCCACCGGATGGGAATCTTTCCACCCTGCGACGAAGAGAAATAACAAAAAAACAAAAAAAATCAACAATAAGCCAAGCAAAACCAAATACCAAGAACTTCCTTAGAATGTAAAATAACTCCTGATCTAGCTCAATAGTCACTTTAAACCGCACACTCACCCATCACGTTGTCATGAACACCTGTATACCTGATCAATCATGTGATTCCCCAATCAACCAATCATGTGGCAGCAGCGTCACGCACAAAATCATGACAATACAGGTCGAGACCTTCACTTCACTTCACTTCATTTCATATCAAACATCAGAAAATGTGATCTCGCTGACCATGACCATGGCGTGGCTATAGATGGATGAGCTAGCATGAATATTTTCGAAACCTGGCCTTACATCTTTTCCCCCCCCTTATAACGGTCTCTACGCATAATGGTGCCTAAAACAAAAAACATCCAGTAAGGAGTAATCGTGCCGGCGGAATCACCTTTGTCGATGCGAGAGAAGTCAACAAGCTCGAGTCACATTTTCCTCCATTCTGATGATTGACATGAACATTAGAGGAAGCTCTTGCCCTCCATCTGTGCGAATGTATGCACTGCGCTGCTGCCGTATCACTGCCTGATTGGATAAAAGCATGAATGCGTACAGGTGTTCCTTATAAAGTGTACATGTGCTACACACAAACCTTATCTCGGTTTTATATTGCAGTGATGCTTGAAACGTTTGCACCGACTCTCTTTTGTGAAAATTGGCTTCATTTAACGCTGCTCCGTATTGATGAATCTCCACATGGGGTCTTTTTCATCACTTTCTCTATTTGAGAATTCTTTTTAATGCGTTTCTTTCTCACTCAGGCTTCGTTTGTTGATCCAACCAGGCGGATTGATAACGAGCATCTAGGAGAGGCCAAATTTGAATTATTGCTCCTCATGGGACATGGGTAAAAAGGTCTCCCGTGATTGGTACGACTACTAATGACCCTAGTTGGTGGGTATCGTAGTAATCACGGCTCTGCAATGATCTGAACGTGTCCCGTCACATGCACTTTGCTCAGCGTGGAGATTATTCCGTCTGTACATGCCGGGAGGATGACATTCGTACCGTTATATTAGTACCAAAGATATGCCGTGTTTCTGAATCATGATTATTATTTTATCCCGCACCAAAATCCTACCTTGGGTGAAATTAAACCAACATAAAAGACAAGTGGAAAGCCACCAGGATCCAGGTGGAGAGGAGAAATTAGGTCAAAGGTGCTTGTTTGGTGACAGCCTTTAAGGGCGATGGTAGATATGATGGACGGCTTAGTGATGCAGCTTAATGAAAAGAGAGAGAGTCGTGGTGAAAAAGATAATCGCTCGCTCTGTGAGACGGTGGTGATTCTGCAGAGTGTTCTGTGTTTTTCTGTCCTTCCGAGTCAATGCTTAGCTATCCACCAGCACCTCCACTGCCTGGAAGTTTTCCATCAAACACACACTACTGACCTACTTCTAGTAATATAATACAGCTAGATCAAGTCTGCCTTTCAATTTTGTTTCATCTTTCTTTCATTTCAGTTATGCCGGGGAGGGGGAGTGCAGCGTTAAAGGATAATTAGAATTCTAAAATAAGCCCTTTTGCTGTGATGTATCTGGATTATAATTTTTTTTTCATGAAAACAGAAAAGACAAGGACAGGTAAAGGACAAGAAAACTATAATAGATGACAAAAAGAGAGCGAGAGAGCGAGAGCAGAATTGTAAATAAACTCACCCTGGTGGTGTACACCGCGTCCGGGTCGTCCTCCAGCACGCGGGACAGGCCGAAGTCTGACACTTTACAAACCAGGTTTGCGTTTACTAGAATGTTCCTTGCTGCAAGGTCTCGGTGTACGTAGTTCATCTCGGAGAGATACTGCATCCCGGCAGCAATGCCACGCATCATGCCCAAGAGCTGAATCATTGTAAACTGCCCATCGTGTTTCTATACACACCACAATACAGTAAAATAAAAGCAACATAAACACAAAAATAACACACTGCAATAGTTTAAGTACGGCTCAAGAATAAACCTTACAACACATTAGAAAACCATACAAATCCTTTATAGATGACGTGTCCATGTGATGTGACTCAGTTATATGGAATAGACTTCCTTTTATCCTCAGCGCGAGTCAGACATGCTACGGACCGCCTTCCTTTTAGTTTTGTTGTCATAGATAGACTTGTCAGAATCCCTGCTTTCACAGTATACACCGTTTTAAAGGTAATGCACGCTCCCATCACCCGGCAGTCTCTTCGCTCGATGTCTCAGTCAGCTTCTTTGTCTGGAGGAATGATTTCACCTGGATACCCGGGAGATTAGCACTTCTCAAAAACGCTTGTCATTATCCAAAACTGTTGCAGTCCACCAAACCCATTTTCTCCTCATGACAAACCCCTCATTAACAGTATTGTTACAGCTTCATATTCTAGCAATTTCATAACATTTTGTACAATTCGCTTTTTCTTGGTCTGACTGGTAAATTGTCATGTTCAAAATCCAGATGAATTTTTCGAAATAGGATACATTCCCTTTGGAGTCTGGTTCTTGCTCATGCCAGCTCACTTCTTCTTCCCTTTGGCTTGATGTAGATTTACATTTAGTTCGTCTTCTGCCGCTTAATCCGGTTCAGGGTCGCGGGGGGGAAGCTGGAGCCAATCGCAGGTGACTTCAGGTGAGAGAGGGGCGGGGTTACACCCTGGGCAGGTCACCAATCCAGCGCAGGGCGACACACAGAG
>JAQMCW010000012.1:13373768-13385410 GCA_030068335.1 Chrysichthys cranchii
TAAACCCTTCCCACTCTCTTATTAACCTTTCCCACACTCTTATAAACACTTCCTATGCTCTTAAACACTTTCTACACCAGTGGTTCTTAAACTTTTTTGGGCGCGACCCAAATTCAGGTCCAGTAGGTATGTCGCGACCCAACCCCCCTGCGGTGAAATGTTGGGGGGCGGGGCTTTGCTTTGACACTGGATACAGATGACATGGGCCAGTTGCACCAGTAGCAACTAAAGTCTGATTATACAGACTTTATACCCTCACTAATCAGATATATAATAATCAATCTTATTGACTTGATTGATTGATTGATTATGTATCTGATTAGTAAGGGTTTAAAGTCTGTGCTAATCCATAATCTGAAAGTAGTTAGTTTCAAACTAGACTGACGTAGACATTCAGTTGTACTGCGGACACTTCGGGTTAAATATTTGTTTGGAAATTTACTTTGTCAGTTTATTGCTGTTTTCTAGAAACAAAAATGGTTAGAATCTTCATAAGCATCAGATACTCTGTGGGCCATGTGCATCTTTTGTATGCTTTTCTGGCCACAAGCTTCAGAATCATTTGTATTTAAGCACATATATGCGCAGTAGTTTCCATGCATGGGGGGCAAAAACGTGGAACACGATGGCCTGTGTTTTGGAGGAAGGTGTAGTCACTGGCTTAAAAAAAAAATCTATCTGTATCTAACTGTATTGGCCCTCTTGGTACTTTGCTGTACCTTCCAGCATACTCTGAAGTTAAAAGGCAGAGCATCTGTGTAAAATGGGTAAAAATTGGGCAGGCCTGAGGTAGTGGTTTAAATATATATTTTAGGTATTTTTCATCTCACCCCTGTACAGGCAAGAGAATGAGAACGTCGGTAGCTTTTGGCCACATTTAGCGAGGAAAAGTACCAGAATGGATAGCAAAAGAGAAGATGTCTTGTTACACTAGGTGCTTAATAGACAGTTTAAGAGTGCGCTTTACAGCTATGCAAGCTTGGAGAAATCTGGCAAGAAGACTGCAGTTATGCAGAGAGGTTTTCCATAACACTTACAACAAACAGGACCACTGTAAGAGCTTACATATTATATTACATTATATTATATTATATTGGGGTCTTTTCAACATTTTTGTTAAATAATAAATTAAACGTGAATAAGTACATGTAGAGTGCATTTAACTATGACCATTGTTTATATTCGTGTCAGTTTACCTCAGAGTTTACAGGTTTGCTTTTGTCATTGTCTTGTAGTATACTAGTTTATAATATAATATATAAATGGTGTATAATTTGTTTATTTATTTATGTTTTGTGTAGCACTCTGGAGGTAGCTGGCAATCAGAAGGGTGGAATTCTTTCGACACAGTATCCACAAAAGAGTGATGGGAAAGAACTAAAGATTCTGGTACAGCCTGAAACACAGCACCGAGCACGATACCTTACCGAGGGCAGCAGAGGATCTGTCAAAGACCGCACACAGCAAGGCTTTCCTACAGTCAAAGTAAGAAGTAACATAGATTTATTTATTTATTTAAGAAATTTAGCAGCTTTCCATGGTAAAACATGAGCGTCTTTCCTTTAAACTGAACATGAAGGTAGGTGTTCATGGATATACTGTTGTCTTCTTCTAGTTAGAAGGTGTGAACGAACCAGTCGTTCTGCAGGTGTTTGTGGCTAATGATGCTGGACGTGTCAAACCTCACGGCTTCTATCAAGCGTGTAGAGTGACTGGACGTAACACAACGGCCTGTAAAGAGGTGGATATCGAAGGGACCACAGTTATCGAAGTGAACCTTGAGCCAAGCAACTCTATGACTTTAGCGTGAGAATTGTCTTGATTTCTTTTCTGTCTGAAAGCTTTGAAATCTTTTCTTGTCGAATATTTTTAAAATCCTGCAGCACTGTAACCAAACCAGGGTACTTTTTTAAACTTCTGCAGAGTGGACTGTGTTGGTATATTGAAATTGAGGAATGCAGATGTTGAAGCCCGAATAGGAGTGGCTGGCTCTAAAAAGAAAAGTACCCGGGCTCGTTTAGCATTCAGAGTGAACATCCCCAAACCAGATGGCGCTGTCCTCACCCTGCAGACCCTTTCTTCACCAATTCTCTGTAGTGAGTATATAAATAGTTGGTTTGAAATCATCTAAGATAGTTTACGTGTGTTATCTAAAGCCTTCTGATGAACGCTCATGTCTAGATTGCTAACTGTTAGATTTTCTGTTACTTCCTGTACAGCCCAACCTGCTGGAGTGCCTGAAATTCTCAAAAAGAGTCTTCATACCTGCCCAGTGACTGGAGGAGAGGAGGTCTTCATTATTGGCAAGAACTTCCTTAAGGGAACTAAAGTTATTTTTCAGGAAATTGCTACAGGTATCTGGTGTTGATTCCTAGTTTATGAAATGTCTTTGTAGCTACCCAGTCATCTCCTGTGGTGGTGGTTTTTGTTTTTGTTTTTTTGTCTGAAAGTAATATTAAAAACAAAACAAATGCTGCTTTTTCCTCAGATGATAACTCGTGGCAGGCTGAAGCAGAAATTGACATGGAACTTTTCCATCAAGTAGGTGCAACTTCCTCAGATAATACATATGCGTGTATTAATACCGTAAAATCATGTGCAGTAGTGCATGTTTATTTAGATTCTTTTACTTTTCTTATTTCAACCAGAATCACCTTGTGGTAAAGGTGCCACCTTATCATGACTTGACGGTGACTTCACCTGTATCAGTTGGGATCTCGGTGGTAACTAATGCAGGAAGAACACATGAACTGCAGCCTTTCACTTATACTCCTCAGCCAGGTTTGTCAACAATTTCTTAACCGAATGTGAAGCAATCACAGAGTAATATTCTGAAATTTATTACAATAAATTACAGTAGAAGGAAAAACATCGGAATTGGGGTGAGCCCTAGATTAAGACCAATGCCATGTTCATGGATATGAAATTATATATATTATGTATATACTTATTTTTTGTAAATATACACTGAATTTGATGCCTGCAATACGGGGTAAGAAAAGACTGGGAAAGTTATCCAAACACCTGTTTTGAACATTCCACCAGTAAACATGTTAATTGGTAACAGGCAGTGGTATCCTGATTGGGTATGAAAGGGACTTTGCCATTCTTCCACAAGGATGGGGTGAGGTTCTGCACATTTCAGTTTATCAACATATAATTATGAAAGGTTTAGGGATTTCACCATGTACACCATCCATGATACCAAAAGCTCCAGGGAATCCGAAGTAATCTCCGTATGTAAGGAGTGTGACCAAAGACCTACATTTGAATAACCCCTGACGTTTGAGCCCTCAGGAAGTGCTGCATTAAAAACCGACATGATTGTATAAAGGACATTATTACATATGCTCAGGGACACTTAGGAATACTGTTGCTGGTAAACACAGTCCGTCATTGCATCTACAAATGCTAAGCTAAAGCCATATATCAACGACATCCAGAAACCCTGCAGACTTCTCTGACTGATGCAAAGTAGAAATGTGTGCTGTGGTCTGACCAGTTCACATTTCGGATGGTTTTTGGAAATTGTAGACATCGTGTCCTTTGTTCTCCGTGCTTCCAGCATGAAGTTCAAAACGCAGAGGCTGTGATATTGTGGGGATGGGGTGTTGGTGCCCATGGCATGGGTATCTTGCACATCTGTGAAGGCACTAATAATGCTGAAAGATACATGCAGGATTTGGAGCGACAAATGCTGCCATGTCGATGTCTTTTTCAGGGATGTCCCTGCTTATTCCAGCAAGATGATGCCAAGCCACATTCTCCATGTGTTACAACCACGAGGCTTTATAGTATAAGTGTGTGGGTAGTAGACTGGCCTGCCTGCATTTCAGATGTGTGTTTAGTGCATTATGAAGTGCAAAATACGACAATGGAGGCCCCGGATTGTTAAGCAGCCAAATGGGAAAGAATTTCACATTCAGAACTTAAACGATGAGTGTCCTCAGTTCTCATATGCTTTCCGAGTGCTTTTAAAAGCAAAGGTGATGTAGCACATTGGTAAACATGTCCTTGTCCCAACTAACGTGGGGTAACGTGTTGCAGGCATCAAATTCAGACTCTGTGTATATTTAAAAAAAAAAAGTTTCAGTTTGAACATTAGGTATAGTCTTTGTATTATATTCAGTTGAATATAGGTTAAAAACAGACTTGAATCATTGCATTGCATTCTGTTTTTATTTGTTTTTCACATTGTCCCAACTTTTTTGGAATTGGGGTTGTATAGTATAAAATCAGGGGGATATTTACTTTGGTATGTTAGACAATGTAATAGATATACCATTTTTAGGAGGTTGTCTGATATCTTTATTATTGTAGATATCCAGTTATGATCATGTCAGTAACACTTTCTTTTGTCATGCAGAAAAAGCTGATGTTCCTGTGAAGACAGAATTGTCAGTAACAGCCAAGCCTTGCACTTTTGAAGAGCAGATAAATGGTGCGAGACCCAGAATGATTACTGTTATGTGCATTCTTTGGCTTAATCATAGTTTACTGATTTGTTGTGATGTTCAAATGTCTTTCAACTTGTTTATTTGTAGCAATGCAAACTAGCACCAGTAGTCTTAACAGTACATTGATGGCCCCAATGATATCCATAGTAAAAAGGGAAGAAGTAACCCCAATGGAAATCTCTACCAACTCTACGACAGCTAACATATTTAAGGTGAACTGTAAATTTCAATTTTTATAGTAAAAGTTGGCATTATAATTTTAAAATTTGATATTTATTTATTTATTTATTTATTTATTTATTTATTTATTTATTTATTTATTTATTGCATTTATCCAGCCTCCAGAAGTCCTTAATTCTGACCAACAGATTTTAGAAATTACCACCATCCTTCCTACTAGCAGCAAATCCTTTCCTAGCCCTGTGTCTCTGCCATCTGTTGACTCTCATCAACCAGTGCCCACAATGTTTGTACCTCCAGAACCCCTTACGACAATTCCGAAACAGGATATACCCCCTACTCCATCCTTTCAAGTTTCCTTATCTGAAGACACCACAGTTCTTCAGCCTGTCCCTCCACAGGTCCCTCAGCAGTTTTTGAGGGAAACCCCTGAGACTTTGTCTCCAGAAGACAACAGTCCAGATGGCACAGGAATGGTGGTAGTGGGGATGGAGTCTAGGCCTCCCCCTTCCCAGCAACCCCAGGTCCAAACCATTTTGCCTCAAGATGAGGTATCACAGTTGGAAAGAGCTGTTATGGAGTTGCAAGAACAGCAACTTACTTCTGTGCTTTATGATTCAAACCCTTCGGCTGAAAACCTCCAGCAGCATGTCCAGGAAAACATGAACAGTTTAAGGCTGGGTGGCAACGAGAACACTTTGACCAATCAGCAGCAGCAGCAACAAGAACACAGTATATTGCAGAATCTGCAACAGCAGCACCAGAAGGCTCTAGTTGATCTGCAGCATCAACAAACGGTTTTAAAGAATCTACAAGAGCAACAAAAGGTTTTGGAGAACTTTCAGCAGCAAACTCTTGGAAATCTGCAACAGCAACCGTCGCATCAGAAGGTTCTTGGAGACATCCAGCAACAAAACTCTTTGGTGAATATTCAGCATCAAAAAGTATTTGATAATCTGCAACAGCAACAACAGCATCAGCAGAATCTAGAGAAACTTCAACAAGAGCAACAACATCAAGAGGTCTTGGAAAACTTGCAGAAACAGTTAGAATCTGAACTCTTGCAGCCACAGATTCCCATGCAGTGCACTCCAAGTTTCCCTGTAGTACCACAGGATCAAATGTCTGAGCATCAAAGCACCACTCAGATAGATGGCTCCTTGTCACAGCCATCTGATGGTTTTCTCCAGAATTCACCCCCACAGCCACAGCAGCAAACACTTTTTCAACAGGCCGGGGGGCTACTGACTATTCAGACATCCAGCTTTCTACAGCAGCCACCCTCCCAAACCTCACCTCCTCAGCAGCTGTTTCAGAGTCATACTCCTATTACTGACACCCAGGAACCACAGGCCGGTCTCTTTGGCACTTCTAAAACTACCCAGGTCCAGCCTGCTTTATTTCCCAATGCAGTGACAGTGCTGGCAAGCACTAACTTGTCTTCTGAGCAACAGGCTCCCTCAACTACCCTGTTCATTTCTCAGAGTGTCCTGCATAGCCAAATACCATCCAATAATTCTCAGAATCCACAACCTCAACAAATAGCCTTTCTCACTCCCATGGAAACGACAACCTCAGCAACCCAGTCAGTGCCACTTTTTCAGGGACAACCCCAGTTGTCTACTCCAATGGAACAGCACTCTTCCCAGTCTCAACAAATACCAACACCACAGCAAGCTTCCCTCTTCCAGAATATTTCTACAATATCTCAAAGTCCGAGTCAGCAGCAACCACAGCCTGGCTTATTATTTTGTGCTACTCCTGTTAATCCTCAAGACCTCCCTCAGACTCTCCTGTTCAGCACCCAGAATCAGGGTCCAATGGGTGGCAACCCATTGCCACAAAATATCTTTCAGGACCAACAACCCATGCAGGTAGTCCCAAGCTCTGGCAGTATTGGTGCAGATAACTCTACGAGTCAATCTACAGTCTCTCCATCACAGTCAACACAAAGGCCACAGGTTCTTTTTCCCCAAGCCAATGTGGTGAATGTGACTCAGCAAGATTCAACAGAGCCTATGTCTTTTCAAGATGAGACCTCTGTTGTTGGTCACTCATCTGCCGGTATGCCCACAACCCAGTCAGGACTTTTTCAGGACCAGCAACCTATGCAGGTTGTCCCAAGTGCTAACAACTGTGCCTCTGTCCCTTCCACAGACCAGGGCACTGTTAATATTTTTTTGCCACAGGCAGCCATTTCAGCGCTCCAAAGTGGTGTAGGCACTCAAGAGTTACCTCAGACTGCTGCAGCAACTGCCATTTTTAGTGGGCAGGGTGGAGTGGCAATTGGAGGCTTGCAGAGCACCACAGCCACATCCACTCAACAGACTCCAGATTCGCTTTTTCAGACAGCTTTAGGGGGAACCCTCAACCAGCCTGTACAGCCAGGACAAACGGGCCTATTTATTTTTGAAATCCCCACTGGTAAGTCTACTTTGCGATGATGCCACCATTTAGATTACATGATTTAAATATGGACCTTAAAAATGAACTGAAAAATAATTGGGGTATTTTCAAAACTCTTACCAAGTCTGTTTTTCTTCTGTTTGTCAGATTGTGGTTCATTACTAACCCCCCCTGGTCCTGCGTTGACAGACCAGCTTGTCACCATAGGGCATCCTGGATCAGATCACAACCAGAACCAGCTTCAGACAAGTGCACAGATTCAGAGTTTACTAGACCCGTCCAGCAACCTCAGCGAGAAGCTTGACGAGCTCCTAGAACAGTTTGAGGAACAAGGGAAGACTCTTCCCAGGGACTTCTTAGAACAGTAAAGTATGTTGAAATGTCACTTTGGGAAGTCTTCTTGAGCTCTGGTTTGAGCTCACAGGCACAAGAGTGACTTGGGCAACTTGAAGGATCTAACTTTTTAAAGCCTTTAATATATGTTTAATGGATGATGTAGGCTGTTAAAGGTGGGTATAATCGTGGAACCAAATAATTTGGGCCAATAAAATGTTTTGTCGAGTCAGTGTTGTAACCTTTCATGGCATTACATATATTTCGGCAGTATGTCACGTTAACAAATTTCGTCTCTTGTCCTACATTATCATCTTCCATCAGCCTAACAGAAGCTGACACAGCTTGCCTAGCAAAACTGTTGTCATCCTGATGTGATACATTGGATTAATTTGTCTGTGAATTTTTAGATGGTGTGTTTAGCACTTTATTAAGTTTCTGAAGTGAGTTACTTGCTTTTTTAGCTTTCAGACCATTTCTATCCATATTTGCCCCTTTTTATAGTCTTTCCCAAATGATCCTCTATTTTGTACCAGCTCAGTCATATTTACTCTCCATTTTCATAATAACCTATATAACGAGCCATGGTTACTGCTTTTTCCCCCCTTTCCTTCTTTCTTTCCTTTTTTTTTTTTTTTTTAAAGATTGTATGCAGCGTCTTCGTTAGTCTCAAGTCACGCATTATATATATAATGTTTACTGTATATATTTGTATAAATGATATTTTTGATTGTCAGCTAATATATTTTATAAAGAAGCAGTTCATCTTTAGTCATTCCTGTCATGGACATGTTATATCACTTGTGTACATCGTTACATATGTTGATCAATACCTAAGCCAGCCTGGTGGACTGCCCTAAAACACAAGTTGGTGTCGATATACAGTATAGTACAAAATAATAAATAGCAAGGTGTTGATGGTTGACTTCAAAAGGAAATGTTACAAAATCGTTTGCAGAACCTTAACCAGGGGTCTGTTTAAATGGAATATTTAGTCCAAGTGTCAGTTTGAGGATATTCCACCAAGCTATGGATATGCATGCCCATGACATGGTGTACTATGTGTCTCTGTGTGTTTTGTGTTTAATAGGAGCAAATAGTGTGTCGATACGTGTACTACGTCACGAGTTTCAATCCATGTTTTTATATTAAACGCATTAGATGTACCGTTCAATTGGGCACTAGCTACTGGAAAGATTTACTAATGTGAAAGGTTGATTTTAGCATCATTTCGTTCATTTTTGATGTTGGATTTGTTAAATGAAGTTGTACAGGGTTTATTTTTAAAAGTATTGGCATAGTGGTGCTACTTTGTTTACATAAATTTACCATTGTTATATCAACGTTTGGACTGGTTATCACAAATCTTTTTTTTCCCTAATGTTTCTAGTTAGGATTTTGCCCCCCCCATCCCTGCATTTTTTTTTTTTTTTTTTTTTTTTAAATATTTTGGTGGCCTAATTTTAGTTTTATTGGGGGACTTCTTGAAGATTTTCATTTTGTTAGATGGCAACTTCCCAACAATCATAAATGTTTACCGTTTCCCGTTATTTAAAAAAAAAAACAGCATTTTTAGTTCCAGAAGCACCATTTGATTGACGATGTTCACATGTAGATAAATTTTGTTTATAGAAACCTAAATTCTTCCAAAATACATTTCCTTTATCCTATGGTTTCATTTATTTGTCCATAATTGTGTAGTCATTGATTATCTAATTACGTATTTAACACTTGCCGCACAGTCTGTGAAAAGGACCCTGTAGTTAGTGTTTTTCCTCTGTGTGCTATTGGTTTGGTGTGTTGTGCTGTCTGTGTAGTAAAATGTCTGGCTTTTTTTAAAAATTTTTTTTAAACATATTAAGTGAGCCATACATACAGTATTTTTGTAAATCTGAAATTACTAAATGTACTGTGTACATTTCAGAATATTGAATTTTGTGCCCCTTCCGTAATACTTCATGCATTGTCCAAACCAGCTTTTTTTTTTTTTTTTGTCCCATCACTGTGCTGTGAAGCAGACCTTCTGTGTGTGTCACATGAAACTCAAATATTCAAATTAGACCTGAAAAATACGAGAGGTTTTTATACGGGCTGATGATTTGGATCTTGTGTTCCATGCGAAGTCTAAACTGAATGGTTAACTCATTACTATACCTCATGGTGTAGAGACGTCGGTTTCACACTACATCAAATTAAGGACCAATTGTGAGACGCCTTTTTATTTTGTAGAATACGGCAGCAGATCGCGTTTTGGATGAATTATTTGAGTTTTGTGAGTATCAGTGTTTTTGGTTTTTAATCTTCAGTCATATAAGAGAGAAGAAGCAGAAACGGATCAAAAACGGAGCATTTCTGTACAGTCCATCGTTGTAAGAACTACATAAAACGTTGAGTATATTCTATGTTCTGTTGAATTGTGAAATTTTTATTGGAAGTACTTTGTGCCTTTAACAAAAAACAAAACACCCCCCCCCCCCCCTTACTTTGAGAGTACCTTTTTTTTTAACGAAATAAACCCGTGGGTTTTTAGTTCCACTTTCAAAGAATCCAAAAGCTACAAATTTATTCTAATTTCCGTGTTTAACTGTCTTGTCGACACGTTGTCCAATCCAAATGCAGAGATGCATTTGAGCGTTCTGTCATGAAACTGCTATGCAGCTCCACCACTTTATTTGGACTGTTGGTTGCCTCTTATGATTTGCTAGAACAAGGTACAGAGCAGAAAGAAAAACCCAACATACACTGAACTAACAATCAAATGTATGTGAAATGGTTTTGACGGCGATCTTGGAGTGCTTTCGTCGCATCAGTCTCATCACGTCACATCACAGCAGTTCGTGTTTCGTCCGAGTTGTTGTTTTTAGAGTTTATTTACTTATGCATTTTTACCATGTTTGCTGTGGATAATACTTACCCTAGAAGTCATAGGGATAACAGTTTACTTTTCAGTCCATGTGAAGTAACAACAGTTAACATAACTATATTTGTTTTGCTTTCAACCAGTACACTCCTGAATTTGTATACTCTTGCAGTTCTATTTCTGTAAAATGTGCTGCTATCCGTATGAAATAAAGATAGATCTGAACTTGTTCTTTGCTTTGCTTTTTTTTTTTTTTTTTTTTTTTTATAGTGTGAAAGCCTGCCCAATATGTAACCTGGATGTAGGTTGTTCAAGTGATTATATATTCAGAGAAGCTTACCTTGTTGGATAATAAACGTTATGTACATTCTGTCCACGTATCAGATCTGAACAGAATGGAAGAGATTTTAAACATAAGAGAAGGTAATGGAAAATCAGATAATTCCACAGTGTTGTGATGCATCTCAACAGTGACGTGATGAATATAGAGGTTCCTGCAGTGTCACTAGAGAGGTGGGGATTTTTAAATTTTATTAACATAGCGTGTCAATATTAATAACCCATAAACAACACAAACACATGCTAACTTTAATCATAAATCATTATTAACCCTGTTTTGCCCATTAAATTGCTGATTATCTTTTCAAAAGCCATAATCATAATTAAAGCGTTAATGATGTTTAGCTGCTACATATCAGAACCAATCTCCTGCCCCATGCCAGGTTTGCACCGCTTTTTGTGAGAACAAAAGTGCAAATATTGTAGTATATAGTTTGTGATTTCTCTATTAGATGATCAACATCCATCATACTGTTAGAATAAATTATGGGTCAACATTAGCTAAATAATCCTCATATATATATATAATTTTATTTTATTTTATTTTATTTTTTAAGTCCTGCCTGAGCTTTTTGCACTTTAGCGGAGTTGATTACAAATCTGTTATGTCAGTAAAGATATTATTAGAAAACTATAAGAGAGAACTTGGGTGCAACTCCTTGTACAAATGTCCAGCAATCATTATGTGACCCATACATTCCTAAACTAAAATAGTAAACAACCAAACCTACATAACGTTAACAAGTTCGAAATAGTTCAGTTCTGGCAAGACTTTCTCTCCTCTTGAACTCCTCAACCAGCCTGACCAATGCTGACCATTTTGCTTAAGTGACACAGGTCGATCAAGACTATTAATATTATTATTAGTAGTAGTAGTAGTAATAATAGTCTTCATAGTGTAGTTTCTTGTTACAACCCAAATTCCAGAAAAGTTCGGACGTTTTTTAAACTTGAATAAAATGAAAACCAAAAAACTTTCAAATCACATGGGCCAATATTTTATTCACAACAGAACATAGATAACATAACAAATGTTCAAACTGAGAAATTTTACAATTTTATGCACA
>JAQMCW010000012.1:13429693-13452388 GCA_030068335.1 Chrysichthys cranchii
TCTCTCAAAAATAATCTCAATCTCTCCTCTCCTCTCTTCTCCTCTCTCAAAAATAATCTCAATCTCTCCTCTCCTCTGTTCTCCTCTCTCAAAAATAATCTCAATCTCTCTTCTCCTCTCTCAAACATAATCTCAATCTCTCTTCTCCTCTGTTCTCCTCTCTCAAAAATAATCTCAATCTCTCCTCTCCTCTGTTCTCCTCTCTCAAAAATAATATCAATCTCTCCTCTCCTCTGTTCTCCTCTCTCAAACGTAATCTGTCTCTCCTCTCCTCTCTCAAACATAATCTCAATCTCTCCTCTCCTCTGTTCTCCTCTCCCAAACATAATCTCAATCTCTCCTCTCATCTCTTCTCCTCTCTCAAAAATAATCTCAATCTCTTCTCTCCTCTGTTCTCCTCTCTCAAATGTAATCTCAGTCTCTCCTCTCCTCTCTTCTCCTCTCTCAAAAGTAATCTCAATCTCTCTTCTCCTGTTCTCCTCTCTCAAACATAATCTCAATCTCTCCTCTCCTCTCTTCTCCTCTCTCAAACATAATCTCAATCTCTCCTCTCCTCTGTTCTCCTCTCTCAAAAATAATCTCAATCTCTCCTCTCCTCTGCTCTCCTCTCTTCTCCTCTCTCAAAAATAATCTCAATCTCTCCTCTCCTCTCTTCTCCTCTCTCAAAAATACTCAATCTCTCCTCTCCTCTGTTCTCCTCTCTCAAACATAATCTCAATCTCTCTTCTCCTCTGTTCTCCTCTCTCAAACATAATCTCAATCTCTCCTCTGTTCTCCTCTCTCAAACGTAATCTTAATCTCCCCTCTCATCACCTCTCCTCCATTCTCCTCTCTTTATCTTTCTTCTCTTAGTCTCTCCTCACTGTTTTCCTCTCTTAAACGTAATCTCAATCTCCCCTCTCTCCTTCTCTCTCAATCATAATGTCTCCTCTCATCCCCTCGCCTCTTTTCTCCTCTCTTAATTTTTCCTCTCTCCATCTCTCCTTACCAGGGTTTTCCTCTCTTAAACATGATCTCTCCTCTCCTCTCCTCTCTTAATCTCTCCTCTCACCTCCTCTCCTCTTTTCGCCCCTCTAAAGCTTTCCTTTCTTTATCTCTCCTCTCTACTGTTTTCCTCGCTTAACTTTAATCTCAATCTCCTCTCGTCTCCTCACCTAATCCTATTTGGAATCGCTCTTCTCCTCTTTTAACATTTCCTCTCTTCACGTCTTTTAGTCTCTCCTCCTCTCCTCTCTTCTCTTAATCTCTCCTTTCCTTTCTCTCCTCTTTTAATCCTCTCCTTTCTTAACCTCTCCTCTCCTCTTCTACCCTGTCTACCCCTTTTATCCTCTCCCCTTTCATCCTTACTTCTTTTACCCTCTGCTCTCCTCTCTTCTTTCTTGTTCTCTCCTCAACTCTTTTATTTTTTGCCTCTAGTCTCTCCTCCCCTCTCCTCTCCTCCATTCTCAGTTTAGGCACAGCTCGTCCAGAGAGCCCGACCAGTCGCGCGGTCTAACCTGATTTGCACCAGAGATGATTTAATTAGTCCAGAGATAGAAGGCAAGTGTTGATGATGTTTGGGGCATGAAGTCTGATGATCCACAGAGCCTCTGCAGGCTCATTTTAATGTACTTACCACCGCAGCTTAGATGAAGAAGAGGAGATGTCCGTGTCGCCGCGTCCGACCACGTCTCCTGTCTTACTCTCTTGCTAGGTCCTGTCAAAAGGCTCGTCTCGCTCCGAATCGAATTAGGCTTCATGAATAAAGCAATAACGCGATTTGTTTACAACACGTGATTTATTTCACGTCAAGCAACCTTCAACCGTGGGCTACCGTCTCTTGACCTATGACCTTTGTGCAGTAAATGCATTATGTTGTTTCACGAACCCTGCGATTATATCAGGAGGGACGGTGTTGAACGCAGGAACGCGAGGAAGTCGGGATTTGCTTCGTGTTTTTAGCTCGAGGTCCCGGTTTTATTAGCAGCCTGTAGTTTTTGGTGGCTCAGATTTTGATTCGGTTCAAATGGTTTTAAATGGAATCAGCCGGCGTAGTTGGCGTGCGGTGCGTGAAACGGAATTGTACAATTTAGTGCATTTCAGGCGTACGTCTCAAACACTGTACATCTAGGTTTAAAAAAAAAAAAAAAAAAAACTTACAACAGTGTTATCTTTTTCTCCTCTCGTATAAACCGCTGAGATTTTTATTTCATTGCGTCACTAAGTTGTTTTAAAATAATTTGTTGGTTCGTTTCAGGTAAATCAGGGCTTTTTTTTTTTTTTTGATCCATGGATGTATTTATATGCAGGTCTTTTTATTTTTTTAATGAAATCTATTTTTTTCTGTCGACTGGTAGATTGTGAAACATAAATAAAATAGCTACATAAGGCATTTACAAGCTCGGTCGCCAGCAGCTCGTATTTTCCCTGATTCAATCATATTATCGTCCTTACCCCAGCTCGTTCCATGTATTTTTAACTCCATGCTTAATTGAAATGGGACAAATTTGAAAGCTGCAACCTGCTGCGTTTTCATGTTTCAACCCTGTAGATGTTGAGATGTGTGGATCCCCCCCACCCCAAAAAAAACTTTTAGATTGTTCTTGGAGCGAAATTGCATAAAACTTGATTTGGAACAAAGCAGTCATAAAGAAAGAAGCGTGGCTGGGGGGAAAAAAACCCCCCAAAAAAACGAAACTCATTATTTTGTGTCACGAGGAGCAGTCATTTTGCTGACATTAACAATATGAAGTTTTGCTCAAGCACAATGCGATTTACCTTGTACAGACTTCATTTAGATCTAACACAGGCAATGGAAATGTCCTTAAATCTTCTTCTGTCCACTGAATTACATACAGAGAGCGTGCGGGAGGGGGAGGGGGGAAAAAAAAAACTTGCAGAATTGCAAAATACGCCCAGTGTAAATATGTAATTGGTGGCGCTTATTTCTCCTTCTGAAATATCGGGGAGCAATAGGTATTGCATTAATGTCTAGTTGTTAGGATATCGGAAAAACATGGCAGATGTGTTGGTAAATTTTTGCACGGTGAGCAGATCTCCGGCAGGGGCTGAGGAAAATTGGGAGTAAATCTCAATATCTCCAGCGATAAAGATGCATTATTTCAATCTACATCACTTTCTGATGCAAATCTAATTTCCCCCTGTAGTGCTAGATGGAATGAGAGCGAGCGAGCGAGAGAGAGGGACAGAGGGAAGATGAGAAGGGTGGAGAGAAAAGAGGCCTGTGGGTGGTCTGAGTGGGAGTGGATTTATTTGTACCCCCCACCCCCCACCACCTTTTCCCGAGCGCTGCACTGCGGCCGTTCCACTTTGGTTATTCAGAATTAATAGGTGAATTCGTCGTGTTTGCACTCGTTTACCCTTAACCTTTATGAGCGCGCTTTGAAATCCCACGACATAGAAATGGCAATGGCTTTTTGTGCCGTTGTTTGGAGCAAACGTGGACGTTTGTGTCGCAGAATTCGCGAGGCGCACGACACACTATAGACTGTATATCAGATATGGGCACTTTGGCCATTAACGCGTTTTAATCACTCCTATTGAATCGAGCCTGTTGCTTTGTGTGTGTGCTTGTGTACACGTTGTTCTCAGTTTAAAAAAAAAAAAAGAAGAAGAAGAAGATAAATCCGTGCCTCTCTGCCTCCTTGTCCATATCTTGCACTACTTGATTTGTAACCTGATTTCAGGAGAGAGAAAACCTGTAGATTATCTGCCTTTCATTAGGGACGGAGAGAAAGAGAGCCCGGCCCATCTCAGTGAAAGAAGAAATCAATTTAATATAGACTTAACTTGGGGAAATTGCATATTCTCCTTCTATGTGCTGAACAGGCACTTTCTCCCACTGCTCAGGAGGGACCAGGCTCTTTATTAATTGCTGTGTGTGTGTGTGTGTGTGTGTGTGTGTGTGTGTGTGTGTGTGTGAGAGAGAGAGAGAGGGAGAGTTTACGCTTCTGTGTGCGTTTGCGTGTGTTACATGCATGTTGGAATGTTGTACAACCTCCACTCCTTCTTCTCCACTCTCAAGTCCTTTAGGATGAAAGAACAAATGAGAGATAATAGGAGAAAAGAGAGGAAAAAATGAGAGTGAGCCCGGACAGAGAGAGAGAGAGAGAGAGAGAGAGGGTGCAGTAATTAGCTGTTTCCACAGGGCTTGAATAGCCGAAGCAGCCAGGTGGAGAAGAGATTTGGTGGGTATTTATGAACGAATGTCATCACTGTGACAGGATGATATATGGAGCACCAGCACTTGACCATTTTTCTCACCTTTTTTTTTTTTTTCTTTCCGGGATTTTAAAAAAAAAAAAAAAAAAAAACATGATAAAATATAGTCTTAAAAGTTGATGACCAATTTTGTGTGGTCAGGTCTTCACAAGGTGAAATTTTCTTTCTTTCTTTTCTTTCTTTTTTTTTTTCCCCCGTCCCCTTCAGAATAGTACGATGGAGAAAAGGGAGAAAACGACGAGCGGTGATGTAGCAGGGAGGATGAGCGGGTGGAGGTTGTTGCCTCCTTGTAAGACCTTACAGAGTTGAGTTAAAGGACTAATATTTCTGGCTTTAGGTTTGCCAACTCTCGCAGTTTGAACGTGTCCTCCGCGCACCGTGGAAATATCTTCCATGATGAACGTGCAGTTTATGAGCGATTGACTCGAGGATGAGTTTATGAGCGAACTCCTCCCTGGGTTGACGCTGGACGGCAGTGCCCTTCGGACTTGAATTGCTCTTCTTTTGTTGTTCGGGGGAAAGCCAGAATGTCACGTGAAAATATTTTCAAGAACACATGCCATATTACTACAGGGCAGTTTGTGCAATGTATGACGATGCCCTTCCTTTGTTTTGTTTTGTTTTGTTTTTAAACACTTGAAGTGCTACCGGGTCACCATCAGGGGCTAGCTGGGACGCTCGGAGTCTTCGGTCCGGTTGTGATCTTTGCTCCCTGTGTATCCGCCACCGACTGCACACTCAGCATTTAGCGCAAAGCTTCTCCGAGGAAGCCTCCGAGCTCGCTCCTGCTGTGCCCTTGAAGAGATGTGGGCTTGTCAGTCTCCTCATAAAATTCCTGAATGATTCGGTTCATGTTCCCCTCTCTCTCTCTCTCTCTCATTTTATTTTTGCTCCTTCCTCTGAAACCTGGCCATCTGTCTAATTGTTCACCTCTGTCGCTTTAATGCTCCTACATGCTTTTTCCCCTCCTCTTTCCAGGCAATAAACTTTATTTTCATCACAAGACTTCAATCTGCAGAGGAAAGCAGGCGTTCAGACTGCTCGCTCGCTCTTTTTTCGGGGGGAAATCCATTGTGTTCCCATCTGCCGTCTTTTTCTTTTCTTTTCTTTTCTTTTCTCTTGAACTTTTGTTCCTGTTGAAGCATTATATCGATTACTACTTCTGATGAAGTGGAGATTTGGGCCACTCTTATGGGTGGTACTAGACTACACACATCCAGGCATGTGTGTGTGTGTGTGTGTGTGTGTGTGTCTGTGTTTTAAACTGATAACTCTGCAGAAATGCCATTTCACACGTGTGATCCTAATATATTGGAGAAATGGAAAGGAATCCCCCCCCTTTATTTCCTTATTTTCGTATTTTGTGGTCGTAATATCTGGTATATCAGTGGAATTCCCAGTCTCGATCCCTGTGCAAAGGTTGGATCCATCCATATATCCCTGACTAGATTGTACGTGCGTGTTTGCCCTCGCTTTTCTTTTATCTGCCTCGATTGCTTGTTTAAAACTGTCTCGAAATCACCCGGTCTCCACGACTCTTAATGAAAACGCATATTTGTTTCGGAGCCGCCTGACTTTAGGGACGCTGGCGCATCGTTGAGTTCGGTCCTCCTCCGTTTGCCGTCCTAGTCCCACCCGGTCTCTCGGCTTTCCTCTTCATCAGGTGTATGATAAATCACGCTGCTCTCCGGTGGGGGCGATGGAGACAGGGGAAGCGCCCTGAGGCCTTCGGTGCCATCGCTGTAAAAATAAACCTGTTTGTCGCCTCTCCATCTCGCATTCATCAAATCATTTGCGAGTGCTATTTCAGCTCCTAACTCCCACCAAACCGATTCATCTCCCCCGGAGCTGAGCTGTGGCTAAAGGTGGAGTGTATGGAGGCATTTACTGCTTCCTCCTGTAGTGGTGCGGAAAGCATCGAGACGCATAGCGCTCAGTAAGTGCTTCTTCTTCTTCTTCTTTTGAAGCCCTCGTGCCATGACGCGTTCAAGTTTCATGATCACGAACCGACCGTGAGGGGTGTACCCCAGTGCCGCTTTCGAATATTTCTCTTCGTTGATGCTCCCGAGACGGTTTTAGTACCCCTGATGGACAAGGTGTCTGGACGGTCGGGCCAAATTCACTCCGAAACCCAAACGTCAAGCTGAAACGTCGTGCTACGACTGACGTGCGAATGCAGGACGCGGTGTTCGCGGCTAACTAGTCTTTTGTTCCCAGACATCTGCTTTATTTCGGAGTGTCATGTACTGTTAGTCTTGCAATCTGCAGACATGGGAGACCGATGCTCCAGAATAGATAGCAGGCATAACTAATGGACAGCGTAGAGGCGGATAGCGGCAGGCGGAACACGTTTTTTTGTGCTTATGCGAGTTGACAGGGCTCCTGTGGGACCGAGCAGGACGGCCCAGCTGGAAGAACTTCCATATTCCCAATCCCAGAGAGGGAGAGGAAATCCGCTGTTCTCTCTTTGTTCCATCTTTCCCCCGCTCCTTCCTCTGTCTTTTACTTAGTGTCCGTCTGTTTTTTTTTTTTTTTTTTTTTACTCTTCATTCCTCGTCCTCTCTCGTGCTCTTTGGTGCTCTTTGATGAAGAATGGTCTTTCTCCGGGCCATTTGTCTGCTCTATGTGACCGTGGCCCCCGCTCGCTTCACGCTACCTCAAACACAGTAGAGCAGGCTGGCAGCTCCACCTGTGCATATTCGTCATATGGAAATGTTCTATTGCCTTTTTCATGTGATTTAGTTTTTGAATGGAGTAGCAGGGAGAGCGCAGCGCACAGCGCTGACAAGGTCCCTATCACACCCGGCCCCAAATAGATAAATGGTTTTCAGAGGGGACAGGTAATTTATCAATGACAGTCTGCTACTCTGTCCCGTGCTCTGGTGATTGCTTGTGCTCTGTGAAGACTGGAAGGAAAGGGAAACCATGGAGAGCATGTATCCTTAATCGCTTCAGCTAATGGATAGCGGTGGCGAGTTAATGAGAGAAATGGAGTGTTGGAGGGAGTCGTCGTCCAAGGAGGCAGAGAGTGAAAGGGAGCGCGCTCCGGGGAAGTGCCGTTATCGTTTCCGGGAAGCTTTTGAAAGCCAGGCTTGAGATTTCGGGAAAATTGGAAAGCATCCTGAAACCAGAGATTAGCGTCCGTTGCAAACTGGCGGCCCAGATTCATTCTTTCAAGTGCATCTTGCAGCGTCTCACTCCGCTTATGGAAAACAGTTGTCTTAGTCATTTAGTCATTAGTCTTCATGTCTGTGCTGTGTGTTTCTCACCAGCTGTTGTTTCTCGTGCAGTAGTGTTCACACAGTAAGGCCTGACAAGCATGGGTGCTGAAGCCTGACTTAAAAGAAGTCCTACACGCACTGCATCTACATTTCTTTTTCCAGTCATTAGTCTGATCAAATGGTGATCTCTTTTAATCTGTCACTCTTGTTCAGGAGGAGGCCTCAGGCTCGATGCTGGGCTTCGAAATACTTTTAGGTCCCTCAGCATATTTACGGCACACTTTCTCCAAGTGTCTGAAGTGTCTAACATTTCATTACTTTTTTTTTCTTTTTTTTTTTTTTTTTAAACCAACGCACACAGCCACCCATGCTGATATTACCTTAATTACGCAGTCTTTCAGGAACGTAGTAGTAGTAGTAGTAGTAGTAGTAGGGATGCACCAATCTTTTCCATTTCCCACACAGTGTCACAGTGAGTTCGGACCCTGCTCTGTTGGTCTCGGTGCCGAAGCTTTGGGGTTATCCTGGAGACCTCACGCAAGGCATTTGGCCGGGTGTACCCGGCTGTCTGTGGATTCCACCGCCTCGTGACTAGCTTAACAGTTGTAGCGCGGTGCACCACGGACTAAAGCGAATTCAGGAAAAGAACAAACAAAAACCTCCAACGGCTAGCAGATGCACGAAACCTTGAGAGAAACTAAGGTTACAGCTCCCCATCTGACTCTCAAGTGTATGATCTGACCTTTCTGTCAACTAGATAGCTCTGCACCAGACTCCAGTCAAGAGCTATCTGATAATGCAGTGGATAAAGCAATTATATAGCAAATTTCCTGGACAGCTATTTTGTATCTGCTTATATTTTTAACGAGGCTCGGAGCCTGCATGTGTGCACAGATAGGCTGGTGTTGGCGTCCTCGTGGCGCTGTTAGACTTATCGGGTGGTATAAAGGCCTAATTGCAGCGTACTTGATTAGTGCTGGTTACTGGCTGACAGACGGCTCGTTGACGCACAGGAAGTGCTGAGCTTAGGGTTTTTTTTTTTGTGTGTTAACCTGCTACCGTAGTGTATGTGGCATGATTAAAATGCCCAGTGTCTCTTAAGCCCACTCTAATATGAGTGGAGTTCAGATGCTCATTCATCAAGCTACTCCCTCATCACGAATGCTGCTGGAGTCGAGACCGAACCTGCTAAACTGGCATCGAGCTGCTTCTAGAAAAAGTTTTTATTTATTTATTTATTTTTTTTTATTTTTACAAGTAATCTTAAAAAACAAACAAACCTTAAGCAACAGTATTTTACTGTCCAGTGTTGCTTCGCAGCACATGATGGAGTGACCGTGGAAAATCCTGGCCTTTCAGAGAAAAGCTATACGTTGGAGTGTGGTGTTTGTGGCTTGTTGCAAACCCCCCCCCCCCCCCCCCCCCTTCTTTTTTAACCTCAGGGGACCTGTGTTTGACCTGTGACCAGTCAGTGTATGATTATATCTTTTGGAGTGATTTATATACCTTTCTTCTTATTGATTGTGTTACTGAGCGATCAAAGGTAAACTTAAAAGCCGGTGCTGAGCGGTGCCATTATTGCAGATTTGGCTTTTTTCATCCATTATTTATCCCTGCGAGCCTATTCTATATGCCATTACAGACTTCATAAGAGCACAGGTTTCTGCAAGACCTCACTGCTCACTTAATGTAAATACTGAATGGATTCAATACGGCGAGTGTGGGGAATCATAAAAGTGCCATAAAAAGCCTATGGAGATGCTATCCAGCCGCAGACTGTCCAACTCTTCCTGGTGGAAATGCATCCCTGATTTATTGTAGCGGATCGAGAGTTGATTTAAATGTGGGCATGTCAGTATATCAGTGGCTAAAGCCTCCCTGCCATATAACACCCAGAGTAATGCACAGGTGGGAAATGTCGGAGGAACTGGAACCGGTGGCCTGTGCCTTAGTGCATATAATGATGGATGATAAAGATGCCGTATGTTTTGATGGATGCTTAAGATGCTCTACATTCCCGTGCTCTCGCTTTCTTTCTGTGCAGCACAAAGCTCGTGTCGAAGCCATGACGTTGGACTTGGCGTCGTTGAGAAGCGTCCGGGAGTTTGCAGAGGCTTTCAAAGCAAAGAAAGTGTGAGTACATCTGTTCCAGTTTTACGATCATGAAAACCTTCTCAGAGTCCCATTTGTATTCTGTGAACTTCATGATGGTTTGACGAAGCTAGCTGTTTAGCCTTGCTGTCTTTTGTTTGTTTGTTTTTTTTATCTTGATTTGTCATCAACGGGACATCGTCTCACTGATTTTTTTAAAAAAAATTTTTTTTATCTATTTAATTTTTTTTATTTAATCGAAAGTATTAACGCGTCCCTCCATCCTAAAGAGGTTCCCGCACATAAAACGGAACAGTCTTGGGGGCTTAGCCGGGCTTTTCCAGAGAGCCATTAGCTCCATTTGAGCAGTGGTCTGAGTCCAGGGCTAGAGCCTGACCCCACCAAACTCACTTGCTTCCTTTCCCTGACTCCATTACCGAGCTATCAAATCAGCACAGGGCCAAAAGGTCCAGCCTCTCTCATCATAAGCTTCCCCTCCCCACTCCCTGGTCAATAAATAAGTATCTCAACCTTACTGCATAATTCCATCAATCTCATCTCCGCAGATTTTGAAGTCCTTCACAGTCTCCCAGTTAAATCAATTACTGGCTAGGCTTTCATGAAGTTACATTACATGACGGAAGGCAAAGGAATGGTGACATTGGCTTTCAAAGACGGGCTGCGTCCAAAAAAGGAAAAGCCCTCAGTGCTTGATTATTTTTTTTTTCTCCTTTCAGCTAACGTAATAAAACAAGACCATTTAGTTTGCGTGTGGGTTTTTTGTGTGTGTGTGTGTGTGTGTGTGTATAAACAGTAATACAGCGGAACCTCGGTTTTCGTCGGTAATCCGTCCGAAAACAATCGGCGAAATCCGCGACCGACGAAAACCGAGGCAGTTATTTTCGTATGAATCAATGTACTGTAAATCCAATTAATTCGTTCTAGACACTCCAAAATACATCCCGAAATAAACGCAAAATAAACACATTACACCGAATATGTACCGTATACGCAGTGGTCACTTACATGTAATTGTAGTATTAGCACTCGCAATCAATAAAAAAAAAAAAAAACACAAAAACACTGTAAAGCAATGGAATCGTTTGGTTAGACACGCGGGGTGACGCTCACACAAACAACAAGAAACAACGCCACACTGAGCAGGAGAACGCGTGGGTCGCCCTTTGTTTATTAGTTGTTTTCGCAAAATCAGCAGCAAAAACCGAGACAAATCTCTCACGGGGGAAAAACAACAAAAACCCAGGTACCACAGTATTGGGTTTTTTTGGCTTCCATCGTTGTCACTTGATGGCAACCTCTAGTGCCCATCCGGATACTAGTGAAGTATTTTGCACCATGTTACACACCTAGGATGAATAATAATACCAGACAATACAGGGTGCTCTCTATTTGTAAGCGTACTGGGTGGAAGAGATGTTGTTTAGATGTCGTTTGGACCGGAGTTGAATTCCACTCCATGGTTCTCTGGGCCATGTTATTGCTCTGACAGTGTCGGTGCTACGGCTTGATGGTGGAGGAGTCACTTTGCAGGCAAATGACCCGTCACCTCAGCTTTCCCAGAAGCTCTGGCGAATATTCCGCCTCTGCTCTCCCGAGGTGCTTTTCTCTCAAGTGGACCTTCGGTATTTTCCTTACTCTTCTTCCATGGGCGCTCTAATACAGGGAGACAATGTGGTAGAGGTGACTGCTGGTAGTTGTGTTGGTGGTGGCGGTGGTGGTGGTATCTTTCTCTCCAGGCTCTCAGGGGATTCCAGGGCTCATCTGGCCCCAGGCAGCCCCTCAGGCAGGACACTGCTGCCTGCAGCAGCCGCTTGGTCAGCAGCCAGAGGCCTGGAGGTGACCGTCACCCTCTCCCCAAGCCTCTTCCTCACTCCCCCACCTTGCCGTCTTGCCGCACACTCAACACACACTGTGCCGCTTGAACCCTAATGAGGCCGTGTTGGTCGTCATTCACGATTGGCGCACTCTCAGAATTTCTAGCACAGTGATGAGACTCTGACTGGAGTCACGTCACGCCGTGCTGTTATTCCACAGCTTCTTTGGGGTAGATGTGTCCGTACAAGGGCCTGTACTATGGTGCTTTCTCTACTCTGTCATGGCTGAGTGAAAGAAGCGACAGCTTGGGCTCTTGCAAACTCCTTTCCTCTCTTTGCCACAGCCCGCCACTAAGATCAGCTCTCTGGCTGCTCTAATGGAAGCTGATGGCATTTAATAAAAGAGAAAGATTAACCCATTAGTCCAAGGCCATTTGGGACCCAAATCATTTACTTGGCCCAGTGACCCACAGTGAGTGTGGAGATGGGGTTCAAACATGGCCTCGCGCACACACACACAGGCCCAAGTGTAAAGTAGCTACTGTTTACTGCTGAGCTCCAGCATGGGCTCATGTTCCTCCTCTGCTCACCTGAAGTGCACACATGCAGAGGGAGCCTTCTTTCATTTGGTGACTATTAAATGAAACGTGCGAATAGAATAGAAATGTGCTTTTTTTTCCCTTTTTTTTTTTTTGTCTTTTAATCTTTATTACGCTCATTTATCACAAAAGCGTAGGCCATATCTGGTTCAGGATGTCCAAATTTCGTCCTCAGAGAGGCCCTAGTGCTGTTTCATATAACTCGCCTATTGGACTTGTCAGCCATGCCCATTGCACTCGAGCCCCCAAGCATGATCTGAAGCAAGTTTCAAATGAGGTACCAACGTCTTTCTTCTCTATCCAGATTGTATTTCTTTGTTAGTTATTCTCAGATTATTGGTACGTGTGTGTGTGCGTGTGTGTGTGTGTGTGTGTCCCAGAGGAAGAAGAGTAGATTAATTCATATCAGAATAGGGAGCCGCTGAGCTGTGAATGGCAGCAGGCAGCTGGCGAAGGTGCCTCCCACCCCCTATTTTTGCTTTTAGCAATTACACCCAGTACTCGTAAATGGGACTGCAATCTCTGCTTTTCTCAAACGTTTCTTTCTCCTGTTCTCGTTCTTCTCCTTAGTATATTACGCACTGGGCTCGTATCTTGTCATGATTTAATCGTCTCTCCGGGATATTGCACTGCCACGATATCCAGTGACGTTTTTCTCTGATTATATTCCATCCCCAGACCTGCCTACGTTTACGCATCATGTGTAGGAGCTCCAAGACGGTCCGTTGGCGTATGCTAGTAAACACTTTCAGCAGCAGCAGAACAGTGAAAAATGTCGGCCATGTGGAGATTAGACAACCGGTTTGTAAAAGGATTATATTGAAAATGTGCCGTTTTTACCGTTTGATGCATTTTACTGAGGAACCGCCTAAAAATCCCCCATCCAACTGAGCTTTTATGATCGCCACTGCCAGCAAGCAGTTCCCGACTCCACAGCTGATAGCGTCATTGCACCTTTGCTATTTAAAGCTGAAAGGAAGTAAATGCTCACTTTCCTGTCTTTTTAGGCCGTTTGTCGTTTTTTTTCTCATGTTTAATCACGAGCAGGGAGAAGAAAACAGCATCACAAGTTTATTACATACACATATCTAGGCATACTCCTTTTTTTTTTTTTTTCCCCTGTGTAATTGAGTTTGGCGCCATTTTAGAAAAGCTTCGTGCACATGGTCTTGTCTTCTCTCAAACACGGAGTGGAACGTCCTCCATTTTTGGGCAAAACTCCTCCCCATATCACTCGTTCCTTGCCCATTAGATGACCCTCCGTAGTAACATTATTACCTTGATGAGCTCTGAATATCAACTGCCAAGTCAGGGATGCAATCTAATTTAGCCCTTACCGTTAAAAAAAAAAAAAAGAAAAAAAGAAAAGAAAAAAAAAAGTGTGCGTGTGCGTCTGCGTGTGTATTTTAAATCTGCGCTCTGTTACCCCAGCCCTTTGTGTAGACCGTAAACAGAGCCCCTTAATAGTAGGTGGCCGGAGTAGAGGGAGGAGAGGTAATCGCTCTTTTATGTGGAGAGATTATTCTCGGGTCAAAGGTCACGCCCTGGGGGTTCTTTTAAAGTAAATATGTAGGATTATTTCTCCCAGCTGCCTCGTTACCGCCCCCGCTAGCCCAGCATGTAAATTGCACATCTGCGGCAGACCCCCTCGATCGCGTTAATAAGTTTAAAGGGAGTTTTTACATTATGTGGGCTCGCCTATTAAAGCCGTTTGTTAGCTTTTTGCTTATGAGGACAGACCTGGCAGGGAGCTGTATTAAGAGAGTGAGGCTGCTGTAAAGGCATGTTGTTAAATCACAGGCCACACACCAGGAGAATTAGCCTGAGTTTATGGGGCAAACAGCAATACATGGTCCTCTCTCCCACCGAGGCTCATTCAATCAGCCACCTCGTATATGAAATATGGGGTGGGGGTTGCTCCACTGTAGGAACAGACATGATCCTGTTACCTGCCCTCTGACGCCTTTCCCGGTCATCGTCATTACAGGGAATTTCACTGTCTCTTCCCTTATCTTTTGACGCGGATGCCGACAGGACGCGCAGCTCTCGAACATGATGGAATGAGGATCGAGGTTTATTTCGAAACAAGCAAATAAAAAAAAATAAAAAAAATCTTCTTGTGAAAGGTGTCTGGTGCTGTCGTCGTCTTGTGTGTGTGCTGCCCACGGGACCAGCGTTCAGCAGTTCAGCGGTAATCGCAAACATGTTCTTCTTCCATTATGCGCCTTTCGACCAAAGCGTGAAAGTCATAAAGTTTCATAGTAGTCACTGAGAAGTCCAGCCCCTCCTCTGGCTTCATGCCTCATTAAGTCTCGTGCAGAATCTGTGCATGCGTGTCAGTCAGTGGGTGCGAGCGCACACCTTCAGGACAGTTTCAACTTCTTCGAGTCCTCCTATATATGGACATCTCCAGTGTTATTCAGTTCAATTCAATTCAGTTTTATTTGTACAGCGCATTCATCAGTAGCCATCGTCTGAATGCAGCTTCACAGAAGTGTAAAAGGTCCAGTTATAAACTTGCGAATCTATAAATTTAGCCCTAATGAGCAAGCCTGTGGGGATGGTGGGAAGGAGGACCTCCCTGAGATGACAACAGGAAGAAACCTTGAGAGGAACCAGACTCCTAATTTGGGTGGTCCCGGATAATGCCATGGCAACGTCATGGATGTATCCTTTAGAGCAGGGGTCCCCAACCACCGGGCCGCGGACCTGTACCGGTCCGTGGGTCTTTTGGTACCGGGCCGTGCCGCTCTCTTCCATCGCAACATTTTGCAGCCCCCCCCGCCCTGCGCCTGCGCTCTCCTCCATCGCAACATTCTAACCCCACCGCGCGCACGCGCTCTCCTCCATCGCAACATTCAAACCCCCCCGCCCTGTGAAAATATTGTCTGACATTAAACCAGTCCGTGGCGCAAAAAAGGTTGGGGACCCATGCTTTACAGGACCTCGTACTGTCCAAAGTAACAAAGGAGCATGATTTGTTCATCACGCTGTGCATTGATGTATAAATAAGCTTTGTACAGAAACTTTGCATATTGTTGCGTCAACATTGTTTATGCAGGACAAACGTATCCCATAAAGCACTGGAAACATCCACATGCATATATGTGCCTTTTCTCTTAATCAGGCATAAAGAGACAAAGTCCTGATGCTGTTCGCCAGTTACCTGCCTTTCCTTTAAATTGAGTCTGACGAACAGACGGAAAAGACAAAAATTGGGTGCAAGTAAAAAAAAACAAAAAACAAACAAACAAAAAAAAACCCCATAATATTTATATTCTACCAGAATGATACTGCAATGTTTTATTTCTTTTTAGTCATAATCTTACCGTGGCTGTGTTAGGAGATAGACTCCCATTCCCCCCTACATCCTGATTGTCAGTGATCATCAGGTGTTGATTAAATTCAGTTCAGTTTTATTTGTGTAGCACTTTTAACAGCAGAACATTATCGCAAAGCAGCTTTACAATACATAAAGCTGGGGGCAGTGGTAGCCTAGCGGTCAGGGCACTGGCCCTTCAGTCGGAAGGTTGAGGGTTCAAGGCCCAGGACCAACAAGGTACACTGAGGTACCCTGAGCAAGGTACCGTCCTCCAGCACTGCTCCCCGGTTCAGCTGCCCCCTGCTTCACTGGTGAATGGGTCAAATGCAGAGAAGTAATTTCACTGTGTCACACTATGCTGTGCTGTGGTGTGTTTCACGTGTGATGATCACTAGTATACATTACATAATGTCCAATTAAAGACTTATTAATCAATAAACACATCCATAAGCGCATATATGTAAATATAGAGATATACCGGTATGCCTATCCCCGATAGCAGTTGTTTACACTGTGTGCTTTAGTGCAATTTGTATAACCTGATCGATTCACTTTGTATTCAGATATCAGCAGAATGGACTCTTTAAGTATAAAAGCTGTACATGGTAGAAATTATACCGTTTTCCCCTAGGCTTCTGCATACAGTACTTAGGAATGAATAACCGAGCTGATTTTACGAATTTCTATCCTTGATCATGCTTCAAGCCAATCTTACCAATCATTTGCAAGGCATTGCTTGGATTGCTGTGATACTGTACCGTGCACACTTCCTACATCCCCTTAGTCTTGCGCTGATGCAGGCTACAGTGTTTCCTCTCTGAACCTTGGGGGGAAACGCATCATGCATTCCTTTTTTTAATGTCATAGGGAAAGCTCATTATAGTAGGCGAATAACAATTCCTCCATTAATTTTCCAGCAACCAGTTTTTAATTAATAGTGCAGGCAGTTTTAAACACAGAGTACACAAATTGCCTCTGGCTCTCATAATTAATTCTAATGGAAGAAATTAAAAATTGGTGGGGTGGATTCAGATTGTTCTGCGGCACCACCGTGGGTTCAAGACCAATGGAGCGACTCTGTCAAAGGCAAGGATCTTCCAGCGATTTGGACGTTTCCGAAAGCCTTTTCTGGATTGAAGGATGTAACCGTATGTGCTGGAACGACCTTGTTTTATTTGTCTGTTGGCTCGCGGGCTGACGGGAGGGATTCGGAGAACAGCCCGAAACAGCCTTGAAAAAGCGTCGAGCATTTGTGGTTGTTCAAAAACTGGGGGAGTCTTATTTGTCTGTCAAACCAGTCTGCTCATGGCACATTTCAAATGAGATCAGCATATTGGCGCTTTGGTTTTTGACCTCATTATTGGATGACCTATAGAGGATTGCCTCATCTAATGATGAGCATGTATTAGAAACATGTTCTGAAAAATGAGATAATAAGGCCATTAGACGAATCCAGGCATTCACTGGGATCTCAGTTGAAGTAGAACATCTGAGACACCTTGTCCGGCATTGTGATATAAACCTGACCGTCAGGTAAGCTACATTTTACTTTGCAAACTGGTTTCTTAATGTTGGAATTTTATAAAAATTCACATTGTTCATTGAAATATGATTGTTGTTGAAACCTATCGGTGTTTCAGCTTCACGTCCGTCCTGTACTCTAAGACGTTCACGTTCTCGCCTGAGGACATATGGGGAAAAGAGCTATCCTAAGATGCCTCTGTGAAGTAGCTCTCACCTTTCTTCAAGCTGATTTAGCTGATCCTACAGAGTGGCTGCAGCTCCAGCTGGATTCCAGCCCAGATGTCACCTGACACCATTAGCTGCTTTCTCGCACCCGCTGCCTTCCTCTCTCTCACCTTTCGCAGCCATTGTCCTACCTTTTTCACCTTTTCTCCCCTCTTGTGCTGTTTTCCCTCTCTCTATTTCCGCCAGAACAGCACTGTGCTGTTTTCAGGGAACCGGATTATTTTTACACTTGCTATTTTTGGCCGGTAGCTCCGGGTCCCGTGAACATCACGGTACGAAAATAGTGCAAATAATTGTCACCTAGTATGTTGTTTAACTCCTCGTTTCTCATGTAGGGTACATGCTTGCTTTTTAAAAATTATTGCCAGGAACCATTTCAACCAGCGACACACTTCTCTAACGGGTAGCTAAATTGAAGTTTTATGTTTAAGGTGTGTGTTGTGTCTGTCTTTTATGTGTGTGTAGGCCCCTGCACGTCCTGGTGTGTAATGCGGCGGTGTGTACGCAGCCTTGGCGTCTGACGGAGGACGGGTTGGAGTCTACCTTCCAGATCTGCCATCTGGGCCACTTCTACCTAGTGCAGCTGCTGCAGAGCGTGCTGCGGCGTTCAGCTCCGGCCCGTGTGGTCGTGCTGTCCTCTGAATCTCACAGGTCAGAGCTTCCTGTACCCTCTCGTCTCTCATTATGTAGCCTGAAGGAGACAAACGATTAAATCCAATATGGAAAGAGATAATGACTGTGCATATAATATGACCTTGAGGTGTCATTTTGCGTTCAATCGTTTTTCCATTGCATTTTACAAATCCATTCATCCTTCTGTTATCTATACCGCTTATCCGTCAGGTTCACAGGGGAAGCTGGGGTCAGGCCTGGCTGACTTTTGACTAGAGGCGGGGTCCTCCCTGGGCAGGTCGCCAGTCTGTTGCAGGGCTAACACTGAGATGAACAACCATTCACACTCACATTCCCACCTATGGGCGATTTCGGGTCACAAATTGACCTAATCTGCATGCCTTTGGGGTGTTGGAGGAAACCAGAGCACCTGGAGGAAACCCATGCAGGCACAGGGAGAACATGGAAACCCCACACACAAAGGCCTCAGTCGGCCAGCAGGGTTGAACCCAGAACTTTCTTGCTGTGAGGCAGCAGTGCTATAACCACTGCACCTCCATGCCGCCCCATTTTGCAAACATTTTATATGATTGGTAAAGCTTTTGTAATGAGTAAAACCTAGACTCAGACGCGGGAAGAAACACTGAGATTTGGAGATGGAAAGTGGATGGTGGTTTTACTTACACGTATTGCTGGTGGTCAGCACCCAAACATACATGTAGGTCCGCACCATCTCATGGCTAATTTAATAGTCGCACATTTATCTTCAAGCTTGAACATGTAAACCCACATGGACACGAGGAGAACATGCAAACTCCACACAGAAAGGCGCCCAGGTCGACCCTGGTGATCAAACCAAGCTTCTTGCTGTCAGGCGACAGTGCTAACCACCACACCACCGTGCTGCCTCTTTACTGACTAGGAAGAAAAAATAACAATGTTTCCCTCTCACAATTATACTTCCCATCAGAATCTCCTACCATTTACTCATCCCCTAACCGCTAGGGCTAATTGAGCTGACACACACACACACACACACACACACACACACTCTACTAGCATACTTCTCAATGTTCTTGTGATTTCCTGATTCTCCATCTCTTCTTCTCTGCTCACACTGATTCACGAGCTTTAATACAAGCCATTTTCACTTCAGTGGTTTGACTTTTGACCTGGGAAAATTACATTTTGGTACTTAGGCACTGAGTAAAACCTTGACCAGGCTCGACAGCTGGGTGAAGCAGAGAAGGAAAAGCATGTTGAGCTTTGGGAAAAGAAACCTAAGACTTTATCTCCCGTATTACACTAAGGCTTAGGGACGAGAGTGACAGGTAGGACCTGGACATTTCCACCAGGCAGTAGGTCTCATTTAAACAGGAGGAGACTGATAATATGATGAAAGGAAAAATGCTTCTCCAAATACACTTACTCCTCTGCAGGGGCGTCTCTACGTTGGGGGCCGGCGAGGCCCGGCTCCGCCAGATGTCACTGTGGGGCAGGACACTCCATGAGCAGTAATTCAAAGTAACAAGTAGTAATATATTTTTTTCTTTGGAACTAATATTGTTGTGTGTTTTATTACATATAGCAATGATGGCATGCCCCTAAACATTCCAAATATCTTTCTGTACCTGTTGTGTAATAGTCAGTCTTCATTTGGTGAGCACGGGGCCGGTGTACCCCGACCCGCAGTGCTCATTTAACCAGGTGAGCCGTTGGAATCAGTGTGTGTATGCTCAGCACGCTTTCAATAATAAGCCGTGGGGCACAATGACGTGGGCCCCATGCGGAGAGCAACCAATAAAAATAGAGGGATGTGCGTCAAGTCAAGGTGTTTGTATCGGTGTTGCTACACAGCTAGCCATTGTTGGTCATCACGGTTATGCTGGCCACTCCTAACAGCAAGGCAAAATAATAAAAAAGTTGACAGTTTAATAAAGGTTCAACTGAAGGAATGGAGGATTGTTGAGGATTTTTTTTGCTTTGCAAACCGTGACCGTCCCTGCTGAGTCTATTTTGCATTATTGCACGCTTTAAAACAGTAATCAGTGCCGTTATGTCGCTTTCTACACTCGACGTCGATGCCACCACAACAAATTCAGCTTTCTTTTTTTTTTTTATTTTAAAAAATGATTACATATTTTTTTTATTTAATGTAAACTTGCCATAATGTAATGGCAAATATAATGACTGGTTCAGATGTTTTCAGTGTTCAAAGGGTGTTATTTTGGCTGTAGGTTGCTTTCCCTGCTCTGAACCGTTGCTTTGCATGTGTTATTAAAGTTGCAGGCACCAACGATTGTATACTGGTGGATAATTTGGGATTTGTAATCCGGTGGTGTATAACAAGATAATATACCGGTTGTGTGATTTAAATGCTGTGGCGTAAACAGTGACTTGAGCACAGGGCTGCGAGGAGCGAGCACACATCTCCGGGGTGCTGTGTTTCAAAGAGGTAGTGTATCAGTCTCTGTTTCAGTTAACTCCCGCACCTGCCTTACTGTAGTGTGTACATTTGTGCTTTCACTAATGACGTGCATTTGCGTTTGGATTCACTGAGGGAGTAATTTTGCGTGTAGTTTAACTGACGAGTCAGAGGCTGTCCATAGAGAGTGTATTGTACCCCACCAGGCTTTCCACACCAGAGACACCACTGCCCCGCTGTCCTTTTAATGTAAGCCAGGATTCTGGTGCACTGTCGTTAATTCCACACCGACGGTCGCTTTGTCAGTGCTGCTTGCTTAGCTTTACTTTAGTCATGCAGTGATTCTTTTTTCTGCATGCAGATGTATATCAGCGAGCTAAGACTGAGTGTATGTGTAAGTGTTGAACGATAACGTATATGCTCAGTGTCCCTCAGTGAGCACCGTTGTCACCACAGTGCACGAGCCTGGTGCTTTGGGCCTGAAGAAGCGGGGAAGGGTTTGTACGGAGGAAAGAACCGGCGTGCAGCTGCTGTTTGTTAATTAACCGGAGATACGACATGCCAAACCGCAACCCGACATGGGCACATGGGGCTTGTCAACAGCAAATGGAATAGTTTGATTGGCTGCTGCATAATGGCTTTGGTGAAAATGTAAATGTTGACTCTGTTTAGAGAGGGAGGGATGAGCCGGGAACAATTAGACGTAAACTCCTTGGGAGAGAGAATTTCTTACAGTAAACCATCTCTCCAGGCTTTAACCACACACACACACATGTACATATACACACAGCTTTGTGTTCATGAAGCCTTGTCAAACATCTGGTGTTTAACAGCTCATTCGGAGCCAATTAAACAACATCATGTCACAGCTTTGATTTGCATTAAGCTAAGCCAGGTTGTAACAGTGCTGGAAGCGCAGGCCTCAGCCAAAGCTGGTTTTTTTCTTTTTCTTTTTTGTTTAAACACTAGTTCTGGGTGTTGCTTTTTTTTTTTTATAGCTTAATCAAGACAGGGCGATGCATGTTTTCTGTGCGTTTTTGTAAGCTCTTTCACAAAGTAAACCTCGTATGTTGAGGAGAATTCTGTGAGCGTGGTGTTTGGGTTCATATTGCTAGGTTAAAGTGATGCAAATCCAAATTTCTGCCTGAATGTGACCCTGATCTGATGTTTTGTTCGGGGCTGTGTGGACACAAGAATCCAGTCATTTGTAATCAGACCTGAGGCACTTTTTTTTGGGTATAGTACTAGATTGGATGCATGTCCAATATGTGGCCATGTGACACGAAAGAAAATGGTCAGATGAGTATTTGTGTGACTTTTCTGTAATGGCTATGTAAATCTCCCTGCTGTCGTCGTCATCGCCGTCCGATGTTGGCAGCTTGGCGAAATGACAATGGATTTTTGCCTCATGCTGTATCCTGAAAGCACTGTGCTATATTTCTTACTACAGACAAAATCAACCTTCACCATTATCCATAAAGACCGAATCAGTGAAAGAAAGGGTTGATGGTAGAAAGAAAAAAAGAACCAACCAACCATCAACAAAACACTGGAGTACAACTTTTAAGTCAACAATATTACTTAAAGAATTAGACAACAGAAAAGGGTTTCGGATAGTCATGTCGGTGGCTCTTCAAGCCATGCTTTACAGATTTTCATCCCTGTCTCGTCTCGTCCCGTCCCTGCTTCAGGTTCACAGATCTGGTGGACTCTTGTGGAAAGGTGGATCTGAGTCTGCTCTCCCCACCCAAAAAGGAGTACTGGTCCATGCTGGCCTACAACAGGGCTAAACTCTGCAACATCCTCTTCTCCAACGAGCTGCACCGTCGTCTGTCTCCTCATGGGGTCACTTCCAACGCTGTGCACCCGGGGAACATGATGTACACGTCCATCCACCGCAGCTGGTGGCTCATGACCTTCCTTTTCAATCTGGCACGCCCCTTCACCAAGTCCATGGTAAGGACCGGCTGCTTCTGTACATATGTGCACACATTAATGTTACTCTTTCTGTGTTGGCTGTAATGACTGGAACATGATTCATCCACGTGTTTTAGGGGATCTGGGAATAGAGAGACCTATATAGTAGAAGAATGTGATTGCAATTAACTGATGGGAGAACACAAGCCTGCGTAGATGAATCTGACGACCACAAGTGACGAACTAAGACTTGGTGAACGAGTCTAGATTATGAGACTGAAATTGTGTGTTGTCATTATTGAAATCTCTTTAGTTGTACAGAGGGGTTAGGAAAACCTTAGACATGTCGAGTATGTTTATGAACATACTACAGTGGATCGTCTCATCTACGGACACCGTATTAACGGATATCGGATGCAACGGACAACATCCGCTGGTCTGAAGACATAATCCATTAGCCAGAATGTCCGGTTTGAAAGTTTAAAAATCCCATGTGTTGCGATCTGAGTCCTGTAGTTCAGCAATTGGCCGCTAGGTGGCGGTGGCATGCGTGCTACTAGGTTTTTTTTTTTTTGTTTGTTTGTTTTTTGTTTTTTTTTTTACAAGTGTCGGTTGAGCTGTGGTCGTTGTGAAGCTATACTGGTTTTTTTGGTGATTATTTGGTGTTTTTCACTGTTTTTCTGCCCAGTGCCATCATTATGCC
>JAQMCW010000012.1:13503306-13515490 GCA_030068335.1 Chrysichthys cranchii
TGTGTGTGTGTGTGTGTGTGTGTGTGTGTGTGTGTGTGTGTGTGTGTGTGTGTGTGTGTATATATATATATATATTACACACTCTGTATATATGCAGTATTATATACATCTTATTTATGATCTTTGCATGTTTCAGTCATTTACAGACCCTCACATGGAGCTGTATCTTTTTGTGGTGTGCAGTAAATAAAGGTGAATATTTATGCTGTGGCATGTTGCCTGGTTGCAGACTTGTGCAGTTTTCACTTGAATCGAAATGGGAATTCACTGGAATTTACAAACGGTTTGGGATTTAATTCATTGCCTGCCAGCATTTGCATAGAAATAATCTGTACAGAGGTAGATGAGGAGATGAGAGGGCGTGCTTCTCTGGAAAGCCCTTTCTTTAAAGCAGCTCTCTGCCTGCTGGTACACCGTACTGCATTCTTTTCAAGCCTCTTGTCCTCATTTACCTAATTTTATTTTTCTTTCCTGTAACAGTTCCTCTTAATAATTATTCACCAATGATTCTCGATGCATTAGTCCTCTTTACCCTTCTTAGCGCGGAGGTTTGAGTGTGTATAGAGAGTAAGAATGGTTCTCTATTTGCCTTCCTACTCTATCTGATTGAAGAGCCGAGTTGCTCGACATGGTTCATTTTTCTTACTTGAACTTACTCGTTTCTCTGATTATGTCAGGGGAACTATTACATTAGAAGAGCATCTGTCTCTGCTTGTGTCCAAACAGTAGCCCGTCGATACACTCGAGCAGAACACAAAGCCATTCACACGCACTCTGTCACACATATTTGCACACGGCCCATTGACATTCAAACACGTTTGATCAATGGGATGAACAAGAGACAGGGCTTTGTCAATTGTTAGATTGAACTAGTTTAGATAAGTAAACAGGAAAAAAGTGCATGTGTAAGATTCGTCAGTGAATTATTTGCCATTACACAATATCTACTCTTATCTTCCCCATATTGTCCTGGACACCCCCCATCCAGGATTTATTTGTTCCTGCTGATGTCGTTTCTTTCTCTCTCTCCTAATTGTGAACTAATGTGTCACTGTGCTATCATCCATAGCCTTATGTTCAGCTGAAAGGGTAATGAAATAGCCAAGTAATATAGTATTTCACCCCACCACTTCTGCAGTATGTCAGATCTCACACCTGGCATTGAGGGCTGTCTTGAAATGACATCATCAAAATGAGACGGAGTGGTTCACAAAGTGCTGTGTGGGTTCCTGATTATAGGTGGGGAGGGAATTTCATGCTAGGTCAAATGGCCCATCTTCTCACCGTGTCCTGCGTGTGGCTCCATTGACGAAGTAGCTCCAGTCTGCAATTTGCAGCAGGATGGCGCTGCGCTGGCTGTCTGACTTTTCCAAATGGCTCCTCTCACCGCCATTGACTCTAATGAAATCGGACTATTAGGGCCACTTGACACCATGCTAATGGTGGTGACTTTCTTTATGGAGCGCTGATAGACACTACAGGATCATAGTACCTAACGTCACACTGGAGACCTCCAGTGCACGAGCACACACGCTCATAACCTGCAAGTCACATTTTCTCTTTCCTTCACATTTGTTCTATATTTCTTTTCCCCCACTTTCACATTTTCATATATAAGAGTTGGCAGTGGAGCTTCGTCTTCTGGCGTGCAGGCTCTTGGTTTGAACTCTAAAAGCATGCGGGAGTTTTTGTACTGCTTGGGTGCGTTCTGAAACATTGCCCACGATTGAAATTTTCAAGAAGACTCATGAGAGAAGATCAGAGACACTGGATGGCCAAAAGTATTTGACCATCACACCCATATATATGGGTCAGTTGCATAGGATGTCTTTGTTTGCTATAGCTTTAAGATTTTCCTTTCACTGCAACTCAGAGGCCCAAACCTGTTCCAGCAGGACAATATCCCTGTGTACAAAACGAGGTGAGTGGCCTGCACAGAACTGTGACCTCAGCCCCACCAGATACCTTTGGGTTGAACTGGAACACTGAGTTTGCACTCGGCCTCCTTAGCCAACATCAGTGCCTGACTTCACTAATTTTCTTGTGGCTGAATGAGCAGAAATTCTTAAAGCCATGCTCCAAAATCTAGTGGAAAACCTTCCCAGGAGAGCAAAGGAGGGACCAACACTGGAATGCAATGTTCAGCAATTACATATGGAGGTGATGATCAGGTGTCCACATACTTTTGGCATACAGTTTTTACTTTACATTACATTACAGTCATTTGGCAGACGCCCTTACCCAGAGCGACTTACATTTATCTCATTTATACAAATGAGCAGATGAGGTTAAGGGCCTTGCTCAAGGGCCCAGCAGTGGTAGCTTGGCGGTGCCTGGATTTGAACTCCCAACCTTCCGATCAGTCGTCCAGCGTCTTAACCCCCTGCCCAACTTGATAGCAAATGCTTTAAACTTGATGTGAACAACCATCTTCTTATACCACAAGGTTAAAACGAGAGTGCAGCAAGCTTTTTATGCGTAAGGTCATCCAAACTTTGACCAGTTGGCTTGTCTTGTGTTTTCAAACAGTAAATTGCTGAGCCCATCATTTAGAGAAGAACGTGAGCATGGGGGATGAAAGTTGGTAATGATGACCATATGTCAGCTTATGGTGAATTGGTAGAGGCATGATGAGCCTTCGCTGCACCTTTCCCTTCCCTCAGACTTCAGTGCCCCTGATGTGGAGCTACAGTTAAACCCAGCACCAATTCAACTTCAATTAAAACCACAGTTAACAGCTCGACTTTCACGGCCAGCTCACCGTGGCCCACTTTAGTAGGAGTGCTCATCAAAGTCATGTTGTTCTTTTAATTGCTTGTGTGATTTAATGGCCTCCTGCCTTCCTGCTTTGTAAATCTCCATCTCAATAACTCCTGCACCATATACGAATGGCGGAACAGATTGAATTAAAACAATGAAGGTCTAATAAGATAAAGCATAATCAAAATAGATTAACCTTTCCACACCAGGACCCTTCAGCTCTTTCTTTTCCTTTGGCACCATTGCGTATGTAGCCCTCCAAACTTTAATCTTCATTACCTTCTTTGATTTCTTTTTTGTACTGCTAAAGGAAATGCATAATTTACACCCTTTGAAGTTATTCCAGTGATACTGACAACATGTTACCTTTTATCTCAGGACCCCCAGAACATTAAATATTTAGGCATTACTGAACAAAGGACAGGCAAGACCATAGCATAAGCGTTTTACCTCCCTGACTATTTAACATCGTATTCTTTACACAAAGCTAGTATGAACCAGTTAACTTTCGAAGACTGATTTATATGGATGAAATCTATGCTGGCTTTCTCCCTTCTGTATCTGTCGCTACCCTTGAAGAAGAGACTGAAAACTAAAGTGCCCACGCTAGCAAAAAGCAGCAGGTATTTGTTTGCCTTAATGGATAAGTGGCTAAGTATCTCCCTGTTGCACAGGTAATTCTGAGGTAAATTTGCAGAAAATATTCAGATTCCATCATCCCGCTTTGGTTTTTCAAATGAGCCACTGGGTAGAACCATTATGTCTGGATTATGTTAAACCCAGTGCTGTTGGGGGGGGTGTATGTGTATGTGTTTGTGTCTGCGTATATAGATGGGGCATCATGGTGTCAATGCAGAAGCTCACTTTTGGGAATAGGAGCTGTATCCTTGAACCGTGTTTTTGATTATAATGGCTTTCTCCTTGCTGAAATGTGTGATAGGAATGCCCAATGACATTGTATGCCTTTGAGACATGGCCATAGAAGCATGTGTCTCTTGCTGCACACTACTGTACTACGCTAAACACTGTCCTTTATTCCCAATACGCTTATGTCCATCATCAGTTCAACTCACAGGTCCAGACTGTTGCTGATCCATCCATCTCATGTATGTTCATATGCCCTACCTCTCCCAGGGGTCCTTTGGAAAGCGTTAGAATACCACTTTCTGACAAAGTAGATCTGATGGTACAGTTGTGTGATCTGGTCTATTTTTGTCAGTCTGGCCACAGTGTGAAAGAGCCATGAATAATTAAAGACTTCGTCTTTCTATCACTTCTAGAATAGAATATAATAACATACACAAGTGTGAACAATTAGCATAGAGAGTGGTAGAATGGTGTTACTCCCTGATGGAGTAGCCCTTAAGGGAGTCGCTGCACACACATTCTTGAAATGCCTTTCAACAGAGCTTCCAAAGCCCTGCTGTCTGTGGCACCAGCTGTGCAGGAATTACAGCCCTGATATATTTCTAGGCCTAGTGGTAAGTGTTTTTTCTAGATGTTTCTTGGAGAAACTTTGGAGTTGTTAAAAGCACTGAAAATATTACAGTGAGATGAAATGCAAATATTTGCTTGAAGCAGCTTAAATATCTATTCATCATTATTTGAAGAGGCAAATCAGGTTCTGCTGCAGTAATTCTGCAGTACTCATCATTCATTCATTCTCCTTCTGCTTGCCCTTGTAGGGGTTGTAGTGGCAGCAGGCTCAGAAGGTTGCCCCAGATTCTTTATCCTTAGTTGCAGATTCAAGGTCCTGCTGGGGAATTCAGGGCCATTCTCAAATCAACTGTGAAACAGTTTAGCTGTAACAGTTACAGTGGTGATACAGGAAACACCTGAAAACCACACAACCCCAACATTGTCGTGTCTTCATCATCTTTGCCAAATCTCGTCCATCCCTGCAGCCTTACCACTCAGGTTTCTAAATGATATAATGGCCTCAGCCGCAAACATGAACTCTAAAACACCAAAGATTTATGGCACTGCCTTCTGAAGGGAGGCCTTGTCCATGGAGTTCCTCAAAGTGCTCCCTCCGTTGCCCAACAATATTCCCAGAAGGGGTCAACACTTCCCTGGACTAGCTCAGTAGACCTTTTGAATGGTCTTGTCTCCTCATTTTGAGGGGCTGAACAGTTTACAAGAACATCTTTGAGGCCACTTGGAAGTCTTATCGCATGGCCTTACCAAACTCCCCCCATGCCGAAGCCTTCACTTCTGCAGCTGGTTTTGCTACAGCCCTTCTGGCTCGGCTATACCTCTTAACTGAATCTGAAGAGTCGTCCATGAGCCTTATTCTGAAGGCCTCCTTTTTCAACTTGATCAAGGCCCAGTCAGACCCAGTGTACCTGACCACACTTTGAGGTGGGAGCTAAAATTGTTCAGACTCACCAGTAAGGGTTCATAACTTGACATGTCTAATCCTGTCGTTATCAGAGTGTCCAAAACATATCTGAATATACAATGATGTAATCAATCTTGACCCAAGGTGTCCACTTATGAGCAACCTTGTGTAAAAACAAAGTGTTGTTGACAGTCCATGGCTTGCACAGAAGTCTGATAACAGGTTCAGATCTAGGAGGCCTTTCCTCCCAATCACTCCCCTTTTTTAAGTATCGCCATTATTCATAGTTTTCTATTTGACCACGACCATATGTGTGGATGTAAGGCTTATTTTACGCATATAATCCATATATTTCCATCTTAAAAACTTCTGGCTCTTTGTCCGAAAAAGAGATGTTCCATATTCCATTGTAAGGGTCTAGTTTGTCCACCATATGATTACCACCTTCTTTGGTATTCAACCAGTGAAGCACAAACCCTTCACTTGACAAGTGATAGGCCCATAGTATGTCTCCATTTTGGGCTGATCCCAACCAATTTATGTTGGTGACCTGTGGCTACTGCCACTATCCACAGGCCTAGCTCCATTGTTGTGTCCTGGTAACCCTATTCCGGGCAGGGTACACTTTGCGTTTTTGTACCTTTCATGAGATCTATAGGATCACTCTTTGCTGGACCCCTCCTCTCCGATATATTTACCAAGTGTGACCAGTGTGTGGTGAAGCTACTTTAACAAAAAGTATTCACTGATGTGGCATGGTGATGCAGTGTCATTACTGTCTTACACCAACAAGGTTCCTGGTTCGATCCTGAGCTTGGGTTATGGCCTGTGTGAGGTTTGGCACGTTTTTCCTGGGACCATGTGGGTTACCTCTGAGTTCTCCAATCATCTTCCAACCCAAAAACATCTACTAGGTGCATTGACTATGTGAAATTGCCCCCAAGTGTGTAGGACTGTGTTCATGTTTGTGTGCACTATATCCTGAGATGGACTGGTAGCATGTTCTTGGCGAATTCCTCAGATTCCAGGTCCTGGACATCCCCGTACCAATGATGGGACAGACCTGCCAACATTTACAGTTTAGCTGTAGCGTTTATGATTTTTGCCCCATTGCTACGGGGATATTCATGTCGAATACCCCATCTTGTGCTCAGTGTTTGGGATAAGCTCTGAATTCCCCGACCCTGACCCACGATAAAGCAGTTACCGATGATCAATGAATGGATGTATTTGATGAATATTTACAGTAAATGAGACTAAAACTACACAAGCCTTTATGTCTGTCCTCCTCTCTCCATCTCCTCTTTTGCTCTTTCTGCTTCTTTCTCCCTAATGCCTCATTAGAAGCTGTCTCTATATGCACATTCATTTATAATGCTGCATATGCCTATCCTCAGGCGCTGCATTTTTCTGCTCTCAATAGTGCATTGATTTCCTGTATGACTTCATCTGCCTAATACCCATCGGCTCCAGGCTCCTAAACACACACACACACACGCACATGAACACATGCACAGACCAGGCAAGGTACTCCGATTTTGTACATTTGCATGCATTGAAAGATTCAACAGACCGCTTGGTGAGATAAACATGATTTGTTTAAAAAATATCTCTTCAATATTTACCATGTAAAATGACAGCTGTGCTAATTTCTAGGTACCTACCGACTCCCTGTTGTTGATGGGTCTGGTGATGGGTATGCACATGGCATAAACCCCACTTTCTATATGAAGCAGAATCCATGATTCGGTAGCAGAGGACAAGGTGGGCCTTTCCCTGTGAATAAACTGAGGTTTGCCCATGGCCCATTGAATTCATCGGACCCCTCACTCTGTCTTCGTTACACCTCACCAAGAGTTGCCAGTGAAACTGCCCCCTTCCATTTATTAGCTCTGTGCTTCGCTTCCAGAGTATGATCAGCCTCATATCTTAAGAAAGACAGAAGACTAATTCTCTGCTAAGTATGAAATGAGTAGTAGTAAAATTCGTGCATAAACGTGGGCAACTATTTTGCAATTTGTGTTGCGTGACATATGGAAAATGTAAACAGACGAGAAATGTTACGATGCTTACAAGCTGAAAACGGTATTGGTCGGTGTGACCGTGTTATCGTGCTTTTCCAGGCTCACTATCGCAGCGTAGAGCCTATACTGCACCTCACTGAGACCTGCACCTTTGTCTCAAACTTCCAATTTGGGCTGGCGCTGGGCAGAGGGTGTCATGTCTTTAATAGATAAACACATGTTTTAATATTAGTCCAACATGTTCCTTGTCTGCCTTAAAGCAGGACATGACTGTGTGCGTATAAGAAAGCTCCCCTCTTCATGTTTACTGATTACTCATGCTCCATATGAAGGGTGTTTTCCATCAGGGAGAATGGCAGTTTCTCCCCTGCAGCCAAGCTATTATTATCTTCATCATAATCCTTATTTATTTTGCTTGAAGTGATGAGTGGCATGTTTTGTTTCTTGTGTCTGATTAAATTCAGTCTTTAAGCATCGTCACATGTGGAGACGTTCTTCGCCTGTCTTGGTTCCAAAACCAGTTTCTGCAAACAAAACATTCAAAAGCCATTGCTGGTATTCTGTGTGTGTGTGTGTGTGTGTGTGTGTGTGTGTGTGCGCGCGCGAGAGTGTGTGCGCGTGCATGCATGAGTGTATGTGTGCGAGAGTGTGAGTGTATGTGAGAGTGTGTGCGAGAGCATGCGTGAGTGTGTGTATGTGTGAGTGAATGTGAGAGTGTGTGTGTGCGTGCGTGTGAGTGTGCGTGCATGTGTATGTGAGGGTGTGAGTGGGTGTGCGAGAGTCTGTGTGTGTGTGTGTGTGTGTGTGTGTGTGAGCATGCGTGAGTGTGTGTATGTGAGAGTGTGTGGGCGTGTGTGTATGTGTGTGTGAAAGAGAAATAGAGAGAATAGAGCTTGAGCCCTAATCACTGATCAGTCCCACTTATTTTAACTGTTGTTGCTGCACATTAATGATACTATAAAGGCAAATCGTTTTCCAGTTTTATAATCTTTTAAGAGTAGAAAATTTGGTTTGTATTCAATCTTTTTTTTTTTTTTTTTACCAAGAGCTGCCATTCTTACACTAAACTAAACACAATAAAACTGAAAACAATAGAGTTTTATTGGTAGGGTTATTTTGCTGGTAGAATAATGGAAGTACTTGTGCTTGGCCAGCTTAACTGAAAATATACAGGGCACATTCATACCCCTAAAACCCAAAAATGGCTTTTTCATTAGTCGGACCCAACTAGCCAAAAGACTAATTAACATTTCATCATTCTTTTTCTGCTTGTCTTCCATCTGCCTAATAATTTCTGTATCAGTCTTGCTTTGATGTCCCAATTCTGTATTTAAATAGTGTGAGATTTTGATTGCGCCCCCCTCCCACTGTGGACTCGGATACGGGGAGCGCCATAATCTGGGGGTATTCCACTATAAGGAAAAGGAAGCCTTCATTTTCGCCCAAGTCTGCATTATTTGTCTGTGTTTAAATGTATTTTGTTATAGAAGGCCAAGCTTGTAGCTGACAGTGCTGATTATCATAAGGGTGTGTCGTCCCACACGTAGACACTGGGCTCGGTTACAGCTTATAATGGTAGACTAGGGACCCGCTCTGAACTGGCACATCTCCTTGACATCAAATTAAAAGGCATGGCCAGTGTTCTCAGAGCGGTCATAATAAAACAAAACAAAATAAAACAAAACAAAACGCTTGTCGCTAAGATTAAAGCGCGCTCGTGTCTTTTCGGCGTGAGTTTATGTAATTCAGAACCTCTCGTGTGCTTTGACTATTTTAAACATTCACTAGCATTATGCATTATAAGGATTTATGATGCCTAATTCTAGTGTTACTCTGTTTACATCCTAATGCAGGAAGCCAGGTGATGAGCAGGTGTCCAGATTCGAGCAGGTCTTTCTCGTGAGTTGGCAGGCTTGTACTCTCTGCAGGCGAAGACGCCAGGGCCAGTCCCTCTGTCTGACTTATGGCTGTGGGATCACACTCTCACTGGGCCTGTGAGGGCACGTTGGCACCAGTTTCAAAATTATACAGTGTAAAACTATCATCATGTATTTTCATAAAGATGAAATATCGCTATCTTTGCTCACTTACAAGGGTTTTATTAATGACGGGCTGTCAGGACGGAGAAGCCCTGCATATTCGCATATTAAACAGGCAGGAACAGAAATGCTTCTTTTATTGCCTCCAGATATAAATCAGCGTAACATGTCGCCTCATCATTTACTCTCCCCCCGGCCAAGTCCTCTCTTATTTAAATGAATTGGTGGAGAGCTTTGATTGGCTGCGTGGCATGCCGGCAGGTTTAGGCAGGGTGATGGGGTGACACTGGAGCTGTTTAAATTGATATACTGTTTTTCTATTAAAATGTATCCGGCTTCCTCCTCTCTGGCTATTTCTTGCTCGTTCTCGCACTGCTCCTCAGACGGGGTTCCAGCACTATCCGGACTCTTTAAAGCATTACTGCTTTCGAATCTAATTTTAAAACGAACGATTAGTTTGAAAGGCGGCGTTGTTTAACGCTAAGCCTATATAAGATCACGTCTCTGGTTGTCAACCTGTTAATATCGCCTAGGATTTTGGCTGGACTAGGACACGCCTCCTCTCCGGTCTATGTGTTCAGACAGGTTAAGCGTGATAAAGCAGCCCACAGGTGTTGTACATCATGCTGCTTATGCTTCTCTATACTCTTGTTCACTTGCCTTGGCTTTCCCCAACCCCCCCTCCCTTTTGTAGTTACAGACGTGTGTTATTATGTACAATATTCCTTGCAGTCATAAAGCACTGTTATTAATAGGGTGCTTTTACCCTCAACCGCTTGACTTTATTAATGATGCTTTTCATTTAAATCCATCAAATCTGGTGAAAAGCACTATTATTTTTTCTTTGCTGGTGCGGGCCTAACACTTTAGAGTCACAGCCATTTATCTTGTGACCTAGAATAGATTTAATTAACAGCTCCGCACACTGGAGCAGTGCAGGGGCACTGACTGCATTACTTCTGCGGGAGAGTTAACCGAACCAGTTGGTTGAAGCGGACTAACTTCCGACAAACCCAGATGCTGCGTGCGAAAGTATAAGAAATCGATATCAATTAAGACTCTTTAGTTCCTATAAATCCTTGGGTTGAATTTGATTGTTTTTGTACATAGAGATCTTTCTCACCGAGAGGCGCTTTATGTTCACACTAGCAAGAGACGAGTCACTTGGATGGCTTGTAATTTGTGTCTTGTGGGTGTGTAGTGACCACTAGTGTTGTCACTTTTGGGTGTTCAGTGGACAGCTTTGTGATAGGATATGGTAGTAGTTATGTAGCGACCATAAATAAACAATGCACTGATCAGTATGACGAATGTTTGATTTGCATTACGTCCTGTGCTTCATGCTAAATCTGCTAGTTACATGGGCGCCCCAGGGGCACTAATGATCTCTGCGACTTCCTTCCAAACATTGTTTTTCTTCCTAAAGTTTCTATATGAGAAAAGTCAGATGAAACCACTGTTCTAAATTTTTCTTCCGTTTCTGCACATAAAACAGTATGACGAAAAAAGTTGGGATGCTGTGCAAAGTGTAAATAAAAATGGAAGGCAATGATTTGCCAATCCTTTTTGACTTGTAGTCAGTTGTATACAATAAAAAGACAAGATTGGTAATCTTCAAACTGATAAACTTTTATTGTTTTTTGGGGGTTTTTTTTGTTTTTTTTGGGGTTTGGGGGATTTGCAGTCATTCTGAATTTGATGCCGGTAGCACGTTCTAAATAAAAGTTGGGACGGAGGCAACACAAGACTGGGAAAGTTTTGGATTGCTTACAAAATGCACCTGTTTGGGACTTTCCACAGGGAAACAGGGTAGTTTAGTTTAGTTTATTGTCATATTGTCATACAGAGATAACAATGAAGCATCATTACCCGTAATGAAATTCTTAAGACTTGCGTTCCCCCCAACTTTACACAAACATCTAGAAAAAGTACACAAATCCGTGTTAAAAGAAAATAGGTGCAATAATATAAATAATGTTCTGTATTTGCAGCTAGTTAATATTTACAAGTATTAATAGTGCAAAATAATGCTGTAAGATGTTTGAAATGGGTAAAGGGAAGCAGGTGAGAGTATCATGACTGGGTATGAAAGGAACATTGGTGTCCATAAGCAAAGATGGGATGAGATTCTCACATTTCAGCTTCTCAATATACAACTGGAAAATATTTAGCGTTTTCACCAGCTACAGTGCATGAGTTCATTAAATAAATCAGAGAATTTGGAGAAATCTTGTTTTTTTTATTTTATTTTATTTTATTTTATTTGGGGTTGTAAGTTTAGTTGTGACTGGGGGGATGTCCTATGGACTTGCCCCATAGGTTTGGTCTGTGCAGTCATTTAAGCCAATCGTTTGGATTCGTCACGTTACCAGACCATTCATAATTTACATAGATTAGAATAAAAATGAACGCCTGCCAATCCCTTTCTAGTGTGAACGTAAGGTTGGCGTTCTCATCATAGATTTTCCCAGTTACGTTTTGTCTACAAATTTGAGAATAGACCTGCATGAAGGTAGGAACCCAAAGCAGAGTTTCGGTAAAAGCTAGATCCGTATGAGTTTGTACAGTTGCCCCTGTCGTGCATTCAGCTTCGTATAAACAAGTTGAGAAGAAGTCAAAGACGGCGCTCGGTCTCTATTCACCTCTCTCCCACCGTGTCCCAAGCTGTTCTAATAAGACATGATGGCTGCCTTCCCTTCACATAAATTAATGAAGAGGTGCTCAGTCTGTGTTTACGCTCTTTACACGACATCACAGTCCTCTCCCATACAAATCCCGGAGAATCAAAGGCAGCAGAATCCTCACCCTGACCACCCCCCCATCCCCTGCGTTTTTGTACTCTAAAGTGTTGGTGCAATTGAAGCAATGTGAAATGATATTAATCTAGACTGCTTGCTCCTTTCATTTAGCCCCCCCCGCCCCCTCCCCCACCCCCCCAACACACACACACACACACACACACACACACACACACACACACACACACACACCCCAGAGAGAGGTGGCATGCTCCGAGACTT
>JAQMCW010000012.1:13520352-13537003 GCA_030068335.1 Chrysichthys cranchii
AGGTAAAGTGCAGGTTATTTTGTTGTTGTCAGGTGTGGTGGGGTTGAATAACAAGAAACAGAAACTTGGTCAGAACCAGAGAAAGCAAACACGGGTATAGTAAGGCTTGGCAAGAGCGCGGAAAATGGCAACTAATGCGTGACCTTGGCATGCTTGCGTGAGTCTTTTTATAGCTCCCGCGATCAGTCCCAATCCGGTACACCTGTCGCCACCCATGTGACGCTCCGTGGCATTGCAGAGGAAAACCAGGAAGTAGTCTTTAGCGCAAGAGTTCTCTGACATGCGCCGCTATTGGGAGTGCTCAGAACGGGTGCGCTGCACGCGCACTCTGCGCGGGCAAATTCATGACAGTTTTATGTATTTTTACTTTATATTTTGTATCATATTTTGTCATTTTTATATAAATATTTGTGGTTGTGGAACGAGTTATCCGAGTTTCCATTATTTCTTATGGGGAAACCTGCTTTGATATACGAGTGTTTTGAATTAGAAGCACGTCTCTGGAACGAATCATGCTCGCAGTCCAAGGTTCCACTGTACTTCCACGTAGCAGTAACAAGTATGGCCATACTCCAGGTACAGAGTATAGACAGTACACTGATTACATTTAAAATGATACAGCATACTTGGTGATTTATTCCACATCATTTGTTACCTAGATGTTTCATTGGATTAATCCCAATTCTAGTAACTCTCGTCCACCTCACACCGGCTGATGATACTCACGAGGAAAGGACTGCCTCCCACTCTTACCTCTCTTACCTCTCTCTGTCCTCTTTTACGCACTGGGAAAGATGACGCTATAATGTGAAATAGAAAACACTGGATATGAATTTCCAAAGAATCACTGTTGAAACAATAATATCGTTTTAGGCTATGTGCTTAGTGTCTTTGGCCCTGCTGAATTGGGATTTGAGTGAGGGAGATACTCAGCTGCCCCTCTGTCACTGAAATTGTCTCATTGTTTGTCTGGAGAATCCCCCCCCCTCCCCTTCTAATTGTTTTTGTGCATAACCAAGGCATTTGCTGCTCAACAAAGCTTTCATCATCAGGAGCAGAGCATTTTCAGCCCACTGCTTGTTCTCACAGCTTCATGCAAAATGCCCTGTGGGAAAAGTGATTCTAATATGGCTAAATTGTGGTGGCAAAGACATGGGAAGGGAGGGTGATTGTGATTGCTTGTGCAAATGTAGTCAAACCCCCAAAGCACACAGGTGTTTATTTTTCTATTGCGTGTGTGTATGTATATATAAATATATAAAATAAAATCTCTTCTTTTATTCCCACCCTCTCCCTTTCTCTTGCACCCCTGCTGAAAGGCAGTGTGTGTGTGTGGGTTTCGTGGTGGACAAGCAGCTCGTGACCTGGGTGGCTGGACCTTACCTCAGTGTTGCTCAGGGTCTTTTTGATTGACTCTTTGACAAGCTCTCCTTGCCCTCTCTCCCCAGGCCCCAGCCGGCTCCCCACGCTGAATTATTAACTAGATCCCCGCTCCTCTCCTAGCACCGTAACTGTCCTTCACCCTTCACCCCCACTGGGAGATCTGTACGTGTGGGTGTGTGTGTGTGAAAGAGAGACAATGCCATCGTCTCTGACTGTAGGTTACCTTAACTAAATAATTAGCCGACACCAGAGAGCATGCTGTTTTCACCGAGTGACCTGAAAATGTCAGACCGCTGTACACTGGAAAGGGGAGAAGGGTCAGGGCTGGACGGTTTAGCCTTGACCTCACAAGTCACACCATTTGAAGGCTGCAGACTGTTTTACTATAACCTGTGAGACTAATCTAATTGCTCGCATGCCCGTTCCCCGTCTCTCTCTTTCTCTTTCTGGCTCTCTGTCTAAATGTAGTGTAATTTGCGCTGCACTATTATGATGGACTTGATACGATTACGCACTTTGTACACGTGATTGTTAGAGGCAGGCATTAATTCTGTAAACCTACAGAAATACCAGAGCGATTAAGCAGTCCATTGGTTTTACAAATATCAATCCATACATCCATAGTCAGAGCTATAAGGCTTGCATTTTTGATTGCTGAGAGAAGGATATGTGGATATAAACTACCAGCCCAGTGTTCATAGGAGCCTGAGGCCTCTGGAGAGGCTTGAGTCATGTCATGTCGACGGTCTCTGGACTGGACCATCAGCTTCTTATGCTAGAAAAATGTTTTTATTTATTTATTTATTTATTCATTTTTTATTTCCCCAATCCGTTCAAAAAAGGACCGTATGTATTTATTTGTGGGATAACCTAAGCCCGGGTGAAGCCATAGAAATATCTGAATCCTCTTAATTCAGCCATCTTACTATTTCAAGTGTCCCAAGCACGTTAAATATACACCATGATGCATATGTAATCGGTTTGAAATTAAAGGTTAAAACTACAGAGAGTGGTAAAATAATGACCCAATAAATCCAATTATCACGCACGAGCTCTCATTAGGGATGTTATTTCAGCACAATGTTGTGCAAAGCCTTTTGTAATTAACGTAGGAGCTTTTAGAGACAATTAATTCACGGAAGACTCTTAAATAATGATATTCTGTTCAGATGTCGGCTCGAGAAGATCAGCTGTTGTCCTACACTTCAGGCGTGTCTGCTCGGTGTATCTGATAGCCAAGAAGACGGACAAATTAACTCAGGAAATAAATCCCAAAATAAAAGAAAACCCTAGTGATTGAATGATATTCAGACTCCAGGCTCATTGGGTTGTGTCTACGTGTCTTAAGAAGAAACTTTAGTGTGAGACAGCACCAGACGGCTCCTGTAGACTCGCCTGTAGACTCTCGGTGTGTGTAGACGAACCGGCACAAAGACTGTATTGATCACTGATCTGGCCGTCTGACTAACCTGTCTGTCTGTCTCAGAGCCAGGATTGTGGCAAGATTGGAGGTGTGTGTCATCTGACTTAGGGATGTGTCAGCAGGATGGACGATCAGAAAGGCTGCACAGGCAACAGGAGCGATCCTTTAAACGATCCTGGAGCTCTTACAATTAGCTTTGAGGATAAGATAGTGAATGGAACTGTGCATATGAGCCTGTGCAGGCGCTATGCTGATCAAAAGGACCCTAATGGGGTGATAGCTAAGGGGGTCAAGACGTTGGACTACTGATCGGAAGGTCGAGAGTTCAAATCCAAGCACCGCGAAGGTCCCGCTGCTGGGGCCCTTGAGCAAGGCCCTTAACCTCAAATGCTCAGGTGTATAAATGAGATAAATGTAAGTCGCTCTGGATAAGGGCGTCCACCAAAAATGACAGTAAAGCAATGTACGTAATGTAACCTACCTTATACCTCAGCTTTTCAGTTGAGTGGGTCCTGTTAATACTAGGGTTTGCTTTCCTTCCCACTATTTTACCCAAGTTCCCAAGCCTGTTGGCGATTTAATCAAGAGACCCTGGGCAGAAGAGGTGGTGGAAGGTGGGGGTTGGATCAAAGATCAATAAATTCCGCAAAACCACCTCACCCCACTTGCCCCGCCTTACCTCCGCCCCCTCGACGGTAAACACATGCATATAAATCAGCCGTCCGCAGCCCCAACTAACAATGACAAATGATGATGTATGTAATTTTTTTCTATTAACATAAAGTAATATAAACTGAAGGACACTAGTCTATAGAGTGAGTTAGCGGCTAATGTTGCGTATCAGATGTGGACAAAGTCAAGACTGAATACAGATTACTCAGTGTCCTTCTACCCCACAGAGTATTAAGCTTTGACCCAGAATTGGCTGCCAAGTGTATTAGTGGAACTCGCTGGTGCCAGGCGTGTCTTTCCTGCACTGTTAACCTGCCTGGTCAGCTCAGCCCTAGTGCTTCATCTCACACCTGCACACATTCGCGTACCATCCTGCGTTAGCCCCATTCTATCCTTCATCCAAGCGCACACATCTCCTTTCTGTCTGACTAAGAGAGGCTATAAATCGTTGACGTATTTTCTTGAATTCCTCAGGCCTCCGAGTCGTGCAACGTAACATACAGATACAGCGGTACCTTGACATATGACATTAATTCGTTCCTGGAGCGAGGTCGTATGTCAAAAGTGTTGTACGACAAATCGAATTTCCCCATTAAAATGAATGGAATTACTGATGATTCGTTCCAAACCCCCCAACAAAACACGCCAATTTCTTTGGTTACGTGTTTTTAAATGAGAGAAATGTATGATATAAATAACAAATAAGGTATAAAACGATAATAAAACATAATAAAAGTGAAGGTAAAGAAATAAACTGGTTTTATGAAGTGTACCGTTACCTTGAGGATCACAAGAAGCGATGATGGAGGCGGAGCAGTGAGGTGTAGGACGGACGTTGGTGGTGGGAGGAGGAAGAGATTGTCGGAGGAGGTTTGTTTACATGGCGTACGTCGCCCTCATTTGCTATACGCTTACAGAACATCGCTAAATTTATTCTACACTTTACGTATCGCTAAACTTATGCTACAGTTTAGCACCAAACTTAACTTAATGCTAGAATTACTTCGTCCGTACTCCTTGTACAAGTCCATGACGCGCACACCTTGAGCGTGTTTTTCAATGATTTCCTGCTTTATATCTAAGGTAAGTGGCCTCTTATTCTTCTCAGCACCAGCCTTGCTACTCACTTTCTTAGGACCCGTAATGAAAATACAGGGTACAGGACAAAGAAAGTTCCAATACGGCACAAAGAACACAAAACGAAGCGAGAAATGCTGCAGTGATGCTTACTCAGCGAGCTCGACACGTGATCTGTAGGTCGGCTCGGGGCAGACTGGGACACGGGAATGCGTAACGGTGGCGGGCCGCACGAAACATGATGAAATCCCCAATGTCGTATCCCAAAAAACTGTTGTATCACAAAGCAAAAAATAGCCTGACATCAACCTCGTATCTTGGAAATGTCGTAACTTGGGTCGGTCGTAAGTCAAGGTACCTGACTGTATTCACCTAATATTTGCCTAAACACTTCCTTCACTTTATTCATACCTGGATTGTACAAGTTTGAACTTTGAGGTGCTGCAGTAAAGTGAGAGTGGTTAAGAGTTTAAATTTTAAGAAAGACCTTGAGGTAGGTTTTTTGATTTTTACCAAAAAAAAAAAAAAAGACCTGGAGCTAGAGACATAAGTATCACACATAAATAAGATGTAGACTGTTGCTGTATTTCAGATGAAAATCCTTCACACAGCACTGATATGATAAATGCAGTCTTCATGTGCTTTGACAGATTTGACAGTTGAAGAGAACTGCCCCCCCCCACTTCACTCTCTTGTAGAGGATTTGCTGAGAGCCAATCCACAACACATCTAAATTCTTGACAGATGATTTTTCCTTCCGACATTGTACTAAATACTTCATCTGTAAATGACCATATAAGTACATTTGAATGAAGGTAAAATAAAGGACATTCGGGGCTGTTGTTTCCACGTATTAACAGCTCGAGGGCTGGAAAACTCTGTTTTAAATTTAAAGGTAATTTTCAATCTAGTGCCCTGAGTTGAACCACAAGCCAGGAGACAGAGTGGCGAAGAAAAGTCACGTGTCTGGTCATTTCTGATGTCTTAATACGATGATTACCTGGTCAGTGTTTTCTATGTATTTCATATCTGAGCTGAATCATTCTGCAGCCTGCATTTTAGCTAAGGAGTTAGCATACAGTAAGCCGGCAAGCTGCCTACTGTTGGGTCGATGTGATTAAGTTTGGAACATAATGACATGGTTTACCATTGCGTAGTTGTGTTTAATACATCACCTCCCTGTCGCCTTGAGCTAATGTCATTACCCAGGATTTCGGCAAAAACTTTCCAGCTGTCTTTTACAAACTCCACAACAGACCTGAAACAAGTGAAATCCTGAAAAAAATGTGGATTTCTAAAGCACAACACATTTTTTTTGCTTTTTTTCTGTCTTTTTTTGTTTGGTTGTTTTTGCATAGCACAGTTGCACTGTGGTGCACACGCATTTCTCATGTAAGGCTCCCATCATTATTCGTCATTCCCTCTTCCAATCTTTGCAATACAGGTAGTCCTCAGGTTACGATGGAGATGTGTAACACCACACCCATCGTAAGTCGAGCAACTGTGTTGAACCGCTTAGCCCAGCTTAGGTAACCAGTTTGAAATTAAATGTTTATAATTTATTGTTTTTCCTGTTTGTTTGAAACTTGACCAACATCTCAAATGTTCTTTTATTTGCTTAGTTAAAATATTTGATTTCAGAGCACAGTCCCATTTAAGAAAAAAGTTCAATTTGGAAGTGTGTGTATTCTGGGTACTGTCGCTTCAAGACTGCCGTCTTTATGCCGTTGTTAACTTCCTGACTGAGGAAGAGGTGAGAGTTTAATGTTGCTCATTATGAACACGAATTATAAAGTTTTAATATGGTAAAAGGAGTGATTGTGTAGTTCTGTTGTGTTGTTTTAGCTTTAAAGAATATGTAGTTGTGTTATCAGTTGAAGTTCAGTTGTTTTAATATTTATTTTGTAGAGTTTTGTATCATGCTCCTCTTTATGTGCTCTGTTTTGCTAACAGGGAGACTGATATTTTATACTGTGGAGCGAGTTCACATTTAAGTGAGATTTCATTTAAATCAGATTTCTGTTAAAAGAGAGAGTTTGTCAGAGAGATCCGCACACCTGTATGATGTATGCAGCTGCAGTGTGTGTCTGAGCTCCGTGTAGCCACGACACCCCGCTACACAAATACTGAGCTCCGGCTACAGACAGCCGCCGCTGAAACTGTTCCGTTAATAATCACAAAGAAACCAGAGGGAACGCACTGTACAGTACACCGATACACAAGGTAACTCCTCTTGTTGCGGGAGAGAGTGAGGAACCGCTCCAGGCGAGTGAGCTGGGCGTCGTATATGCACTTCTGGGCATCGGGCGTGTACTTCCCGGTGTTGCCCGTGTACTTCTTTCTGGGTGTCGTCCCCATACTGTACCCTGTCCCCAATGCCTGCCCGCGAATTTAAATATTTTCTAAATATTTTGCAATTTTTTGAGGATCACAATCCTCATCGTAACTCCGGAAAATTGTAACTCTGGAACACCTGTATACCTTACAATTGAAATGCTCTGAACATCATACATACATACATACATACATATATATATATATATATATATAGTGCCCAAAATATTTGTTATATACTTTATACACAGCACACAAATTACTCACAAAGGTTGAACTTCATAGAGTGTAATGTGTGGATCATACATGCAAAATCCAATCTAAAAGATGCTAACTAGCTAGCTAGTGAAGAAGCTGACCATTAACTAAACAGCCAAGTGATTAAACCACTGGCCAATTTCATGTTATAATTAGCAGTTGAAATATGGAAACCGTAAGTTGGTTATTACCCAGGCCTTTCTGATACATCTGCTGCAGGATTGTCATTGAACCACTGGCACACCATCAACCTGATGCTTGAACACCGATCCATGAAGTTAGCTTCTCCCAGTGGAAAACAGTGCTTGCTATTATATTATTACACATTTTTTACCATGTAAAGAGGGTTGGGGTGATTCAGTTAAGTCTCAATTTTTGGAATTCAAGTCCCAAGTCCAGACTGATAAGTGCAAGTCCAGTTACACGTCCTTAACTTTAAGTCTTAAAAAATCGTAATGCATCAAATTTCAGGACAGAGTAATAATTAATATTGTAATTTCACCCAAATCATGCAGACTTTTTAAAACTGGTGTTCATCACTTTCTAGACAAACTTTATAATTCCATGGAAATATATGGGTATTTGAAAACGCATAACTTTGCCTGTAAAAAAACAAAAAACAAACAAAAAAACCCCTGAAATATTTCAGTTCACTGTCACCTGAGATGAGGAGTAAACTATTTCCGCCAAGCATACACATTTATCTCCGTTCACTTTGGCTTTGCATTGTGATTTGCTTTGTGCAACTTCAAACTCTGAACAAAATTTGTTGAGAGTTGGCAATTTGGGTCGGATAATCTTGTAGCATTGGTTCTACATGCTGCAATGCTTTAGTTGTTGCAAACACCACAATATTTGTAGGCAAAGGGTACGACCTATGGGAGCACGGCTAGCACAGAGAGCCTCTGTCATTGCGGAATGAGTTCTCCTTCAACTTTGTCGTTGTCTAGTGCAATTTGTTTTGTAGTCTGCACAGTTAATCCCATGACTACTGACTCTGCAGGTAGTCTACTACTTTAAATGTCTTTTGGTGAATGCGTCCATGTTGCTGTGCTTAATGCCTTTTTTAGGAGCACTCAATAAGAAGATAGATAGGACCGTAACAGATACTGGATGCCTGTCTGTCTGTCTATATGTATGCATGTATGTATGCATGCCTCAAGGGCTGTTTGGACATCCTGTTTTTAAGCGCTGCTCAAATCATCCATGCCATGCAGTGCTCCTAGGCATGTTCCCCAAGAGCTAAATCACAGGCCTGCTTATTCTTTGCCCTCAGCAGTGCTGTAAGGGATCTCAGATCACACCAAGTGAACTTCTGAACTTTGACTCTGAGTAACGCCTTTTAGTGTGGAAGCAAGGAGCTGTCATTGTGAAAACTAGGTTTGAAGGTCTATATTCTTCAGTGTGTAAACCATTGCCTTGCCCCATGCATGTTTGTTTGGGTGTATGTCAGCTATCCCTGGAACTCTTATGCTGTGAAAGCATTGATTTAAGAACAGTTACTCCAACATTGTGCCAATTTTTTATTGCCCTGAAATGTGACTGACTAGGGTGAAACGTGATGATAACAACGTGAACAAAGTGGGACAAGCTAGATATTTAAGTGCACGGTTGTCAAAGGGCTATTTACTATACAGTGGCACCTTGGATTGCGATTAACTTGGTCTGCGAGTGTTTTAGAAGACGAGCAAGAAATTTTAATACATTTTGACTGGGTTAACGAGCGATGTCTTGCAATATGAGTAGTATGCGTACGCTTCGTCTGCCGAGCCTCACGTGATCGCAGCTTTTCTCTCTCACTCACTGCGGGATTGTGGCTCACTCGTATAGTCAACATCCGCGCTAGCGTAGAAAAAGCCTGAGGAATCCCTCACTTCAAATGGGATCAGGGAGATGTGTAAAATGTGGGAAAGAGAGCAAAACTTTGTAGAAAAGCACCACCTGAATAAGGCTGTAGCATTCTGACCAATAGGAATACGTACATCTGACAACGTCACAGCGCCGACAGCAGGACAAACATGAGTGTGCAGGATTCAAGAGGAGCATGTTAAATATTAAAAGTCGATAAACTTGCACAATAGGGCTTTTCTTCAGTCTCTCGCTTAACTTGTCCCCTCACAGTGTGACAGAAATAAAATGGCTAACACCTGGATAATGTGAATTGGTCAACAACAGGTATGCTGTTTTTTTTGTAAGACATGCAGTATTCTCTATAATTCATGCGATTATCCAATCAGCCAATCACAGGACACCAACAGGACGCATAAAATCATGCATAAACAGGTTAAGAACGTCATGTAATGATTGCAAAAAAGCATCAGAATGAGAGGGAAAGGCAGTCTCTGTGACGTCCAACATGGCACGGTTGTTACTTTGAGTATTTCAGGAATTGTAAAGGTGGCTCACGCACGTTTCTTCTTTCTTTTCCCCCTTCTTTGTCCTTTCTTAGCCTTGTCCCAAGTTCCCTCCAATTAAAATGGAAGCCATTATTGCTCAGTATTAACTGTCCACCTTTAAGTCTTTCCGTTACGGGGAGAATTTCTGCCAAGCTCTTCCTGAAAATCAACTCTTCTGAGGTGATGAGTCCTTTCAGATTCCAGGTCCAGGGTAAATGGTGGTAATCCATTGATGAGTCTGTGTGATAAGTGCATACAGATGCTGGCTGGCTTTCTTTCGTAAAGATGGCCTGTGGTGCCAAAAATCTTCCTTCCTTCCACAAAAGTCCTGCCAGCGCGAAAGCACACACTACCCCTAACAGCTGTTGTCTGTGATAACTCGTGTTTCTTACAGGAAAGCACAACGGATTACATTTGTAAGAGGGCAGGGACATTCCGGTCGGCATTAACTTTTTGGCAAACCGGGCGAACGTGAGAGGGACGGAGTAGAGTGTAGCCCAGCTTTTCAGCATTGTTCATTGTTCCCTTAAGGGGTACGGCAAACACCATATAGAGCAGAACGCTGCCTTCAGAGCAGACTTATCTCTGGTGAGCGGTGTGAAATGTACATACGGCAGTCTTTATCGTTTTTGCCCCTGATTTTCACAGTGGTAGTAGCTGACGACCATCGAAGTTGCATCTTTTTATATGAAGGTTTTTTATATAACCTTCATAACTGTAAAACATCAAAAGATCTGCCTAGCTAACCTAGTCCACTCAGCTAGCTAACGGCTTGCCTGTACACGTTTCCGCAGGTTGGACATCGAGCTGTGAAACGGCGATATCTCCGCTGGTTTTGGTTCGCGTAATTTGCAGATCGTTATCGCTCTGCTTTCTTTGAAGCATTTAAAATCGAGGATAGCTGACAAATTGGGCCAGAGATACTCATCTGTCTCTACTATCTCAGACATTTGGTGCATGAAGTGTAGACTTTCGGGAGGACACTGCTTTATTTTGATTGAATCTCAAAATAATCTCCAAAATGAGTCGAAGTTTGCTCATACTGTCGTTTAATTGTCTTCTGGGCTTGACTGCTTCATTCCTTTTTACTTTGGATAGTGAAGGTTCACTTTGTCAGATTCAACCAGCTGAATGCCCCTCCCTCTCCAAGCGTGTAGTAGATCATAGAGAAGCTGTCAGGTACCTGGAGCTGCCGTACTTCCAAATACTTCCATTCACACTCCCTTGCTTTTTCTTTGCTAAATAATAAATATGATTCTTCAATTTTCAAAGTTGCAAGCACGGATTCCTCGTAATACCTTAATCCCCGTCTTCCTTTCGTCGTCTTCTTCATCCTTCTGGTGTCTTCTCCTGGATTTACTCCGTTACTTGTTAAAACACAAATGCATAAGGGGATCTCTAGAGGTTTGTCTGTTCTGGGCTTCTGTAGCGACACAACATGGCGGCTCCGTAGATGTGGACCCGCTCTCTGTGTAGATGTAAAGGGCTTATTCTAAGCTTCTAGAGCACAACGATTCATTGTTACAGGTCAGTTATACACTAATGAAAACATACTTATGAATACAGTGGTACCCCGCATAACGAACGCAATCCAGGCCCAGACTTCTATGGGAAATCGTGTAATCCGTTCCAGGTCGCTGGGAAAAATCAAGAAAAGTGAAACTGGACCCGCCCCCTGCTGATGACGCTTTGTCTTCATCTGAGACACATCTGGCTGGGCGTTCGTTAAGCGGGGTACCGCTGTACTACAGTCCATATCTGTTAACCGATTCCCCTGCATAGCGGACCTTTTAAATATGTTTATTTTTTACACTAATCTAATCTAAAAGTACTATGATTTTAATTATATGGAAAAAAAAAAGTACCATTACAGTGAAACACCTACTCAAATTCTGTAACAAGTGCATGCAGTGTGTTTCTTTCCACCCCTGTGTTTTTAACTCTTAGAATCTCTGGCGTTTACCGCCTCACGTTTAGTTTAGCAGACTGAAATATGCTTTTTGGATGTTTGCAGACACCTCAGTGAGGCTCGGTCGTCTCGTTAAAGACATTGTGCAATTTCAAACTCAAATATGCACAAAATATTTAAAGCTGAAATTTGTTAGTAGGACATATAAAATTGCCACGGGGGACTCGGTCCACGGAGGCAATTCATTGTAAGTAGAACTTCAAGGACGCCCGTTAATTTAAAGATGTGTTATAAATGGTTAATTTGATATTTATGAATATTTTAAACCTACTAATAAATTATCATGTACGCCATTAAGTTCTACATTTATCTGCAGATTTGCGGACGCGGAGCATGCTACACGCAAACCTTTCACAATCCGAGTCGCCCCGTGGTCTCTTCTCAGTTTATTTTGACGGATGATTTATTCTACAATGAAATCGTTTTACGCCATCCATTACGCAATCTATAAAAGAAAAGCGCGGATTTTTCCGAGAGCCCGCGTCCGAGCCTGCACTGCATACAAAGTGGCGGCTCTTGATAAATCTCATTATGACAATGATCTCATTATGACTCTGTCTCTGCCTGCCCACTGTAAGGATCCTCAGGTGCTGACATCTAAAAACCAGCCGCTTTCTGCTGTAAGAGCCAATCTGCAGAGGAGCACTAGTGGACCTGGATAAACACCACTGGCTCGCATTTTTAAAAACATAACAGAAACGCATTTGCTTTTCTCTGAAAGTTGTATACTGTTCCAGCTGTCTACTGTCTCAGTACGTCTGAGCAAACACAGGGTCGGAAGCTATGCAAACAGGAACTCGAACCATGTTCAGAGAGACATTACACCACTTTAGTCATCCTGCTCTGCTCCGCAAAAGTTAGTCCGAGCACTTCAGTGGAGAAAAAAAAAAGAAAAAAAGAAAAGACACCGCTAAATAATACATGAAAGCGTGAGAGTTAGCATGCAGAGATTAGCGCCGTTTCTTCTGGCCGTTTCTTCCGGATTCAAAGAGAATCAGAGAGAGGGGAAGGTCTGATTCAGATGCCACTGACCGAGCTGATAGGAAGCAAAGGGATGAGTCGGGAGAAGAGGAAGAACATATTTCTTCTTCATTTGAATTGCACAGAGTGTGTAAGGTGTCCTGGTGAATTAACATCTACAGCGTGTCCCACCGCCTGCTCCTTAGGACTTTTGTAAATCTTTTGTAAGCGTCTTTCTGCAGCATGCCCTGTCCTGTGATAACACGTTAACTAGTGTACAGACCCAAGACTGTTTCTAAAACCAGTGCAGAGCTTTACTGAAACGGTGCATGGTGTTGTCGGTTGTACTGAATTCCAGTTGGATGATGTCATTGCACTGACTGGACTTGCTTGGTCCAGTGTTATTTATATTAGTTAGTTAGCGTTTCTAGTGCAATTTGTGGTAAAGACACACGACCAGAGTTGGCATTTTGACAGAGATGATGCACTTTGTATGCATTTGCATATCTCTCCCCAGTTACGGTTACACCCGGAGAGTCTTGTTCACGCACTGGTCCAGCACGCCTGCTTTAGACAACGCAGGACACAGTGATCCAGCAGGGACCGCTCTCCTCTGAAGGGCTTTAAAGGGACTGACAGGAGAATGTAATATATCCCCAAACAATGCCTTCTATTTAAGAGCCGCATTGATTCGAAGCTATTGCCCCTATCATCATTCTCATTATCCATACCTGTCACGGATTGCCTGGAACCTCACAGCGCTGTACTGCAGTGTGCCGTAACTGACTGTCCGTCTGCCGCTGTGTCCTGGGCTCGCCGGGCTAACCCCTTGCTCTCTCACACTGTTTTAATAATGCTTTAAGGTGGTGCATGGGCTTTTAAAGAAAATGAGATGGGCCTGGCAAAGAGGCCTTTAACAGGAAAAGAGCGCATTGAAATGGCAGTGAAACGGCCCTGCTAACGCCCAGGCTCCGTCCAAGCCGCTCAATACCATCTCCAACCTTTTAACTCACTCAAATTAAGTTTAGGCGTCCTTCAGAATGCCTGACTCTATTCATCTCCCATTTAGGGCCCATTGAAAAGAGCGCCACTCCCTATGCGTGTACTGCTGTAAGCAATACAATATCTATTAGATTACAGAGGCAACCCTTTGCCTTAGCGGCTAGCGAGGTGGGCCTGCGCTCAATGATATTGTGGCTTTCATTGAAACCTCAGACAGGAGGTGAAAGAGCTGGATGGGGCCTTTGAGTTCTTTGTTACGTGAGAGGCTTTTAATATGAGGTTTTCATAATCTGATTCGTTAAAGCGAGTTTCTCCAGATAATGCCGTGCAGCAAAGGGAGGGCTCCGGTGATGTTACAAGCATTTATTAAAAGGCTGTGAAGATCTTAGCCTTAACGTGGCGTGCAGTAGGGCTGGGCGATATGACCTAAAAATTGTATCACGATATTTTCCGACATTTTCACGATAACGATATTTAATCCCGATATATATTATGCTATGAAAATAATGTTCAGAGACAAAAGAAGATGCAGGATATACATCTTACAAGCTCTTGTGCACACAGTAAGAATGTAATATAACAGGCCTAATGTTTATTAAGCTAATTGTACGCATCATGCTACTTTACACAGACTCTTCGCTGATGTATTCATGGGGGGTAAAAACACTGCAGCTACCTGCTCATTTCAGATGGAAAGCTGATATTTCTGCGAAATCACGATACTCTCGATATTCAGCCGGCTGACGATATGAATGGTAAAATCGTGATAACGATAATTTATTGATATATTGCCCAGCCCTAATGGTGTGCACGGCCGAAAAGTTGCATTTAGGTCTCGTTCAATAACAACAACAAAGATACTAACAGAACTTCCAATTGTGCTTTTTGTGAATATTTCCATCGGCGAGGATGTTCAGAAAGGCAAACAAAAAGTCTAGGCATCAGTTTCAAAGTTGCAAAAATGATTAGAAGTTGCAAAAAATGCAGCTCTGAAAATCCCACAGCGAAGATGAATCAGATGACTTTCATTCACTAGCTTCCCGAAAAATTTTCCAAGCAAATAGATGTACTTGCTGTTCAGCAAGAAAAAAAGTCAAGACTCCGTAAGACCTGAATCTTTTTCTCCCTTATGACATAATATTACAGTTTTGTCTGTCACGGTGTGGTCACACGCCTAAAGTCAGGGAGTGATAACTTTTGGGGTACATGAGGTGGCATATAATATATGCGTGCAAATTTCCAGACACATGCAACTCAACTCAACTCAAAGCTCACAGATTCAACTGTTAATTACTGTTACGTCAATGATACTATAAAATTACTATTACGGTATTGTCAGGTCCTATACCTATAGCTTTAAATAATTTTTTGCTTTGAAAGTGCCAACAATTTTGAAACTAACCATACCTTACTTAAAGAACATCTTGTTAAAGTTCATCAAACCTGGTCTAGGTTCTCTCCTGGAAAGTCTGACAGCATGGGAAAGGAATCCTTTTCCAAACCTCAGTGTGCCTGAATGTGTGAGTCCGCTTAACGAAGGCCACGTGTTGACAGTAACTGCTGTTCTCAGATGCTACTTAATCTTATTTAATCTGCTGTTAAAAATTAAACCGGAATAATAAAATAAAAGACTGGGTACACTGTCGCTTCTGTCGAACAGGGGATTCAGTCTCGGAAGGTCATGGAGACCTCAAAAGCATAGTGTTGGGGCACTGAACAATGTGCAGCATTTATCCTGATTCCGAAGCGTGCTACACCTTAACTGTGTGTTGTAAAGTTTGGCAACATTCACCCTGATGCTATTACCTTCATTCTCACTACAGCAGACCAAAAACACAACAGACCAAAATCAAAGCCACATCTGGACTGAAGGCAGATTATAAAAGTCTCAAATAGTGATCACACTTGAAGGAAAATAGTACGAGAGGGATGTGGTACTGTCTCAGTTTTTCATGAAGTAGTGCAATACTATGCAAGCAAACTGCTGAGTTCATACAACAGAGCCGCAATAAAATATATGACCTGCAGAGCTGCTTGACATATGAGCATAAGCTGGAATGCAAAGCTATATAACTAATAAACAAACTAATAAACAACTTTCAACTGGGTAATGGAATTGACTTTCTTAACCAAAACAAGGCAGTGGATGCTCACTAGTTAAAGTTCTGGATTACTGTCCAAAAGATTGGAAGTTTAAGCCCTACCACTGCCAAGAGTGAGTCCCTTATACCCCTTTACTCCTGGGGTGGTGTATCATGGCTGACCCGGTGCTCAACTTCCTAACATCCCTGGATATGTGAAGAAAAGTAGGCTATACAGTAAACATGGACAATTGGACATAGGGCCATTTTTACAACCTCAAAAGTACTTTTGTCTATTATGTGTGATATATTTGTCTCTACATTGGTGGTGGGTTTGGTGTCTTTTATCTGCTATTCTTTCAGACCCAGCCTACAGTGACATGTCTTGTTCCCAAATCTATTTGGGTATGAAAATTGGAGGATCACAACTTACACATACTTTGCTCCCATATGTACTATGTGTATAAGTGCCTGGCGTCAAGAATTTCTACCAGTGGCTTCAAAAACCTGGCCTGAAGGACAGCACAGAGGCTCAGACCATGACAGCACAAGAACAGCCCCTAAGCCCCAGAGCCATAGAGGCAAGGATCCACCACACCAGACAGGACCCAAGGTGCAAGCTGCACAAAGATGCTCCAAGACAGTCCAGAACAATGTAGCAGGATGTAAGGTGAAAGCTGGGACAGTGTACACTAAGCGACATATCCAAGTGGCTGAGCTCGTGTACAGGAACATCGTGTTAAGTGTGGATTGGAAGTCCCCAAGTCCTAATGGGACACACCATCAACAAGGGCCAAAAGATGACAGTTGTGACAGATGTGGCAATCCCAGCTGACAGTAACATCAGGAAGAAGGAGCATGAGAAGAACAAGAAGTACCAGCGGCTGAAGGAACAACTGGAGCAGATGTGGAAGTGTACTTAATTTAAGTGTACTTATTATACTTCAATGTACTCATGCTATTTTCACACACTTTTTTGTACTTACTGTAGTGTAGTAACGATACATATATCATTAGTCCAACTAAAGATATATTTAAGTACAACTAAGTGTACTTGACTGTACTATTTTGAGACACCATTAAGTTGCACTTAAGT
>JAQMCW010000012.1:13574738-13586636 GCA_030068335.1 Chrysichthys cranchii
ATATTTGTGTGTGTATATATATATATTTGTGTGTGTATATGTGTGTGTATGTATATATATATTATCTTTCTTTTCTGTACCCTGCATTGGACTTGTGTCCTGATGTGTTAGCCTTGTGCTAACTTATATTGAGACATAACAGGACCATTACAAATAACAGTACAGATACAGAACAAATTCTTCTTCTTCTTCTTCTTCTTCCCATTATTATTATTATTCCCATTATTACTAGGATTAGTGGTAGCAGTAGTAGTTTGTGTATTTGTTTCATCATCATTCTAGTTAGCGCTTTAGGCTGGTGGCATTCTGTACAGTGTATATTGTACTTGCCTCCTTTTGAGCATGAACATTATTACTCAGCCTTGAGAATGTAAGTGAGAATGCGTTTGTGGGAATGGGCCGTGTGTACACGCTCCAGCGTCAGTAGTATTAGAGTCAGGGGAGAAGGAGAGCCTTTTCCCTTTCCATTACACACAGGCCTACGCCGTAATGAAGGCGATTTTAATAGGATTTAATGCATGTTGTGCGGCAAGGTCCTGCTAACTTATGGCTCGTATTAAAGAATCCAAGAATGTGCTCACCAGGGTCTGTTAATGCTACTCCTTTGCACCCAGTGATCATCCCCTCTTCTGTTTGTCTTTTAGAGACTAAAATGGACATAGGATAGAGCTGAAGCACAAGTTTCCATTTGGCAGTTATACAGGATCAATACGTGGCCTAAATCTTGCACTGGAGAGTACATTTGACTTTAACCCACCCTTGAACGAAAAAACACTGGTCACCCAACCTTTCTTCTTCCTGTTTGTAACAAAAATAGGTACAGTTTATGGCCAAAAGTATGTGGATGGCTGACCATGACACCCATGCATGCTTGTTGGACAACCCACGGTGTTGGTCTATTCTTTGCTCTTATTATAAGTTCTACTCTCCTGAGATGGCTTTCCACTAGATTTTGGAGTGCAGCTGTGGGACCTTCTGTGCATCACTAATTAGTTTAGGTGTTGATGTTGGGTGAGAAGGTTTGACATGCCATCTGAATTTCTGTTCACCCCAAAGCTGTTTAGTGAGGTTGAGATCAGAGGTTCTTCACCATCATCCTTGGTAAACCATGTCCTCATGGCATGTTCAGTGGCACCGGGGCACTGTCATGCTGAAACAGATTTGGACCTCATGATTCCTATAAAGGGGAAATGTTAATGTTACAGCATGCAAATACGTTAAAGACCATCATGTGCCTCCAACTTTGTGATTGGGGAAGGGCGATGTATAGGGGGCATGATCAGACATCCGCATACTTTTGGCCTTGTACACAGACATCTCAAAATAAATAGACACCCCTTAATTACGTTTTATGTACACTGACAGCATTTCAGTGCAGACAGGGGCTTCAAACTTGTTATTATTATTATTATTATTATTATTTTTCATTTCAGATGACGGTATATTAATTGTTTATAGAAACTCATCATGCGGCGGACACCAGAAGCAAAAGAGTTGTGTGATTTTCCGAGAGGGCGTATCGTGGGTCAGTCTGAGGGTGGACAGTGTATGATTGCACAAAACCTTAGGATTCCTCTTGTGCACAGTCAACAGAGTGATTGTACAGTTCAAAAGCAAAGGAAAGGAATCCACAGCATCTCGCTCGGGTCGACCTGGGCCCTCTGACAGGGGTCTTGAGGCTGTCCAGCGGATTGTTGAAATAAATCCCCCTTGTAAGGCCGCTGACGTTGCAGAGCGACTCCAAGTGAGTCAGAGGACTTCTGTGAGGGATCTCCATCAACATGGCTACTATGGCAGAGCGGCTAGAGGGACGTGTCTAGAAATAAATGAATCGAAAATGATGGTGTCTACTTACTCTTGAAATGTCTGCGTATTGTACGTGGTTTGTCTTGGACTTTAATGAAAGAGGAGGGATTGTGCCGCTTTCGCAGAAATTCCTGGGGAGTGGTGTACTTGGCAATAGGACAGTCCTCCTGGTGAACTCTGTCAGCAGATCGTTAGATCAGTCATGACAGACTCAGCTGCATGTTTGCTCATCCTCGCTGAATATATTATTACACTTGTGATCATCTCCTGTGATAAGCAACTGCTTTTAGGCGCTCGAACTCACTGCCCCCAAAAAGGCCGGCACTTGTCTGTTTAGTGGGTTGAGCTGTCTGTGTGCGTATGTGTGTGTGTAAATCCTTTGACTGCTGGTTGATTAGGCAGAGAGAAAAAGTGGCCGGGGTATTTACCCTTTACCCAGAATCCTCCTCACAGCTGACTGGAGCACGCTCAGATGGCCTGTCGGTTCACTGAGAGCAGCCACACTGACTGCAAAGGTAAACAAGAAAGAGAAAGGAGGAACCGCGTAAATGGTCCACAGTCCCGGCTCTTTTGTGCTCTATGGTGATGGCGTCAGGTGCGAGTGAACGTTTTTACCCGAGTCATTGAATGTGCTGTTGAACTCTTTTATGCCCTCGGGATTCACTGACTAACAACACTGACTGTTGTTACTTGGATGTTAGCGAAAAGGCTGGAACCCTGTAATGTTTTTAGTAGCGTCTCGATGATTAAGCTTGTTTTTGGCTCACACGCACAGGCAGGTGTGAGGTTTTTATTTATTTATTTTTTCGATTGTGTTTTTTAATGGAATAAGTCTCATGTCGTATATGACTCAGCGTAATGCACTTTCGGAAAAGTGAGTCAAAACCGCGTCGTCGTCGAACCCCAGTCGAAGGCCCCCGTGATTGACTGCGGTGATGTCAGGAAGCTTACTGGGTGCCGGAGGTCTATTGTGTCAGGTTTACACAGTGCTTTGGATCCGGGGGGGAAGTGATGACACAGCAGATAAAGGAGGTGACTCTAGGGGGAGGTATGCCTGGCCGGAGGTGATGCACTGCCAAGCAGTTGGCATTATTGTGGATGTCATTTACTCAGCTTGGTAACGCTGGTAAAAATGCATTAAAAGTGCCACGCAAAAAGGAGATCTTGAAGTATGTGAAATCCCACCGTGACCGTGGCCCGTGCGCGTCTTTCTGGATTACGGTGTAAAAGAAAAGAAAAAAAAAGGAAAAAAACCTTGAATCCATTGTTCCAGAGAAACAAACCACCAGAGAAGATCTTGTTACAATGATTATTTATTAAATTTAAAATATCTTTAGCACAGATTAAAAATCAGACACCTCCAACTATCATGATCATCATGAATGAAAAATAAACGCTCCTAAAAAACCTTCTCCGTTCATAGGATACATCTGCCCCTTCATAGAATATTTCATTTGAACAAGAATGTACATTTCAACACACAGGGCTGAGGCAAATCAAAACACTTTTGGGTTTGTGCGAAGCCGACTGTCGCGTGACTGCGTGGTGCAGTGGGTTCAACTGTTCAATGTTTACCATTCTGTTTTGAAATACCCTTATTCAAAATATTAAGAGCTCCTTATAAAATAAAGGAAACGCAATTATAGCTCCCTGTTCAGTGTTTTGGCTCTGGCACTCCGAGAAGAAACTTGGGCAATAACGGATCATGACCGCCTCTGTTGTCATTACTGCACGCTGAAGCCTATTTCCCCCCCCATAAACTTATGAAACACAACAAATATTGCCATATTAATAAGAATAGTTTTAGTTTAAGCCTCTTTCAGTACCTCTTTAGTTGTTGCATGGCACCAAGTTCACATGTGGCCCTTCACTGCGTCTCCTTTTTCTTTTTTTTTTTTTCCTGACTATTTGCCTCAACCCTTCCTTTACAAATGTAAAGACACGTTTACAAGAAACAAAACACAATGAGGGATGACCGGCAAAGGAAACAACCACTTACAGTACTTAAAAATGTCACAATTTTCCACATATTTTTTTTTATTTTTTTTTATGAGCTAATAATTATTTCTATTATTTTTATTCTTTTTGTTTTTTTGTTTTTTTAGCACATGCCACATGAGACTGATTATAAAAGTACCTGAAATAATTGCTAGAATATCAGCATGCATAGCTGTTGGGTATCTACACTTATTTACAGACATGGGGGACATCTTTACATTTTTATGGAAGATGACGGGGGGGGGTCACATGAAAAAAACAAAACAAATTTCAGACCAAAAAATAAAGCCCCAAAAAACAAAGTTCTTACTCTTATTAGCAGCTCTGCTACGCACAGTAGATACTCGTTCTACACTGGTTACAAAATGTTGGAGTACAAATATTGGAAAATGCTGTAAAGGGTCTGTGGCACATAGCACTAGAGGCCTATCGGGAGAACACGGGTTTACAAAAGGGACCTACACGTCACCCAGCACAAGACTCCCAGGACTGATGGAGATGATGATTAACTTACATTATGTACAGTTCATACAGCCTGATAGTTCAGTAGGTGCATTCAGTGACTCGGAGGTGACTTGTCAGATCAATCAAAGTATTTAAGAATAGGAAGAGAAACGTTTACAGTGCCAAAGTGGTAAATAATCCTAATCATATGAAAGAAAAAAAAATCAAATACACGCTTGATCCTTGCCATTTATTGCGAAATGAAAGCTGCTTGTTTGGATATTTTGCATGAGATTTTGTCTGGGAAAAAAAACAAAAAACCCAAAACAAAAACCCAGGACTGGAAGACTTGAATGGATTCCTTAGGAATGACTACAGACTGCTTTATTGCAAGAGCGTTGTCTTGTTAAATGTCTGGATCTTTCTGTCTTAGACTTGAGCTCTAACCTTGTTTAGAACTGATCTTAGTTTCAGTTGCTTTGGTTTGTTATCAGTATTGCTGCAAAAATGTCTAAAAACGCGTCTTGGGTCGTGTCTTGGGTACTGTAATGAAACTAAACAAAAGAAACGCTGTTTATGATATTAAATTCCACATCATGAGCGTGCCCGGATGAACAAGACATCAAAATCCTGTACACAAATATACACCGTGCGCTTGTTTACTGCTCCCCACCCCCTCCTCGATGTCTTTTCCTCCTCTCTGTCCTGCTCTTTGCTAAACAGGGCCGCGCGTGATAAATGGCAGCGGTGGGTGGTTTCGCATGTTAATGTGATATCTCATAAAGCTTATCGCCCCAAACGGGTCACCAAGGTCAAGTGGTGAGGGCTTGAGCAGAACAGCAGTAAGATTGCATCCCTCTCATTCTGCCTGACCGTGTCATTTCAACGTCTCGCTCGCACACAGACCGCTCGCGCATCCGACGCCGAAAGTGAGAGCGAGCGACGTTTGGACGCTAGCTCTCTCTGGATCAATGGTGGATTTAATTTAGTGGCGAGACTTCCGCGAGGAATACAGTGCAAATGTAAACAAGGTAGAGCGCTCCATAAAAGCCCCATGGCCTGTAGACATGTGCACAGAGCTGTAATTCAGCCAGACACTGTCGCAGTAAAGTCGTGTAAGCGGTTCTGTGGAGCTCCGCCAGAGCCGCGGTGTGTATCGAGATTTGTTGGGTTTTAACTGTTCCGGTTTTTTCATTTTTTCCCAGTTAAGGGTTAAAGCACACAGCTTTCTCGCCCATTCCAGGCCCTTGTTTGGCCAAGAGACAGCACAGGATCTAGCACTGAAACCCCATTAGCTGTGGACAATCTCAGTCATGCTAGTCTTTACCTCGCTTCAGTGCAGGCCACATTAGCTCTCCTGTACATTCTACTGTAATGGTGGATGTTACAATCGTACAGAGGTGAAATCAAGGCCACTGGAAGCGCTCAGTCGGGTCCAGGGACTCTTCTGGAAACCTTAAACAGTTCCATCTTGATATCTAATAAGCCTCCAGCACGGTTGTTTGGTTTCTGTATAATTCTACTCATCGGTATGAGTCGGTTATGGGTTTGTTAATAATGACGCTTGATCGTTTTCTAATTAAATGAACTCCGGCTGGATGCAGGAAGCTGCTGCCAGACCCCTTAAAGTTGCGCTCATTGATCCTGGAGACAGATTGTTGATATTTGAACTCAACAGTAGAACAAATACACGCCTCCCCGCCAGTGCGTTTTCAGGAAGCTCCGCCCCCGAATTCACGGGCGCGCAGCGCGGAGGTAGCGACACTATCAACGCCACCCCGTCTCCTTCTGCTTGTTCGATGCATGAGCATGAACGCCGCCTGTTTCTGATTGGCTGGAACAGTGTTGTGTAGCTCTTCGCTTGTTTGTTCGTGTGTACAAACACCAGATTTTTTTCGGTGCTCACACAGAATGGACAGCTAGCAAACCGCCGAATTTGTTGAAAAAATGTATTGGATTAGGATCAGTGAGTGCACCTTTAACAAAGAAGAGATAGGTGGGGTAAGGAGGAGAGGGCGAGAGTGAGGGAAGGTAATTTATTAACTTCCTCTAACCTCTGGGTGCCTGAGCTCTACCGGCTGACAAATGGCCTTATGGAACAGGATGATGGTCTCTTATTACCTGCACCCTCTTTGCTTAATCCAAAAACAAGATTTCCAGGGTGGTTGCACATGCAGTAAAGAGATTGATGAAGTGGCCTTGTCTGCATGACGTGTAAATATTTGGCCGTACGGAGTATGAAGGTGGCGTTGGCTACACGTACAGGTGTAATAAAGACAGCTAGGCAAGATGACAGAGGCGTCCGATGGTTTCCTTACCGCCCCGCCCCCCCAACCCCATTCTGCTTTTAGTTGCATTTGCCTGCTCTCTCTCTCTTTTTTTTTTCATCTGAGCAAATGTTCCGAGGTCAGAATATTTCCACTTTAATTCAGGTTTTTGTTTCAGTTGAAGTGAATCGGGCCAAACTTGGCTGACTTTCAGCTCTACAGCATTTCCTTCCTTTCCTTTTTTTCTGTGTTTAAAACTTAAGTTGAAAGAGTTGTAGAGCTTTCGGCATATCGCTCCAGAAATGTAATTACCAGATGAGTAAATACTGTCTGGTCCGAGTCTGCCTATTGAACAGTATGGCTGCATGGGCTAGCAAAGATTGAGTGACATTTTATATCCTTTTATATTTCCGCCTTCAAATGTGTATTAACTTATCATTCCAAAAGCAGGTAAGACTCAGAAAGATGCATCCTTTTGATGTCATGTTTATTGACTCACTAACCAAAGGAATGTGCGACATCTGCGTACTTCAAAAGGCATACAGGTACACACACACACACACACACACACACACACACACTCACACACATGGGCATTTAGCTCAAGAGGAGGGAAATAAAATTCCTCACACAATTTCTGGCTACAGCCTTGGCTTTCTTCCCATAGTGTGTGTGTGTGTGTGTGTGTGTGTGTGTGTGTGTGTGTGTGTGTGTGTGTGTGTGTGTGTGTGTGTGTGTGTGCCTAACCAACATGCTGTTACAGACTTCACCAGCTTGGGCTACAGCTGTGGATTCGTCTGCTTAAACAAGGCTGAGTCTTTGTGCTGTGTGTGTGTGTGTGTGTGTGTGCGCCGGGAACTAGGAGTACGAGTTTCTCTCAATGCTTGCCAGCCGATTGCTCCTAAACACTGGTCTCGGCTTTTCAGAGGCGCACAACACTGGTGCTGTTGGAAGATAAAGAGCAGGCCCATTTCAGATCTCCTGCAGAGTTTCATGTGAAGCAACAGCGACAGCTTTCCTCCACGAGGCGGGGCGTGAAACACGACCGTGCTCTAATTCTATCTGACATGTTTTTCTTCTTCTCCCTCCATCTTTCCATCACTACCAAAAAAAAAAAAGTCTAAACCTATGGTACTAAGTCATGTGGAAGAAAAGCTGGGCCTCTGGCGGAGGCGGACTAGTTGGTTGTCGGTGTTGTTTTTTGGTATGTGTTACAATGGAGCGATCCTAACACAAGTTTCATCATGCTAATCGAACTAGCTGAGTGAAAGCAAGCAGCGGTAATAAGAAAGGTGAGAGACACACACAGATATTATTTTACCTTGTTAACATGGCCATGAAACTACTCCGAAACAAGGGACAGATGAGATGAGAACATTTCTGACAGATAAGTGCCTTCCCATTGAACCCATTTGTTACCTCTTTAGAACGAGCTTCACTCAGTTTCCCCAGCTGTAGTTGTGTGTGTGTGTGTGTGTGTGTGTGTGTGTGTGTGTGTTCAGAAATCTCCTCGCGCAATGAAAAGCAGTTTACATTTGACTGTGGCAAAATCCATTTGACATCAGATGAATGGACAGTTTTGTGTAGTTTTTTTTGTTGTTTTTTTTTGCAGCCTGCTTGTGTTCTCTGTACAAGGCAATTAACCAAACAGCAAAGCCTCCTATGTATAGTACATACACATATATACTATGCTTCTTCTGCAAAGAGATATAAAGCCAGCCAAAAATGTCCTTAATTCCAGCATTTCCTCCCTGAAATACATAAGAAAAGACGCAGCGTGCAGAGTTTTGTCGGTACGTGACAATTGCATTCCACCATCATTTATATCCACTCTGTCTTAAAGAAACTTGGATTGGCTCAGTTTCAGGACTAGGAGATGTCGGTCATTTACATGACAGCATGCAGGGTCTTTACACCATTCCTCCTGTGTACAGTGAAGGTAGAAAGTCTGTATGTACACACTCACAGCCTTCATGCCTGCGTTGTCGGTCTGCTCGGCGAGGCTGTGGCTAGCTGCCTGTCTAGATGAACGTTCTCTCGGGATCTTTGACAGGCCTCGATTCTTTGTCTTTGCCATTAATCACGCGAGAACCTTCTGTAGGGGTTGTACACGATCGTACCAATGTCTCTTTCATCATCAATCACCCCTTGGAGATGTCCTTGCTTTTGCTCTGGTTATTTGTTTTGACATCATGATTTTTGTTTTTTGTTTTTTTTTTTGTTTGTTTTTTGTTTTTTTGCAGCAACAGGGTGCAGCCACTACGGTGTACTGTGCGGTGGCGCCGGAGCTGGAAGGCCTGGGTGGGATGTACTTCAACAACTGTTTCCGCTGTGTGCCGTCAGCGCAGGCCCAGGACCCGTCCAGCGCCCTGAGCCTGTGGGAGCTCAGCGAGAGGCTGGTGCAGGAGCGATCTGGTGGCCCTCGGGCACTGTGACCCCACGACCTCCGCCACGCTGTAATCCCTTAGCCTGGCATGGCTTACCTGCTCAACCATCACCACAACTGATTGCTTCATCACCATGCATGAGGGGGGCTGACATAATAAAGAGCAAAAAAAGGAACGGGAATTTATAGTAGGCAGGCAGTGCCAGAGAGCGAGGGTCGAGTCGACTAAACTGACGGATGGGAGCGGAGAGAGAGAGAGAGATTTGTACTGTTTCTCTTATGTAAGTCCCAGGCCACATGGGTTTCTCGTCTTTCTCTTGCAAGGTGATTAGAGCTACCTCTAGAACGCTGTACACTGTTCTCTAATCGACAACTAACACCAAGGTTTCTAGCTGGGGGGGGGGGGACGGGACACACGAAAATTCATCTAAAATATCAGGATTTAAAATGGTCATTATTGCCCATCCATCTGTACAAATCAATGTGAATGAGTAAATGTTGTACTAAAGGTGCAGAGACGGTGCGGAGGAAGCAAAGGTACGCTGTCTATTTACAACCACTGAAAAGAACTGCTCTGTATAGATATGCTGTACACAATATACATCGAGTGCTGTTCTAATTCGCGATACGTTGCTGAACATTATTCTAATTCGCGACCCCGTCGGCTCAAAAGACTCCAGATCCAGTCTACAAAATTCTATCTTAATGCTAATTACAATGAAGCAGCATCGTTGAGGCCAACAGGAGGGCCAGTGCTGGCTGAAAGGGAAGAGTCTTGCAGTCTTAAGAAATTTCAGGCAGAGCTTTCCTCTTGCACTTCCTTTTTCTTTGTCCTTTGAAGTTTTGTGAACGTTTTGAAAGCGTTTTCCCTGGAAAAAAAGGTGGTCTTCGTTTGCTGACAACCAACTTTAGAAGAAAGAAAATTCAGCAGAAGAAGAGAAGGCGGCAAAGACTGAAGAATGGCACCGGATCGTTTGGGGTTTTGTGTTTTGTGGTTTTTTTCTCCCTCTCCACTTTCCTCCTTTTCGCCCTCTTCTCTTCCTTTCTTTGCGGGTTGACTGTTGTGCTTTGGGGCAGTCTTGGTGCCATGGGTCAGTCTGAGCCAGGAGCCTTCCAGTGGTGTGGGACCTGAACAGAGAGGATGGGGGAAGATGGGAGAAAGAAAGAAACAAATAAAGATTAATTGCAGTTTGATTCAGACACCTTCCTTTTGTTGACAATTTATTTCATCAGCTCAGACTCGCAAAGAAATTGGAGGCGCTATATACGCGCTAGCAATTTATTTGCATTTCATGCATGATATTTTAGAGGCGAGAGGTGCAAATGCACCTTTTTCAGCTTCCCCAAATCTTACACCACTCTTCCTGTATGATGACCTGTATTAATACATGGTCATCTACATCTAACAGGTTTGCCCATCCACCAAACCACTCCAAAGACTACTCATTAATTGTGCTTTGTCCTGAATCTGAGATCTAGCATGTAAAAGGTGTCTATATTACCACACATACTCCCTGATTATTTTAGAGGTCACGTCCGAATAGCTGATATTTGGAAATGCAAGTAATAAAACGTTTGGTGTGAAATGCACAGAAAGGCCTTGGTTAGAACTAGGGACGCAAACAAATATGATACAGTGAACCTTCCCAACATCGCGGTTCACCTATTGCACCTATTGTTCGGTGCATCGCGGATTTCCAAATGTTGATTCGCGGGAATATTTGGCTTTCGCGGGACTCTGGGATATAAAATATACAATATAATTAAAAAAAAAAAAAAAAAAGTTAATTCAAACATTAAAAGAACATTTGAATCGAAATAAAACAGTATGCACTGTATTTCATCAGCGGATGAATACACAAGTGGCGGTGTATGCCACTTCCGCTTCAGCTAGTAAACTGGTTGTAAACAGGAAGTGACCTCACTGGCAGTGAGTACGCATGTAGAATTTTAGATATTGTTAAAATTACGTATGTTTAAGAGTGTAGAAAGTGTAAGAGCATAGGACGTGTTTATAAGGGTGTGGGAAAGGTTAATAAGAGAGTGGAAATGGTTTATAAAGCCTTTATGTATATATAAATATATATATATATAAATAATAAATAAATCTGATGGCGCTACTTCGCGGGTTTCACCTCTCGCGGGGGGCCGGAACGTAACCCTCGCGATAGGCAGGGGTTCACTGTATTCGAATTGAACATATAACATGTTTTAAAAGGATATAAATGCAAATAAGAACAGGAAATACAATAGATATGCCCTAGAAAGACTGTCAATACACTGAATAAAGCCAGGGGTCCTGCCGCATGCCAAAAATGAGATTCACGATTGGGAAGTTTTTAAACTGTGGGACTAATGAAGACCATTTTCATGAACATGAACATGAACGTGCAGCGGTCCTTAGTAACTGCCTCGTCACAGTTGCAGTGGGTTAAATTAGGGTCGGAGAGTGTTTATACAGGGTGTCCCAAAAGTCTGGAGCCTGTAGGCATACTTGCTAATATTTTTCTTTTAATTTCGGATCCAAGACATGTCTTTGAAGCGAACAGTATAAGATCGAATTCAGCATATGTAGAAGTGTCGCAAAATCCAAGGCCGTCAATTTGAGCGATTTTGTATTTAAAGAAATAATTGCCATACTTCTGGGAAAACATGGATACTGGAGGGCCCAAACGTCTCTATACATAAGGAAGATTAACACTGGGTTTTTTTTGTGTGTGTTTTTTTTAACAAAACATCCTTTATGTGACTGTCATTTCTTTGTAAACACACACACAGTCATCTCTCACACTCATGATGCATGCAGCTGCACCAATATTTTTGCCAAAGGCATTGTTAAAGGCTATCTGAAAAAGAATATATATATATTCTTTTATATTTGAAATTTTTATATATATATACTAGCTGATTCCCCAGTGGCTTCGCTCACTGAGGGCAAGGGGAAAAAAATAAAATGCAGTATTTATAGAATAAGTTTGTTAATTACCAATTTTATTT
>JAQMCW010000012.1:13586736-13597897 GCA_030068335.1 Chrysichthys cranchii
ATCAAAGTTTTCTTAAATAATGACTTACCAAACAGGTGTTTACTTCTTTTCAATATCAGTAAAATAACTCTCACACATAAAGACGAGATAAAAATGGCGTCCACAAACGAAGTGATTAGTTAAAATGTAAGCGCTAGTTATGCCGTTTCCATCATACGCACCTATAATATGTTCTGTGGTCATACATAGTTTTCATTTCAAACGCGAAAAGAGAATTTTATTTATATACATAAACTAAGTATGAAACATTTTGGAAGCCATTTTGCTAAAAAGTCATTTTGCTCATTTCCCTTATGCATACAGACTTTTGGGACACCCCGTAGAACTTAATTCTTTCGAAAATATCTCAAACAAGCAACAAACGAAAAATAATTGTGAGCGAGATTAAAAGCAGTCCCGCGCACACGTCTAATTAGTTGAACCCAATTATGAATTTGAGCGATAAATTATGAGCAACTTGCTCCAGCCTGCGTTCACAGACCTTCTTTCCGTGGTATTTTTTTCCTTCATATTTATTACATAAACAACAACTAAGTCGTCTTATTTAGGCCTTTCGGGTTTAAATCTGAGTACAGTCGGAGACCGTGGCATTGCGTTCACTAAGATATCTTCACTTCCGAGGAGATGAAAAGCCACGCATTGTGGTGTAGGGTCCTCATCAGCAGCAGTGTGTGTTCACGATTGGTCAGTTGTAGCTCAGTGAGCTGTGCTGTGTGTGCCTGTGTGTTTAGCAGCGCTTTGACCATGACCCGGAACAACTCCATAAACAAACCGCCTGTCACACACATTATTCGCTCCAGCAGAGTAATTGACACGTGAAGAAACCAATCATCCAGCAGAGCTGACGTGCGTTTTTGTGCTTGGGCAGCCAGTGGAATCGATAGAGCATACAGACAGGTCCAGACTCAGACCCTGAGAGGACACGACAAGCACGAGAGACACTGGACATCACAGGGCTGTATGCCATCACGCTACAATGCAACCTTCTGTTATTCAAAGCACCGACTATATCCTGTCTATCATCCGGTTACACACAGCATCATTCTCGCACACACTCTTGCTCACCCACACACTCAATCTTGGTTGTGTACTGTGCGCTTAGCTTGCATGGGTCCTGAGTGCAGATGGCCTATCTCTGCTTTCACACACAAACAGTACTGTGCGAGGAAACTGTGATGCAACACGGAAACGGTACACATCCCAGCACAGTCCTGACATCAGCCTCCCACCAGGTGGCCAAGATGTCCTGAGAAACGTGGCTCATGAGCCAGTCTTCAAAACGAAAGAACGTGCTCCTCGCACTGCTCTTTATACTAATCGAATTCTGATTGAACCCTTCCTCTCCATGTTCGCTCTGCTTTGCTATTTTTCTCCATCTCCTTCCTGAATGGTGGAGGACAGAAAGTAGAGACGCAGTAAAAATGTCACTGTATAATAAATGTGCATGAGAGCGAGAGCGAGAGAGAGAGAGAGAGAGAGAGACAGGTGGGGAGGGAGATGAGACTTTGCTTGTTTTCCTCTGATATTGAAGCAGGTTAGCTAATGATGTGAAGCATGTAAACCTGAAGTGGCACTAAAGCATGAGAGGAAGAGGGAGAGAGCGAGTGCATGTGTGGGAACCTAGAGGGCAGACATGACACCGGATAAAAGCAGATGAAGTGGGAAGGCAGATGTGCAGATTCTGGGCCAGCCAGGTGTTACACTGTATTGTTCGCAAATGGCCTGAAGATGGAAAGGAAATCTCCAAGCTCCCATGCTTATGTACCTTTCACTTCTCTCTCTCTCTCTCTCTCTCTCTCTCTCTCTGTGTCTCTCTCGCTCAGAAAAAGCCAACGCTTTGCTGTAAAATTCTCGATGCCGTTTTTGACACGGTCCCTGTACAGCTACCTTGAACCATAGATTAAAAAAAAAATACAAATCACATGACCTACGAGGAAAATCAACCTGTCGGAAACGTCTATTAAATGTGTATTTTAAATAAACAATATGAAACATATTAGAGGATGAGTCCTCTGACTCGTGAACTCATTTAAAGCCCTGAATTGGATCTTTTCTGCCCAGCCCAAACCTATCTTTCCTCGCTGGCCAGTCTGTTAGTTGGGTAAACCGAGAGCACCGTTCACCTCGTCCCAGCTGGCATAAATTCTCATTTCCACCACACCCCTATTGGCACAGTCCCTGTTCTAACAAATAAATAATCAGATACAGTGAACCCCCGCAATATCGCGGTTCACCCATCGCGGGTTCAGTGCATCGCGGATTTCCAAATGTTGATTCGCGGGATTTTTTGGCTTTCGCGGGACTCTGGAATATAAAATATAAAATACATAATAATAAAAAAAAGTTAATTCAAACATTAAAAGAACATTTAAGTCAAAATATAACAGTATGCACTGTATTTCATCAGCGGATGAATACACAGTCGCGGTGTACTCCACTTCCGCTTCAGCTAGTAAACGGGCTGTAAACAGGAAGTGACCTCACCGGCAGTGAGTACGCATGTAGATTTTATATGTTGTTAAAATTACGTATGTTTAAGAGTGTAGAAAGTGTTTAAGAGCTTAGGGCGTATTTATAAGAGTGTGGAAAAGGTTAATAAGAGAGTGGAAATGGTTTATAAAGCCATAATATATATATATATATATATATATATATATATATATATATAAATAATAAAATTAACATTTCGTGGGGGGCGCCAGAATGTAACCCCCGCGATAGGTGGGGGTTCACTGTATATAACCTTAAAGGTACATTTGATAAGAAGGCAATCTGATGATGGGTTTGATACACGACCCTGAGCTTGAGTGTTGTATAAAATGATCGCCCGACAAACCTGCTCTTCTCTCTTTCAGAATCGGCTCGATATGCACGAAGGGTCAATATATTTGGCGAGCGTGATCCGTGTCTAAGGTCTGTCTAGGATTGATTGGCATTGGTACCCAGACATCAGTGACCATGGGGATGTTCAATGTCAGCAGAGTCAGGACCCAAGGCAGAGAGGCTTACAGTCCACTCAGTACGGAGGATAAGCTCCACCCAACCCCACACACACCATCCACAGTGGAAGCAACTATAAACTGCGAGTATACTGCTCTGTCCACTGATTTGGGAGCAATCCCACCCCCTCCGTCATCTCTTTAAAGCAGCTACACTCTGATCTCAGGTTAGGGCAGAAGAACTGCATCCACTGATGCCTTACAGGAAGGATAAAGATTTCTTTTGTGTGTGAGCCACTGAAGGATTCATGAGGGTATGTTTTTCTCCTTTTTTCAAAGGAAACTGCCGGTCCTCTGAGGTCTTCCCCACAAAGCCTTATCGATCAGCGTATCGGAATCATTTGATAGTTAATCGATACGTTTTCTTTCAGCGGCGTGCGGGAGGCCATTTTTCAAAGCCCAACCTTGAACCTCGGTGCAATAAAGACAGTCACTCTCACACACAAAGGCTGCACATGGTCCAGGAGCTAACTCGGCACCCAAGGGTATCACTCCCAATGTTAGTTTGTTTTGAATTGCTCTCGTATTGTTTATATAATTGGAAACTCTAAATGATCATGTACAGCAGCTCCAGTTGGCACTTAACCCTGTTAACATGTTGGGATTTTTGAATGTAATATCAATCCACTGATCAACTCCAAAGTGCAAGGCAGTAGTAGCCTAGCAGTCAGGGCATTGTGCCTTCAGTCAGAAGGTTGTGGGTTCAAGGCCCAGGACCAGCAAGGTACCGTCCCCAAGCACTGCTCCCCGGGCGCTGCGCTGTTCGGCTGCCCCCTGCTAAATGCCGAGAAGTAAATTCGCTGTGGTGTGTTTTACGTGTGATGATCACTAGTATACATTCGAAGCGTTTACTTGATGCCCGTTCCCCTGTTTATCATGCTTTAAATGTTAATCTGATCTTGCTCTACAGGGTATAGAGTGGAGAAGAGGACAGAGACTGTATCCGTTCCTGTTTGCACAGCTTTCTGTGTAACCAAAAGCCTCTCTCTGAAAACACACTCTGCGCGTAGTTAATTTCCCTCCATTTAGAGTGACATTCTCAATCTGGATCACTCGTTCATTCTCTACTTGTTTGTGTGTGGGGATGAGAGAGAGAAAGGGCAGGGACTTATGAAAAGTCGTGTATCGAAGCTATCATTAGTGCTTATTACGGATAGTCAGGAAATAGCAAGCTGCTCCCTGACCTGCGTGGATTCTCTCCAACCTCATCAACAGTCTGTCTCTCGGTTTCTGTGCCACACATCTGTGTCGAGGATGTGCAAGCCGTACAGCCATACTGTAGACCAGGTGCTTAATATCTACACTTCATGGAGCAATTACAGCACAGGAATGAGCTTTTAATTCCACCTTATTGGCTCAATATTGCTGCTGGTGTTTAGGGTTGTGTGTGTGGGTGTGTGTGTGTGTTTTTTTTTTTTTTTTAAATATCGTAATTAGTTTCGAAAAGGCTGGTCGAACTCATTCGTTTCTACAATACCCCGTGGCTTTCAACAACGCACGGTTGCTGTAGAGGTGTGGCTTTCGGAAAACATTTCACGCTTCTAATGGCCCAAGCGGAAGCTTTGAGACCACCGACTACAGCCACATCTTGCTCACTACACAATGACTGGAGCCAGAAACAAAACGGAGCATGTGTTACACTCAGGCGTTTTCAGCTTTAGAGTATTTTAAGCGCTGTACAAACATTGCGCTCGGGCACCGATTCGTAACAGCGTTCGTAAAGCCACAGAGAAATAAAATGCGACGGTTGGAATTGTGAACTCCCTTACACCGCGCTTTGTTATTATGTTCCGCTCCTCGAAGCATACAATATAGCCGGTCAATAATCCTTTCCGTGAGTATATTTAGTGCATTATAACTTTGAAATTAATATTGGCTGTAGGAAAATAATTACGGCTCATTCTCAAAGTTTCATTGGCTTACTGGCCTGTGAAATGCCAAAGTCTGTAGATATTTTTAATGATTCCAATCAATCCTATCACTCTCTGAGGATACACTCCATAGATGCGTGAGAGTAGGGAAATTTATCATCCAACTGCCAACCATAAACTGCCATCTCTCCAGCTCTGAAGATTAGCATGCGATTAAAATGTAGGTCAATATTTATTAGGCGCTGTAATAAAGTCGATGTTAGTTCTGTGAAATCCAGTAGCTGACTGGAGTGGACTCGAGCGCCTCTTAGGATAGATATTCGGGGTCAGTGTGCATATTGATAATTTGTTAATGAGAAAAAACAGCAACAACAAAAAAAAAAACAATCTCAATTGTGCGCACAAAAGAAATCTGTACAAGTCATTGTCCCACAGCGATTGCCTTTAAATTTGTGTTGATGAAAGTCTATATTAATTTCCGGTTGCTTTTTTTCTCCTTTAGATTTGCTGATTACTGAACGTGGCAGTGGTTTGAAACAGCCTCTTCCCCATGAGACACTTGAGCACACCATATCTTTCTTTCACGCGGATTTCTTTGTTTAACCTTTTCTCTTTGTTTGCTTGTTTTTGTGTGTGTGTGTGTGTGTGAGATGTTTCTGTTTTGATGATTGCATTACCTGGTATTAAGCAATCACAGTTTAGGCTCACTGTGTAGAGTGCCGAAAATACCGTATTCTTCAGCATGGGTTTGTTTGACTCTGGTTTTAAAGCTTATATAATTCTTTTTTTTTTTATAAAAGAAAAAGTAATGAGTGTGTAAACGTTAAGGTGCGGTTTATGCATCCGTGTTTGCCACATTCTTTTTTAGAAAAATTATGTTGTTAGGATTTTGCTGGGGTTTTTTTTTTGTTTTGGAAATTTTGAAAATCTGAATTACTATAGTTCATGTGACATATTATTGCAACATGAAATATTAAAGCATATAATGGTCCTATATGAAGATGCAGAGTGCCAGAAGAAGGGGATGGTGTATACAGTCGAGTTCACCTCTTTTGTAATTTTGCCTTTGTCCATAATGGATTAGAAATGAAGCAAATTTAGCTTTAAGTCAAGGTGCTTAACAAAAATCTTGCATTTACCATTTAGGACTCGCAGCCACTTCAACGTAGTCCCTTCATTTTCACAGGCTCAAAAGTCATTTGGCAAACTAACAGTTATAAATATAAGGATTATTTTTAATACTTGGATGCAGATTTCTTTGCAGTCAATGGCTACGTGCAGTCTGGAACCCGTGGACGTCACCAAAGGTTTCGTTTCTTCCCTTGAGGTGTTTTGGCAGGCCTTTACTGCAGCTACTTTCAGCTGTTGCTTGTTATGGGGCTTTCTGCCATCAGTTTTGTTTTCAGTAAGTGAAAGACATGCTCGATGAGGTTGAGGTCAGGTGACTGACTCAGCCTTTTAGGAACTTTCCATTTCTTTGCCTTGGGTTGCTCTTGTGGTATGTTTTGGGTCATTATCCATCTCCGCTATGAAGCAACATCCTATTAGTTTTGCAGCATTTTACTGAATCTGAACAGAAAGTATATCTCCAAACATCCTACCAAGCACCATACTTCATCCTGGTACTTCTGTCAGCAGGTTTTTCTGTCATAATTCAAAAAACGCCAGTCACCCAACTCCATTGGCATCCAAGCATGCCCTTGCCATAACACCCCCCACACTACGTTTGGCAGATGACGTATGCTTTGGATCATGAGCCCTTCCTTTCCTTCTCCATACTCTTCGCTTCCCATCACTCTGTTACAAAGAATCTCGTTCCTCTGTATTTACAGACTATTTATTAGGCGTCTATTGGAATTAGTATTTATAGACGTCGCTTGATTGTACACTTTGACAATGATAGGCCCGCCTCCTTGAGAGAGTTCTTGACTTGGCTAGATGTTGTGAAGGGCGTTTTCTTCACCAAAGAAAGAATTCTGCGATCATCTAATTTGGTTGTCTTCGGTGGTCTTCCAGGCCTTTGGGGTTACTGAGCTCTCTGGTGCGCTCCTCCTATTTATGAATGTACCAAATTGGTCATTTGGCCACTCCTAAAATTTATGCTATCTCTCAGATAGGTCTGGATTTTTTTTCAGCCTATCGATATCCTTTGGTCTGCATTTCGAGTGTTCCCATGAACAGCTGCCAAATGCAAATTCAACACCAGACCTGGACTCAACTCCAAGCCGCCAAACTCTTTAATTTGCCATGAAATAATGAGGAAACAGGCCACATCTGGCTATGAAACCGCTTATCAGGCAATTGTCCAATTACTTTTGAGCCTAGGGTAATGGAGAGACAAGAAGTAAAACAAAAAAAAAGCCCATTTAATCCCTGTAATTTGTGCTTAGTGTCTTGAATTAAAGCTGAAAATGTACAGTGCAATCACATCTTGATGGCATCGTTTCAAATCCATCGTGGTGGAGTACAGAGGCAAAAATTGTGTCACTGTCCAAATACTGGACCTGACTCTCTCTCTCTCTCTCTCTCTCTCTCTCTCTCTCTCTCTCTCTCTCTGAGTGTGTGTGTGTGTTTTGGTTTGGGGCTGTTTCCAATTTGCATATTTACATAATGTAGATTTCTTGATGAGCGTTCAACTATAGCTGCTTTTGTCTGAGACTTTCACACCTTTTCCTGCTGTCTAATAACAGCTTCTTATAAATGTGCCCCTTTAAACAGGGCAAAATTGTACAGGTCTCCAAATGAGTGTAACGTCACATAAGTATACAGTATATTGTATGTGCAATAATTCACCCCTCATCCTTGGACCTCTATTTATTTTCGTTGCACCAAAAAAAAAAAAAACAGGCCCAAGATCTCTTTAGCCAAACTGACCTTGGGCACTGTGAGTTATGTCATTTTTCCTTTGTGAGGAAGCTGCACGCTGACTGAGAAAAGAGAGCAGAGAACTCATACCTGCCAGAGCTTTCAAAACATGAGGAAAAACGAGCACCTGGGCTCAAGTACAATTATTCCCCCCTGCCTGGAGATTCATCATAACGAGAGAGCGAGGGCGAGAAAGAAAGGAAGAGTAAAAATTAATGAGAGAAGAGAGAAAGAAGAGGAAGAAAGGATGTGGTGGAGGTGGCTGAAAAATGTGGGGGAATAAATGAAAGAGAAAGTACGTGGAGGAGAGAGAGAGTGATGGAGAGGTACTGGAGGTAAAAAAAAAAAAAAAAAAAAAACAGGAGGAGGAAGAAAGAGGATTTGTCAGTGCACTTTAGAGGAAGGCTCAGAGCTAAAGGCTGAGGTGGCAGTAATGAAACATTCATAATCGGCACAGACACGCTCCAGCGACCTCGCCGACACACTGTTTAACCAGCGCCGCCACTCCAAGGTCACACACACACACACACACCTGAATGTGTGTGAAAAGTCAGGATCCTCACATGTGCACCAATTTCAGGAACACTGATTCAAACAAGCCACTTACCAAAAGGACCAAGTGAGCGTCTATAAAATATGAACTAGAATGAAATATATATTAACTTGTGGGATTCCGGTTTAACAGCAGAAGACCTTACAGTAGCTCGTCCTCTTAGGAAAGCTCCTCCATCATGCAGGGGTGTGTTAGATGCAGTAAGTGAGCAGCTCTTTCTCTCAGTCCGAGTATATGTGTGTGTGTGTGTGTGTGTGTGTGTGTGTGTGTGTGTGTGTGTGTGTGCGCCTCCCACTGTCAGGGGCTGCTCATTAGAGAGCAGGTTAACAGCCACCTCCAGCCGCCATGTTAGCTTTGAAAGTTCATTTTTCTCCACCTTTTAAGTTGCACCACTGCACCAATCTATAGCCATCAAAAGTGTTATATAAATAGATTTGTCACGGGCACATAAACGACTAGCAATTTAATCCGGCTTGTTAAGGCTGCCAGCGAGAATAGATCTCTCTGCTGCGCTTTTCTCAGTCTCTCCTTCTCTCATGGTCGTGATCTGCTCAGCGTTCTGCTGCTCAGACACCAGAAGATCACCCGTCCAAAGTTTTCCCAGCCGGACAGAAGGTTTAAAATCATGGACTTAAAGACTAAAATAAAAACTCATTAATTAAACAATGTTGGTTCCCATGCATATATTTAGTTCTAACTCCAAGTTCATTTTAATACGTACCTTTCATAAAAAGAAAAAAACAAAAACCTGCCTTAATGTTTAGTCTAAGTCAAGTCGGTTCTCCGAAGCAGTCCCCAAAGTGTTCGGTCTATTTAGGAAGTTTAAGACAAGCCTCCTGGGTCTCAGCCCTCATCCTGGATCTCCTTCATCTGCACCCCCCCCCCCCCCATCTTTCTTCTAACACATCCAACACACGATTAACACACTTGTCAGCTTGATGTCCTGACACTTTAGACTTTAGGTGTGGGGGTTGAGGAACTGGACACAGTCGTTTAGATCGTTACTCAACCTGAGAATTTGCTAAATGCATGGAACGCCAATGCTGGCGTTCACACAGCTGGGGTGTTCACCCAGTCGCTACATTATTTATGTGGACGTCTGCGTACCTTTTGTGCACCTGGAAGATTAAACGTCAGATCCAGTAGGGGGCACTAGGTCGCTGTTTCCGTGTCGACATGTTACGCAAACGATTACACAAATCTGGGATGTAAATGTGTTGCAGTGGAGCGGCGTGAAGAAATGATCCCGGCTTGAGTGAGCCAACTCGGCTTGTTTCTCGTCCAGCACGGTCATGGTTGCTGTCTGGTCTTCTGCTGACGTCACTTCACACTATCCTCGTGGTGGCACGCTATCTTCAATGCTTACAATGAAAACTTCAACCAGCAGGTCGTTTATAAGGAGGTACTCGTCCAAGATAACAAATGACTGCTGCGTGTGTGTGGCAGCCATGTTGTGTGGTTAAAAGCAAGTATAAGACTAGAACACAATGCCAGATGTGGAGGGCAGATGTGCTCCTGATGTACAGTAAGACAGAGGTGATCTTTCTCCTGCCTGTTCTCGCTCCCCTGCTTTAGATCCTGAGCTCTCTTGATTATATGCGCTGTAATTGCATGCAGGGATTAAAGAAACGTTGAGTGGTTTATACAGCTGTGCCCAGGAGTTCATATAAAATTCATTCATGGCATCATATTTAACTATTCTTTTCTTTACAACGGAACAATCTCTCCCACCTACTCTCTCTCTCTCTCCCTCTCTCTCACACACACACACACACTCTCACTCGCTCGCTCGCTCTCTCCCTGCTGCTTTATTATATTACTTAATGATGTGTGTGAGTGTGTTTCACCCCTTAAACCCTGCCTGTGTTTGTGTAGTTGAGACCTCAGGCATACACCATGTTCAGCGTAGTGTGCTTTGAAGTGTTGAACCCCCTCGGTGGCATCCCTTAACCAAAGAAAACAATCCAGACAACCCCAAGTAAGAAAGTGCAGAATTAGTTCGGCTGACGACAACAATTTAGGATGGATCTAGAAAAGAGAAAATGAAAATAGATAATAATAATAATAATAATAATAATAATAAGACGAAGAATATTCATAATAATAATAATGACAACATTTTGGAATCACGCCGTGTTGTGGAGAGCTGCTTTGCATGTACAGTTGATCCTCGCATTAACGGAGTAATTGGGGGTGGGGTTGTCCGTTGACTTGAATAGTTCGATGATGTGAAGTGTTTTAGTGGGGGGGGGTTTAAATAATGGAAATCCAAGGGAAAACACCACTAAGGTCCATAAAAGTGCTACCCAAGTACTGTACACATGACAAGCAAGTAAGTACATAGAAAATAGTGAAGAACATTGAGAAAACATTGAGGTGAAAAACACCAAATAATCGCCGAAAAAACAGTGCAGCTTCACAACGCCCACAGCTCAACCGAAGCTTGTAAACAACTAGGAGCACGCATGCCACCGCCACCTAGCAGCCAATTGTTGAACTACAGGACTCAGTTCGCAACACCCGGGATTTTTAAACTTTCGTAGCGGACATTCTGGCTAACGGATTATGTATTCAGACCAGCAGATTTTATCCGTTGCATCCGATATTCGTTAATGCGGGGTCCGTAGATGAGAGGATCAACTGTATACAGGTTTTCCCAAAAGTCTGGATCCACAGGCAATTATTTTATTTAAATACTGAGATTACGGCAAATGCTATTCCTACAACAACAAAAAAATACGACTTCATGACACTTTTGAATAAGCCGGACTGGAGCTTCGATTGTTTTGAACTTTGCATATATACAGGTCCTTCTCAAAAAATTAGCATATTGTGATAAAGTTCATTATTTTCTGTAATGTACTGATAAACAT
>JAQMCW010000012.1:13692718-13703225 GCA_030068335.1 Chrysichthys cranchii
CGGAAATGACGTATGACCGCTATTTGTTGAAAAATAAAATTGGTAATTAACAAACTTATTTTATAAATACTGCATTTCATTTTTTTCCCTTGCCCTCAGTGAGCGAAGCCACTGGGGAATCAGCTAGTATCATATAATAAAATATTCTTCGATTTCTAAGAATTATTTGTAATTATTATTTAAACAGATTGCAAATGCAGGCAAACGGCACATAAGGGTTAAATGTCACCTTACACTGAATTCAGCATGTGACTATTCCACAAAACGCATAACGGTATGTCTTGTAATACAGCGTTAATTGGAGGGGCACAAGGCCCGCAGTTCATGCGACAGCTTTATCAGCTTTAAGCCTAACGGTGTCATAGGTCTAATTACATTGCTTGTCTCTGTGTTAAGAAGCAAATCTGTCTTGTGGGGTGATGCCAGTGGGAACACAGAGACACACATTCGCCATTCACTCAGCAGGACAGAAGTAATAAAAGATGAAGCTCAACTGGCCAATCTAAATCTACTGAGATAGACCTTTCCACTAGGTGATTGCGTTGTGCCTAATGATAGCTTAAAAAGGAGCATTACGCCACAGTATCCTCCCAAATAATGGGACGTTAATATTTAGAATACGTTTTCAACTATTCCCAGTCGGGTTGTAGAGCTCAAGAGCTGTAATGCTGAGGCCCTTCAAGCAGGCCACTGCTATTATGGGAGACTCCAAAATTGGAAGAGAGGCTGGCTCCTTTAATAATCATCTGAAAGTAATTAACTGCGTATATCAATGGTGCGGCTGTCATATTTGTGTCCACCGGAGCATGAGTGGTGCTAATTCTGAGTTGGTCCCTGCAAAAAAAAAAGAAAAAAAAAAAAAGCTACGCTAGAGGAGGCAAAGCGTTGATTACACTCAGAGGCCTCCACACTCATCAGAGCCCCTGCACTCAGATCAACTATTAAGATAAGTCGCCCAACTCAATTCAGCTTAATGCCTGATGAAAAACTGTGCTCCGAGCGACCATGGATTTGCATTCTTGAAAAATTCATTAAATTACTTCTTTTATAGACTTTTGGTTTTAACATTATTTGATGGAATTGAACTATGCGATTTGCATGCGGTTCCGTGTATGGAAAAAAAAAAGAAAAAAAATTCCTGCTCAGCTGCCGTGCAGGAGGAGAGGGCATTTGCATTTCAGAGAGAAAAGAAAATAGGGAATTGGGTATAGGAAATAAAGTTGACGATTTTAGGAAAATATTTAAAGACAACTTTTTAATAAGAATGATCCCATGAATTATTTAAGAATATTTTTCCTGTCTCGCTCTCTAGTGTACGTAAAGCCGAACGAAACAAGATCACTGAGAATAAAAAGAAATGGTTTCTTTTATATCTTCTTCCGTGAAATTAACCGTAGTTGGGAATAAGGGTGCATCTTACAGCCCTGATTCGGTTAAATTAACACATTGAGAATGAGCGGAGGACAAGAACACTCTGTTCTCATTAGAAATGAGGGAGTCCATAGCAGAGCCATATTTCACTGTCAGCATGCTCCTATTCATAGCTTGGAGTTTAGAGCGAGGCTCAGGCAGGGTCCGGTACAGACCCACCATCGACGCGCACACGGTAGCTCGGGATAAAGGGCAAACCAGGAAGAAAACTTTGGATAATATTAATAGTATCAATTTCTGAATCAGCACAGAGGCATTATTAGGTGTAACAAAAGCTTCCAAGGTGCAAGATGCAAAATGCAGACGCCTTAAGTATGTAAACTCGTTATTCCTGATACTTTAATAATATGACTAGATGGAATAACCAGCTATCCAGTCCTTACTTCTGTCTGTCATTATGAAGAACTTGTGAAGTCAACAATATCAGTAATGTTTTCCCCACTTTGTCTGATGATAAAAAAAAAAAAAATCCAAGTATTTTATATATCTTCTACTCCTATTCATGCAGTACGTGACATAGTTTCAAAAAGACTTTAACATATGCACAGCTGAAATCCAGTTGGATTGAAACACGTAATAGAATGGGTTGCAAACTATAACAGCGAAGCACTCTGGAACTTTGACGAAGAAGCATGAGTCCCTGAATTCAACACATACACCACAAAAGGCAATTTCCATAATAGCTCGCTACATAATGGATTATGTAGGTCAGTTGAAAGGTGGTGTATTTTTCATAATCAGTTTTAGCTGGGTGGCTTATTCTTTTTTTGTTCTGTCAAATACGGGGGGGAAAAAAGGACAGGAATCAAAAATAATAAGCTTAACCTTGGCCTGTAGTAGCTCGTGAACTTCTCACACAGTTATTATAAAGAAAAATGTACACTGCATTCGTCGGCTTCCGCAAGATGCAAATGTGTGCAGTGAGTTTGGGACGATCCTGCCAGTGTTACTCACCCAGCATCTTCCAAGGCCAGGGATTTGCATCTAAACATCGGTTTCCTTCAGAACATCTGTCTGTTCGTTTCTTGCATTAAAGTTATAAAGTGGATCTACGTTTTAAATAGCCGACAAGCGTAAATCAAGAACGTGAAGTGTGATTCGCGAAGTGTCGGATCTTGTTCGTATCATTTAAATCCACTACTACTACGGTTTACATAGCATTAAAGACAATAGACCATATGGAGGCTTTATTCCCCCCACAGCAAGGTTTATTGCACCAAATAAAAGCACAAGTATATGATTTTTATGACACCAGAGATTACCAAAGCTTTTTTGTGGCACCCTGGTGGCTGAGAGCATAAATATGACAATCAGAGCTAAGACTGCTCCATGGCGTACGTACGCACAAGGAACGCAGCAGTCGTTATGACCTGCGTGTCGTTAAATATTTCGATGCAAGGTGTTCTGCTATACAGAGGATCTTCGGCATAGGTAAACCATCTGTGTATAGGCATCTGCACCAATATTAAATCAGAGCGACTAATTAAAAATGTCACTGTTAATAACAGACTGCACATCAACAGTAGTTTTTGTATTTGCATTTTCAATAAAAAAAAAATAAAACCCCAAAAAACACAGAACCTGATTTTGTAATCAGGGCAAAGGGCCGTGGAAAAGGACTGTTCTCTCTCTTTTTTTTTTTTACAGAACAAGTGATTTCCATGTCATTTTTTGTCTTTTTTTTTTTTATAAGGCTAAAATCTATAATCAGAAAGCCAAAGGTTGACATGCTTCAAAGCAGCAGCACCGGCGAAAATAACAAGTCTCAGAATCCATCAGTTTCATACGTCACGGTTGGTCAATGGGACGATGCTACCAAGGTGCCGTTTAATGCATGCACTTAATTATTTTAAAAGGATATTATGTTGAAGTTACTACGTCACCACTTAAATCCCATGGTTTTAATGAAGCCTTTGGCCCTCGGTACCTAGGAGAAGCACTAGTTAATTATTTCTATGTACAACAAAACCACTTCATAAAGAAACTATTTCTTGCTATGCATGGAATGTAAGACACAAAACAAAGCTAAACACAGTTAAACAAACACTATTTCACCTGTGTGAGCCTGCATTTTCCCACTGTTAGTGTAAAATATTGATAAGCACTATCAGCTGGGAGTAGAGAGATTCTGGCCGAGCTTCAGCAGGAGTAATAATGCTAAACAGTGTATCTGGCTCGACTCCAGAAATGAGGCCGACCACATGCTGAGGGGACCACATGTTACATCTCACTGAGCCGTCACTCGCAAAAAGAGGCCTGATACACCAGCTTCAACAGCCAGAAAATTCCTTACACACAAACTCACGCACAAAGACACACACACACACACACTTTTTTTTACATTGACAAAAGTTTTCTTTTCGAATAAAAAAAAAATCTAATAACTCATCCTTCCTGTCAAAGTGGTGAAACAAAGAAAGTAATCCAGAACACACAAACAGTATGCATATCCCCACTAGTTTTATTAATGATCATGTGCTGGATATTATTGCAGCATAAAATAAAAGAATATTCCATGTTCCAGTATGCAAATGCAAGCCATGCAACAACAGTTTACCAAAGTGGTTGGCGTGTAAAGAACTGGGGATGCTTCTAATTTACATATTTATAAAACCTGGGATTCAAGATGAGTTTAAAAGTGTCACTAGTTGTGTGTCTGTGCTTTCTATAATGATATGTATGTGAAATTAGTACCTAACTGCTCGACAGTATGAAACTTTAAAGCCTGATATTTCCTAATACAGTGAACCCCCGCAATGTCGCGGTTCACCTATGGCGGGTTCAGGGCATCGCGGATTTTCAAATTTTGATTCACGGAATTTTTTGGCTTTCACGGGACTCTGGGATATAAAATATAAAATATAATTTTTAAAAAATGTTAATTCAAACATTAAAAGAACATTTAAATTGAAATAAAACAGTATGCACTGTATTTCATCAGCGGATGAATACACAGTGGCAGTGTATGCCACTTCCGATTCAGCTAGTAAGCTGGTTGTAAACAGGAAGTGACCTCACTGGCAGGAAGTACGCATGTAGAATTTTATATGCTGTTAAAATTATGTATGTTTAAGAGTGTAGAAAGTGTTTAAGAGCATAGGACGTGTTTATAAGGGTGTGGCAAAGGTTAATAAGAGAGTGGAAATGGTTTATAAAGCCTTTATATATATATACACACACACACACACACACACACACACACACACACACACACACACACATATATATAAATAATAAAATTAATGTGACGGCGCTACTGAGCGGATTTCACCTGTCGCGGAGGGGCGCCGGAACATGGCCCCCGCGATAGGCGGGGGTTCACTGTATATTCTTCTAATATACTCTTACTCTCAGCTGTCTCTGTGGCCTCCAAACCTGGTCACTGAGGGCCACAACTCCCAGCACTCCTCAGCACTTCCCCGTTCACTGTCCCCTGATTATCGGATGCTTGCGCCTGTTTTGTGTTTTGTTTGTAGTCCCTGCTCACACTATGTAAGGTTTTTGTTCTTTGAGCTCTTTGCAAAGTGTTATTCTATGCTCACAGTTAATCGTCAATGCCATTGCGCTGACACTCACAGTTCAGGCAGCTGCTGCCAAGCTTTCAACTTTATGCATTGCCCATCCTGACACGTATGAGGACGAGCCATCCAAGTGCAAGGGCTTTCTGCTATAGAGTGCCCTGTACTTTGCAATCCAGCTGGACAGACTGACCAGTAGAAGGCAGATGAGTTTTTCAGCATGCTGAAGGGCAAGGCACTGCGGTAGGCAACTCTGCTCAAGGAATCCTGTGATGGGGCTCTGGTCTCACAAGCAGCTCTGCTACTACTGTAGGGAGCCTGATCACAGAGTACAACTCTGTCCCTCACAGCAAAAGAAACCAGGCATACAAGGAGACACTGAGGGGACACTGTAACCTCCACACCCTCATTTGGTGAGTCACTCAGTCCAAAACTCATGTCCCACCTATGGTTAATCTGTAAAGTTCAGATTCACCATTCAGAGAGCGTTTTTTGTTCTTACAGCCCTGACTGACTCTGGAGCAACCTGGAGCGTTATCAAAAAAGACAGCTCAAGTTACCCCCGCAAGCTCTCCAGCACCCCCTAGGCATTCGACCTATCAGCGGAAGCCCCATTGGCAGGGGTAATGTTACCCACTGTACCGAGCTGCTTCACCTCCAAGTCAGTGCCCTCCACCAGGAGTATCCTTCCCTCCTCATTACCATCACTATGAGTATGAGCCAGCCTCTCATTCTTGGATTTCCCTGGATGCAACCTACTGATATCCTGGCAAGAGAAGGAGCTCATCCAGTGGTCTGAAGTTCTGCAGAATCCATTGTCTACCACTTCCATGTGCCCCTCTATCCTCCACAAGCGTTGAAAACCCAGGGACCCAGAGCTACGTTGTTATCCCCAAAGACTACTAAGAATTCTCTGAGGTGTTCAGTAAAGCCAAAGCCACGGGCCTGCCTCCACACCAACCTTATGATTGTTCCAGTGATCTTCTCGCAGGTGCGTCTCCTCCCCACAACAAGTTTTATCCACTCTCGCTCGCAAAAAAGCCATTGAGGAGTACCTCCTGGAAGGACTTCAGCAGGCTACATTTGTCCTTCTATGTCACCTGCCTTGGTTGGGTGATTCTTTGTATAGATGTTCTCTCAGTAAACTCAGGCCCTGTATCAACTAATGGGGACTAAACCAAATCTCTGTTAAATATCCCTATCCCTATGCCTAGTGTTTTGAACCATAGCTTTTCTTTTGGACTTTGTCTTTTGCCTCATATTCTGGACTTTGTTTAGCTGCCTGCTTTAATCAACCTCTCCTGCTTTTACATCCATTGCCTGCTTGCTTTCCTGACATTGTGGCAAACCATGCATCATATTACAAGGTCTTCAGTACACTCTGTTAATACATTCTGCTTTTCGTATGTTAAATCACACTGATTACTCATTGCATAGTCTTAACATTGCTTAAAGTGGACATTAGTTTTCTACAAGTGTACAAAAATAGGCACAAAAAAAACAAAACAATTCAGCATGATATTCAGTTCTAAAAAAAAAAACCCTAGGAAATCCAAACATAGCATAACTCAACGATGAGTCGATGGTAACAGTGGCACTGATTGACTATTTCTAATTATTTCCATTTTTCCCCCTCCATCTGCAAATTTCTAAGCAAACCTGTGGGGACTGCACCTGCCACCGCAGCACTGTGATCGATTTCATTTCTGTTTTAACAGACACACTAATGTTGCTAGCTCATAGGTTGACCTACTTTCTCACAAGTAACCCTGAATTCACACCGGACGCATCGAGGCGTAAGCATCGAGCCTGTGCAACGTCAGAACCACCCGTTCAGACCTCATCAGGTGCACTCTGCATGCGCCTCCAACATGGGAGTGCACATCATGGTTATCATGAGAAAGTAACACCAAATATTAAAAGTATTTCAGTGAAACATGGAGGATGGGGATTTGCTAAGTTGGGCCATCTGTAGCCTGATTACTACACAACAGTGAGGCAGTCAATAAACAGCCTTGTCATCCATTACAACCACTACTTTATAAAGCACATTACTAAACATCTACAGGTTAAGAAAATCACGACTTTATTGTAGTTTATGATTTTAACTCAAGTTAAGAGTGTGTAAAAAGCGTGACTGTGATTCATATTGTATTTACAGTTAATAAAATGGGTGATTATATAAACCTCGCTAGAGGTTTATGCGTGTACCTTGGCAGTCCATAAGCCCTGGAGTTATGTTTTTCCCCCCAAAAAATCCCATCTATGGGAAAACAAAACATGATTATTTGATTCCACTGTCTCTTCTTGGTTATGGAAATTAAAACAAAATTAACAAGGAAATGAAACTTGCTACAATATTTGCTGTAAAAAAAAAAAAATAATAATAATAACAACAACAACAACAAAAAAATGCCTGATGAGTCTGCTTAAATCTTAAGTACCTGTAATGTTTAGCTTGCAGATATCTTTAAGCCTTCGTAATGTTGCTCCTGATATGAATCTCATTAGTTCTGACTGCATATTATTTTAAACATGAAGTAAAATGAGTTCATATCGGATTTTTCTCTTTGTTGCATTTAGTTCACAACAGGACTTAATAAATCTTATATCTTCACATAGCTTCACATAGTTTACCCTAATAGTGTTTAGCAACATCATTTTCAGTAATGCCCTACTCATAAAGTCTAGACAGCACAAAACAACATCATCAGAAATGAATTTCTTTGGGTCTCAGGGTGAATGCTTACCTCCCTAACTACATAAGACAGCCCTGCTCTGCAAAAAATGGATTTGCCCCAAGGCCAGTTTAATGCAGGTCGCTCCTCCCTCATAATTAACTTCAGTGTTCATAATCTGCACTTGGGTGCAAAATATCAGCACTACTCAGCTCTGATGGGCCTCAAATTTTCACCAAGGTGTCGAATCATCATCGCTTTAAACAAACAGACAAGAGTGTCTTGGAAAACACACACACACACACACACACACACACACACACACACACACGCACACACCAAGTTTCATGTATGCTCTTGGCAATCCTTCGTATTTAATAATGTTTGTCCTATTGTTCGTTCTGTGTTAATAACTAAGAATGTCATTCATATTATTACCGGTAGTTAATAACTACGTGTGTTGGGATCGTTTAAATGAAATGGAGCTTAGTTAAGGTTGGGGATGTTCCAAGATACCTTTAGAAGATGCTTCTGGATTATTCCATATCAGGATTACATCTCGATCATTCAACATAAGGTCTAAAATGAGAAACTAACAGACGACCCAGAGTATATCCCTTTTTAATTTCAATCTGTCGGCCATGGTATTTGTCGTTTCATATTTTTCATTCAGGGTCATTTTTCATATTTTTGCATTCTACTCGGAACTTCCTGTCTGACAGCGACATCTATATACGATATGAGAGCCTATATACTTCAGTCTCCATCCGGGTCTCTTTCTAGGCGTACGGGTGACTTGGCCTCAGACATGGCTTAGGTAAAATTGTTGATTCTGTAACTGGATGTAAACTGGGGTGTAAGACGGCTGTATGTCAACAGCATTTAAATCCAATCCAACAGTGCACAAGTTAGAATCACAATTATTTATTGTTTTTCCTCCCTCTTTCTCTCGTTTCCGTTCTTCGTTCTTGTGCTTTTATAATAGGACAGTATCAGTAGTAAAAGAGTGGAAACGGGTGTAAAACAGGTGTAAAAAATGACACTGCTGTTCATTTTTTTCCTTTTTCAATTATTATAATAAATATACACATACGCGTGGGAACAAACGCAGCTGTATCTTAAAATTATGTCAGATACACAGAATCGTTGTGTCTAATAGGCAATTCAATATTTGAATAATTGTGGATAAAGAGACTGGAAATGAATAATTTCTAGAATTAGGATAACAAAGCTTCGCTCAAATATACTTCCAGTGCAATTTATTATCAAAACAGAGGACGCCGAATTCATACAAATGCCACCTGCGGTAAATTCATCTTTATTGTGAAAATAAAGTAACATGACGTGGAGACATGAAAATACTTTCTTATCCACTGCTTCTATAATAATACTAATATAATTGGTGTTTGGCACTGAGACACAGGCTTATTCTTTGCAGGCATTAGGATATTTTCCTACATGAATCATATCTTGATTAGTATTATTTATCTTGTAACTGATGAGGTCATTAGAAGAACGGCATAAACCGATTCTCAAAGCTACATCAAAATTTGAATCAATAAAGGCGTAATTAGGTTACCCATAATCTTTCTCACCCCTCGCAGTATGTCACTTTATTTATTAAGCTTTATTTATTTATGCGCTTACTTTACCGCATTGTCCCGAGAAGCCTCTACACTTATGTGCAGGACACAAAAGTGAAACTATACACAGATGTAATTATATTCCATTAAGCTTCTTCCAATTATGAGGGGGAAATATTAACTCTATCAGACACCTTGCATGCACTATGAAACTACTTAACATTGAGGAGATAAGCAGCAAAAGAGAAAGCTAATATAATCATGCTGGGGATTTTTTTTCTAGGGAGATAGAAGAGTGTAGAAGTGTCAGGGTAATGAATGAAAGCAGACGTTAAATCCGCCGTCTGCCAGCTCCTCTCCTCCAAACCAGCCAAAGTGTTGACACATTTTCCCCGGCACCATTTAGAGGGAGCTGGCATCATTAATTGATAGTATTGCCAGTAAATTGGCAACAATGAAAAGACAAATTATGCGCAGGGAAAGTGGTATAGAGGGAGGATTTACAGTATTTGAATAATTTAGACCCCCGTGGTTAATTTGACAGGATTGTTATTCTCGGGTAAGGCCCTGCTGCTTGAGGAATGAACGTCACACGATGGGCCCGACTGCTTCAGTAATCAGCCTCTCTGCCAGTCAATAAAGGCGCGCACGCTGCAAATGAATCTGTAGACGTGGGTAAGGGGTGGTAAATATTTAGAAAGGCGGGAGGGCTATGTAGAGGGGGAGAAAGAGAGACGGGGAGTGAGACAGCAACAGATAGCCGTTATAGAGGAGATTCAATTAAGTTAACCCTGTTCCTCTGACCTGTTTTCTTGAGTTTTACACGTCTGAGTGGGATGTATGTGTATTCCTAGGCCTATTATTATAATAGGAAAAGACCCATTCAGTTGGGCCGTGCCTACCATGATATGTCTTAAACGTCCGGAGTTTATCCAAAGGTGCAAGAAATTCATTTTAATCTTATCTTGTATTTATCTTATCTTTTTAAAGATTCCTTAATAGAGTTGTTTTTAAATAATTGTAGCTTTTGTCACTTAGATTGTAAATCCATTGAACGTTTGGATTTATATGTAAAACCCTTTCAGACCGACTCAAAAATGACTTTCGATATCGTTTGGCATCCTACTTCCAGCTAGTTTATTAATTTCAGAACATTAAATGATTTTTTGGAAGCCCTAAAACAGCTATATTCTTAGCTATGTTCTTTATCCCCAAATGTAAATTGAGTAATATATGTCAAGTCATCTCTTTCATTGCAGAATTTATCTATATTGATCTGCATTGGGGTTTTTTAGAT
>JAQMCW010000012.1:13717524-13725024 GCA_030068335.1 Chrysichthys cranchii
CACCGTCTTGTACACCTTTCCTTTCATTCTTGCTGATACTCTTTTATCACACAAAACCCCGACACTTTTCTCCACCCGTTCCAACCTGCTTGCACACGCTTCTTCACTTCTTTTCCACATTCTCCATCGTTCTGGATTGTTCACCCTAAGTACTTAAAATCCTCTACCTTCTTTATCTCTCCTCCCTGTAAATTCATCGTTACACTTGAGTCCCTCTCATTCACACACATGTACTCCGTCTTGCTGCGGCTAACCTTCACCCCTGTGAAGCAGGACCCTACTTCACTCTTAGAAAAGTCTCAGTTCTGGTTGGAGAGGTTCCTTTAAGATTCTGGTCCACGGTGATGTGAATACATCGCAAAAATTACGCACATTTGTCAGCTGCTCCTTCAACCTTACTCTGATATGCTATACTAATGATCGGTTGGTATTAAGGGGCCTAAAGTGTGCCAAGAAAGCATTCCCTACACCATTACCCTACCACCACCAGACTTAACTGTTGCAACAAAGCAGGTCGGATTCATGGATTGATTGCTGTTGATTTGGTCTTACCCTCTCCATGACGCAGCAGAACTCAGGATCGTCAGACCGCAGACCTGCCACTCATTGGATGTTTTTTGTTTGTTTGTTTTTCGCATCATTCTAAGCTGTTCATGAAAATCACAGTTCAGCAGTTTCCAAAATACTCACACCATCCCTCCTGGCACCAACAATCACGCCACTGTCAAAGTCACAGAAATAAATGATAATGGAAAACTCCACATAAATCATAAGGTGTTCCTAAGAAAGCAGTCAGTAAGGGTAGACTGGTTATGCAAACATGCGATCGAATATAAGCCATGCTTTTCCTGATCTAAGGGAGGCAAAGCAAAAGCAGGATAATATGCATGTGCCATTCACATTGGAGGCTGGAACTGAAGCACCCCCACTTATTTCCAGCTTCTCGACTACCGCTGCCACATCGTTCGTTTACAGCGTCAGTCTCCTATAAGCTGCGCTGCTCTCACACTGCAGTTCTCTCACTTCTCAAACCAGGTCATGACTTCCTAATCCCCCATTTAGTCTCTGTCTGGAGCCAGCATTCAGCTCCTTCACTGCTTAGAATATTCCTAATGGACTGTAATTAAAAAAAAAAAAAGAAAACTTGATAATGTAATAAAAATGATATTGATTACTAAGAGGCAATTCACAAGGCGAGAAATGTTGAAGATATATCATAAGGTATTAATTCTCTACCATTACAGATGGTTCAGCTCTCCTGACATCCGCTATCCATTTGAATAGCAATTAAAGTGCATAATTATGCTAATTAAGCTATAATTAAATGTTAATTCTTCTTCTCTCTTTGTGTGTAATTACTGATGCGACAGCAGCTGGAAATTAATGTGAAATCCCAGTTATTCTTTTTTGTTAAGGCTTTTTGTAAGCTGTGCAACAAAATCATTTTTATCTATGATTGTAACGTTTGTATTGCTTGTACTTGCATTGTTTATTTCCTTGCTTTCTTGTCTGCATAATAATTAACTGACTTCTGAGATTTCACTAATCTGAATATTACTGAGCTCTTATTTACAGTGTACACTCACCGAGCACTTTATTAGGAATACCTGGACACCCACTCATCCATGCAATTATCTAATCAGCCAATCATGTGGCAGCAGTGCAGTGCATTAAATCATACAGATACGGGCCAGCAGCTTTGGGAAATGTTCACAAAAACCATCAGAATAATGAAAGAATGTGATCGCAGTGATTCTGGTCGTGACATGATTGTTGGTGCCAGACAGGCTGGTTTGAGTATTTCTCAAACTGCTGATCTCCTGGGATTTTCATACACGACAGTCTCTATAGTTTATTCAGAATGGTGCAATAATGAAAAAAAAATCCAGTGAGACGCAGTTCTGCAGATGGAAACACCTCGTTGATGAGAAAGGTCAACGAAGAATGGCCAGGCTTTCAGCGGGTTTGAGCTGACAGAATGGCTACCGTAACTCAGACTATCACTCTGTACAATTGGGGTGATCAGAAAAGCATCCATCCCAGCATGCACAGCAAGCCTTGAAGTGGATGAGTTACAACAGCAGAAGACCATGTCAGGTTCCACTTCTGTCACCTAAGAACAGAAAGCTGAGGCTACAGTGGGCATAGGCTCACCAAAACTAGACCAAAGGAGACTGGAAAATATGACCAGGTCGGATGGATCTTGATTTCTGAGGAGCACAGATAGGTAGGGTCAGAATCTGGCACCCGCAGCATGAATCCATGGACCTAACCTGCTTTATGTCAACATTCCAGGCTGGTAGAGGTGGTGTAGTGGTGATGGGAATGTTTTCTTGGCACCCTTTGGGTCAGTTAATACCAATCAATCGTCATTTAAATACCACCGCCTATTTGAGTATTGTTGCTGACTGTGCATCCCTTCATAGCTACAATTTACCATCTTCTAATGCCTACTTCCAGCATGGTGATGCACCATGTCACAAATTAAAAGTCATCTCAATGAACATGACAATGAGTTCAGTGTTCTTCAGTGGCTTTTGCAGTCAATTTAATAGAGTACCTTTGGGATGTGGTAGAACAGGTCACAGGATGAAAGTGCACCTGAAAAATGTGCAGGAACTGTGTGATGCAATCATGGCAACATGGACCAGAAAGTCAAAGAAAGGTTTCCAACATCTTCAGGCTGTACTGAGAGCAAAGGAAGGCCTTGTATTAGTGTACTGTTGATATACTATTGGTTAGAATGGCCAGGAAGGCTACGGTAACTTAAATAACTATACTTTACAAAAGTGATGAACAGGAAAGCATCTCAGAACACAGAACAGCTAAAAGACAACATCGAGTTCCAGTCCTGTCAGCCAAGTACAGGAACCTGAGGCTACAGTGGGCACACACTGACTGAAACTGGACAGTAGAAGATCAATTCAATTGAAAGATGAAGCTGAACATGTCATCTGGTCTGAAATGTTGAGACATGCAAATGGTAAGGTCAGAATTTGGTGTCAACAGCATGAATCCATGAACCCAGCCTGCTCGATTTAGGTTTGTGCTTATTACGGAAGTGGGGAGTGTTTTCTTGGCACATATGGGCCCCTTAATGCCGATCAAGCCTTGTGTGAATGATACCGTCTATCTGAGAACTGCTGCCAACCACATACATACCTTTATGGCCATAATTTAACCCTCATACAATGGCTATTCCCAGCAAGAGCCATGTAAAAAGGCACAAGTCAAATCAAAATGTACTTGCCAAGTCACCAAATCTGAATCCCGTAGAGCACCTTTGGGATGTGGAAGAATGGGAGATTTACAGCATGAACGTGCAGCCAACAAACATGCAGCATAATGTAAGCACATCACAACGGACCAAAATTTAAGAGAATGTTTCCAACACATTTTGTAATCAGTGCCACAAAGAAACGACGCTGTGCTCAGAAGCCCGCAGTTGGGCCTTATTTATACCCAGTGTTATTGTTTAAATCTAAATTTAAGGGAAGTTGATTCTTCATTCAGATTTAATGCACACGGTAACTTCAATTTTCATTTAATTTGTTTAATATTTATGCAATGCTTAATATGTTGGAAATTACCCGCGTACAAATGTGTGCCTTCTACTGACTGCAACAGAGGTACTTTGTTAAGCAACATGAGTTTATTTGCATGACAATTACGCACCAAATGGAGCAATTTGGTGGTAGGGAACACTAATGAACAGTGTACATGTTTAATTAAAGGCAATTCATGTACAACTTTAATTAGAAACTACAAAAATTACATCTCAGATGAGCAGTGAATTGAATACCCGGACCACATGTAAATGTCTGTGGATGTGCTGATATGACTGCTGATAAGAGACAAGAAGGCTCCACACCCTACGAGTTCAATAAGACAGGAATGAAGAAGACATCTGTGCCCAATCAGGGGATGCTTGTTACATGAGTAACCAATCAGCTCTGCCCTCATTATTGGCCCTTTAACAGCCATAAAGACTATATCAGCTTCCTACAATGAACCCCCCATCAGTTGCCTCCATGTGTTTTAAATTAAGACACTTTTGGCCTTTTACTTTACAGCCATATTTAAAATGCAATGCTACACCCCACCTATAGTGTTATTTAAAATTATAACAATAAAATTATATGTTACCTCTGATAACATCGCAGCTTGATTTAATACTGGCGCCGCACCAGGAGAAAGCATGAATGCACCCAAAGACACAGCAATTTTTATTAATGGATTTTTAAATGAATAGGATTTCTCTTCGAGTCCGAATCGGATCCAGAAAATGACAACAGTGGTATACCCTAAATTACGCTGCAGGCCTTTACTGTTAAACCCCGCAATATAAAAATAATTAAGTGCAGTGCTAAGTAAGTGTGGAATCCCTGCCAAAATGTAATTAGAGATTCATCCGGTTGTATATATCAAACTTAGTGTGTGTCAACAGGGGGGGCCATGCATCAGGACGAGAGAGAGAAGCTTCCGGACTCCTTCCCGTACACTCGAGCAAGCCTGTGAATTAGATCCTGGAGGTCAAGCGCTGGAATTAAGGGATCATAATTAAAGCTGGTGATGTTTAGCACCTGGTTTTGCTCACTGATAATGGATTTCCCACAAGGGAAAGCCCTCAGTGCGTTCATTAATGGGCCCTTCTAGAATAAATACCAACTCAACACGGTATGTCCTAGTACTGACAAACTCCATCACCGCAGAAATTGAAAACAGAGCCAGACCAGCTCATAAACCGAACTTGCAAAATGCAAAATGCAAAATGCAAAAAAAAAAAAAGGTCACAAAAAAACCAACACATAATGAGAATAAATACCATAATAATTTGCCGGATCTGTCAGTGACTAAAAATGTGAGGTTAATGTCTTACACTTGGTTTTACAATTGGTCTTACAATTGTCTTTACACAGTTCATGTTTAGACAAATTCATATTCAACGTATTTCTCAAAATTCTAAGTTACGCAGAAAAGCCTAAGCCGTCAGGTAATTCGTTGGGTGGCAAAGAGTTTACCGCACCTCTAAACCTCCTTTACATATTTGCTATCTTCATTCTACCTATCAAACATGCTAAGCCGTGAACACAGAGTTACTTAGCACTAAAGGGTCAAAGAGGACTTTGATCCAGACACATTTGGTGTTTTTTTGTTGTTTTTTTTTTATCAGCCAATATGGTACCACAAGTAGCCATCTGTCCTCTAGAAGAAAATGTTTTGTATTTTTGTCCTCATTTAAAAAACACAGGATTGTCTTGAATGGCCATGCAATTACTGCAAGTGTCTCTGCAGTCCTAGAGTTTGAGTGTACCAAAGCTGATGCCATGAGGAGCCACGCTTCTCCCAGAAAGAGAAAGTGAGAAGGAAAAGACAGACAGTCAGAGAGGTCAGTCCGCCTCCTGGGGCAGCTGGACATACAGTAATACAGTAATAATGAGCCCTGGAGAGAGAGCTGGGCTGAGCCATGAACCATGCCCACAGGTGCTGATCATAATAACTGCCCTAGGGAACACTGGGAGAGTGAGAGACACACATACACACACAGACAGACAGAGAGAGAGAGCGAGAGAGAGAAAGAGAGAGAGGAAATGGAAGTCATAGCTCAGTCTCTTTTCTCTTTCTCTGACAAACAGCATTTTTTAAACTCTTTTTTTTATTAAAAAAAAAAAAAAAGGTGCTGTGCTCAAAACACACAATCTAGCGCAGCCCCTGTGTCATGATTTAAGTGAAAGTCATACGCTGCGCAAGTGAGAAAGAAGTGCCAGCAAGATTTGATCATCGCACATAATAGATTTCCCGTGCGCACAGAGCAGGCTCTTGTTGGAGAGGCATGAAAGGTTGTCAGTGTTATGGAGGGGAACGATAAAGGCACAACACAATCATCTCAGAGTGCACTTAACTAAAACTAATCGATTAGTGGAGGCTCTCTACACGACCACTCACAACCCATCTGTCAAATCACATCATCCCTGGACTTATCCTGGCCACATCACCACTTGTCAGTAGGAATCCTTCTGTGTGTTGTGTGTGTGTGTGTGTGTGTGTGTTTTGATATGGCTCACCAGGATGCTTCATTAGGCTCTGACAAGCCTGGTTAATACTCTTGTCTCTGAGTGGTTCATCTTCGGCTTGCAAACACACAACAGATACGTTCACACACACACACACACAAAACCCCAGACACACACAAATCTAAAGTTTTCTAAATTAGTTAGGTGTTCACACAGTACAGCGCTTCTCCATTATACACCTCAACAGCTAATAAATATGAGCTACAGAGAGAGAGAGAGAGAGAGAGAGAGAGACTATATGAGCATGAGAAATATGCCATTCTTCATTTATTACATGTTTCTGGCTGTCATTTAATCTGGTTAATTGAACGCTTCAATAATTCTAAGAAGATTATACTCTCACAAAGTGCCATTTTAAGGTCAGGGTTAAGTAAGGCCAATTATCTATTTGTCAAATACATAAAGCTCTCATCTAATTTCTTCTCATTGCAATTGATTGTGGTGTTAAAAAAAAAGAAAAGAAAAAAAGAACAGATCCCATAATAAGATTTATTAGCTAATAAGATTTATTTCTGCTGAGAAGAAACAGGCAAAGCAAATATTATCTTAAAGCAAGGGATAAGTCAGGATTAACCGGAATCACCACAAAAGCTGATTTTCATGCAAGACTCTGCCCAACCTGTTATCTTAACTTCAAATAACCCACTTCTTTGAAGAGTAAAATAATTAACCTCATTTCCTTAATTACTACTCGCGTTTCTTTTTAAATACTGATTTCATCTTGGGTATGGTCTGAGTGTGAAGACGGAGATTATTATATTTCGCTGGGTGGAAAAGATGACACAGCTTTTAAAACCTTCTTGATTCGCCACTAACTTTGTTTTCTAACTTAACATATATTATCCAATATATATCTGGAAGGACGCAAGATTTACCTCCTCTGACTGACCAATGATATTTAAGAAGCTTTTTTTTATTCTGCAGTAGAAAACAGTAAAATTACACCCCCACCCCCCCACGTGTATTATTGGATTACATCACTTTGTTAGACGTAGTATGAAGTCAGTGCTGTTTTAAAATATGCACTGTGGGAAACGTTACTCCTGACAGACTTCACGCTGGAGGACTGCTAGTTCTAATTAAGCCTCACACAGTTCACATTCCAACTGCAGCTGACAATTAGCACAATATGTGGCCCCATTAGGGCCGCTGCGATATGGGCCTTTCTGCCTGACAAGTGCCTGCCAATGCCAATCCCTTCAGGAAACCAATAGCGCCATATTCCACCCAGAAATCAGAAACACTACTAATAAGCGTTCGTTTAAACATGAGCTTGACCTTTGACCTCACGTTCCACATCATTCCTAACTAGAGACGCAGGGTCTACGGATTCTGGTGAGTTGGGCTCAGTGATACAGGCCTTCCGTGTCAACAGTTAAGGTTACACAGAATAAGAAAGAGTCACAGCCCTCAAAAACGTCTGTTC
>JAQMCW010000012.1:13742867-13757904 GCA_030068335.1 Chrysichthys cranchii
ACATATCTGTCAGTGGCAAAAGTATGTGAACCTTTCATTTCAGTACCTGGTGTGACCCCCTTTTGCAGCAGTAACTGCAACTAAACGTTTCCTGTAACTGTTGATCAGTGCTGCACATCGGATTGGAGGAATTTTAGCCCATTCCTCCTTACAGAACAGCTTTGTTGAATTTTTTCTCTCATTTATTCAACTGGGTTCTCTTTATCTACTTTGAGGACTTGTGTGAAAATGTGATGATGTTTCGGGTCATTTTTAAGCAGAAATGTAGACCATTCTAAAGGGTTCACAAACTTTCAAGCACCACTGTCGACCTAATAATAAATGTAATAACTCTGAGAATTGCTGGTTGTGAATTTTAGACAACTAACAAAATGGAGGGGGAAAAAAAATAAATAAATCACCAAACTCATTATTGTGCTTCATGAAGCCCACTTTGAGAACCAAGGGATTACAAATATTAAAAGGTGTGCATACAAAGAGAAACCGAAACATCTGTTCGAGTGGGTGGACAGGAAATTCAAAAGAACTATACCGTGTGTAGCTCTAGTCTGAGACTTGGTTTCATGTGACTGCTCGTTCGTGAAGCATAAAACAAAAACCACCAAAAAAAAAATTGACTAGATGTTCAGAGATTATATGAAGCAGTGTTAGTAGTGCAGCAGCACCTGTGTGTGGCTATTCTGGCAGGCCAGATGGAGTGGAGTGGTGTTCTGGCTGTTACAGGCGTTGATGTTGGCTCCGTGGCGGATGAACAAAGAGACGAGTCCCGTGTGTCCATGCAGTGCTGCCACATGCAGCGGAGTGAAACCATCTGCACTGCTGCTGTTCACTCCCAACCTGTCCGGCTGCAGGACGCATAACTTCTAAAGACACATGCAAACCGGAAAAAAATAAGGGTGGAGCGGTGACATTCAACCTGTATATATGACAGAGTATTAGGGCCACATATGAAGAAAAAAAAAATTTTTGCCATGAGGAGATTAAAGTCGACATGAAACTCGATGTGTCGACTTCAATCTCGACATTCAAAACTACTTCGGAGAGAGAGCAACCGCTCCACAGCTGCAGTCTCAGACACGCACACACACCTGCAGGATCAAGCAACTTGACCAGTTGTCTTATTATATTTTGTGATATAACATAACCTCTCTGTATCGCACGCAGGTGTAACCATCGATATCCTTGCATCTGCCCATTTCCAGCAATTTCAGCTTGCAAGAATGTGGCCACTTCTTCCAAGTTTGTATGATTTCTCCTTCTGAACAAACGAAGTTTTCGGCACAACCTTTACAGTGTCCTTACACTAATGATCACACTGTGGTTCTGCGCTAAAACAGCGAAGATTATTTTATTGCTAAACCTGATTCTGAAGTACAGTTTTACAACGGAGTATTAGGGCCATACATGAAGAAAAAATAAATTGCCATGACGAGATTAAACTCGAAATTTCGAGTTTAAAGTTGAAATTAGATGTCGACTTTAATCTCGACATGGCAAAAATATTTTTTTCTTCATGTGTGGCCCAAATACTCCGTCGTATTTGTAAGCACACTAGATTATTAGAAATAAGGCAAAATCTAATACGGTGGATTATATCTAGCAAAAATTTTAAACCTTTTGTGCAGGTTCACACTTTGGACACTGGCACAAAGGGTGGCACAGTTCTGCCTTTTCAGGCAATTCAGCTTTTTCTTCATCCTCTGGCTCTTCATCTAACCACTCCAACAGGTAGCGCACCTGAAACAGGACACACACATAATGTATAGATACATATTTTATTTTTCTCTATAAATCAGGCATATCTAGGCTGAAAAAATCTGTTACCGCAATAAGATGTTATGGACATTTCATCTCTTTTCAAAATGTTACTTTAAGGGAAATCTTATAAAACATGGGCTGTATGATGGTGCAGAGGTTAGCACTGTTGCCTCACAGCAAGAAGGTCCTTGGTTCAAACTTGCTGGCTGAGAGGGGCTTTTCTGTGCAGAGTTTGCACGTTGTCCCCATGCGTGAGGGTTTCCTCCCGGTACTCCAGTTTCCTCCCACAGCCCAAAGAAATTCAGATTAGGTCAACTGGCCTGTTACCTATAGGTATTAATGTGAGTGTGAATGGTTGTCTCTGGATTAGACCTGGGATAGACTGTTGACCTTTCCAGGGTGTACCCTACCTCTTGGACAGCTGGGATTGGCAAACCTTACCAGATAAGTGGTATAGGTCTTGGATGCAAATAAGCATAATGTAAAATCGTCCATGGTTATTTTTTTAAGCCTCATTACAGGTTTGCTCTTAAAGTAGGAAAAACCTGGGCTGGTTCTTAAATCAAAGCCTGCAAGTTGTCTCAACAAGTCCTGGCCCTGGCCCCCATGCTGTGTCAGTGGAAAAGTGTGAATTATGTGCACTTGTTTGCGATCATATTAGTTTATGTGCAATAACCACATACCATTTCCACGTCTCCATCTGCCACTGCCCGCAGTAACTTCTCCACCTGCCATGAGACAGAGAAGAGAAAAAGAGTCTCAGGCCACAGCCAAAAACCATTCAGCTTGGAGGCAAAATATAAACCCTGTCACTCCACACAGGGTCCTGGTCTCACCTCCTTCAGGCGAGTGCGTTCACTCTCAGAACTGGACTCCACAGAGACGGCTGAGGACGTGCTGGACACAGAGGTACGTCTACTGATGCTGTCAGCTTCCTGTAGAGTATGACTGGGCGCCTGAGAAAACAGGTTAAAAACAAAACAAAACAAAACCATTTTAATGATTATCTATTTATGGTTATGCTGCACCTCTGCATTCATTCAGTTTCTCTCTAGCTTAACTAAACATGACATACTGTAACCATCTTCTCACAGCAACTACAAAAAAACAGCTCAAATCATACATTTTTACTTTAATTTTATATATTGTTTCTTATTTTTTTTAGTTGTTGTATTAGAAATAAAGTAAAATGCTCATGAAATGTCAATTAAAATGTTATATTTTAGAATTATTATTTACCATTTCGTCTTTATTACACATTTATTTTATGGTTATTATTTTTTAATTATTTACTTTAGACTGTTACATTTTTATTTCCCCTATTTACTACTCATTCCTTTTTGTTTTGCTTTGCCTTTTTCTTTGCAAAGCACTTGGCTTGCATTTTAATGTAGGATTTATGCTATATAAACGTTTTCAAATTATCATCATCGGTATTTTTTAAAACCATTTACCTTTTTACTGGCACTATCATATGTGCGCTCCAGCAAGGCCAGAACCTACAACATAAGAGAAAACAGTCTTTAGTAGAACACCATGTGATCAGGAAGGTGTTATTCACAATAAATACAGACAACAGTTAAATCCATAGAATTATTTGTCTTACCAGTGTTACACAAACATACACAAAAGACTGTATGTAAATATCATAGTGTGATTATTTTAACGACATGCACCATTCACCTGCACATTCAGGAAATTAGCCAATCAGCCAATAACGTGGCAGCAGCACACTGCACAAAATCAAGAAGGCACAGGTCAAGAGCTGATGTTCACAATAAACATCAGAACACTCCACACAGGGCTACAACATCTGTCCACATCAGGAAGTCAGCCAAGTCCAGGTTCCTGTTCTTGTTGTAGCTCATTCACCTCTTGTTTTCATGTGTTGTGCATTCTGAAATGCTTTTCTGCTCACCACGGTCGTAAAGAGCAATATTCATGCTTATTCATGTTACTGTAGCCTTTGTGTCCGCTTACGGCCATTCTCCTCTGACCCAACACTCATTAACAAGGAGTTTCTGCTCCATGAACTGCCAATCACTGGGTGTTTTTTTTGTTGTTGTTTTCTGAGCCTTTCAGTGTAATTAGAAACCACTGTTTATGAAATTCTGATGAGATCAGCAGTTTCTGCAATACTCGAACCAGACTGTCCAGCAGCAACATCCATGCCACATTCAAACTCCATGAGATTGCAATTTAACTGAACATTAACTGAAGTGCTTTACTGGACTCTATACCTGTGTGATTTCATGCATTATGCTGCTACCACATACCACGCCAAATACAATGGCCAGTGATTGTATATGAAATGCTATCATATATGGTTATCACTTTCATACAAGAACTTTATCTTTAAAACAGATTTGTCTATTTCAGGTGTCAAGTAACTAAGAACACATAGATAATGTGAATGTATGTATAATACATGTGAATAATGTGTGGTGCTGAACTACGTGGTGCTCTGACCCTGGAGTTGAGTGCGCAGTGCAGTGGGCTCTGATTGGCCTTGTTATGGATGAGAGTTGAGGCGCCATTCTCCAGGAGTACCTCCATGATGCCTTCATAACCCCAACGGGCCGCAATGTGCAGTGCCGTATCCCCCTTATCGTTCTGCACATTCAGCTGGCATGTGTGCAGGTCGTAGTAAACTAGTGCCTTTACACACTGAAACACACACAGACCCAGGTTAACACGAGGGTTACACTGGGCATTCTCAGTATTTCAGGAGAACTCTATATGATTTCATTCAATGATGACGTAGTCTTTAAGGAATTGCGTGAACAGAGTATTATCCAAGTCACTTACATCCTCGTGGCCATACATGCAAGCCAGGTGAAGAGGAGTGTTCCCATTGTTGTCCTGAGCATCTGTGTTCGCTTTATAGTGCAACAGCAGCAGCTACGAGAACAGAAAAGACAGGTGGTGAAGAAACTGCAGCATCAAAACAATTACAATACACTCAATATCACAGCATTTAATGCTTCACAATTTCAAAGGGAATAACATGACGTAAGTAAATAATAAAACATAACAGGGTGTGCTGATGAAGGAAAATAATCAGAGACAATGTTGCATAATGCCAAATACCATCCCGAAGATGATTATTTACAGCAATTCCAACATTTTCTAAGGTGTTTTATTCCTCTTATACTACAGCATCTTGCTAACACTAACAATTACATATTACATATATAAAGTATGACACCTTGTGCCTTTTATCATTTCTAGACACATTTAAAGTTGTGGAACATCCACAAAACAAATCACTTACATTTTAGCCTCTATAAACAATCACCAAGTTAATAAGACAAAAAAAACACCTGAAGATTGCTATCGAGTCCTCTTAGGAACTTGTCTTGGGGACAAACTTACCTCTAACTATTACCGATGGCTGAGAATGGCCACAATCACAAATTAACAGCGCCTCATGGAACACGTCAACAATAAGTACAATTCCTTTCTTGTTTTTTGTTTTCCATGTAGAGTACGACATGCATCAGACTACAAACATATACTGAGACAAGAAACTCACTGTAACACCCTGATAGCCCTTTTGGCAGGAGAGGTGCAGAGCTGTGAGGCCGTGGTAGTCTGTGGCATTAACTGCTGCTCCCTTTGACACCAAAAGGTCAACCAGCAGAGACTGACCTATTCATCCAGACACACATTCTACATGTCAGACAGAAAAGGTCTAGCCACAGAGGCTTAGATGCATGTGTAAAAGGCTGAGAAACAACAAGAATCATTAAACTTTATTATCTAACACTGATTACGATTTGGGGCAGGTACTATGTCATAATTGATGTATGACAGTGCTTTAAAGCGTTTAAGAAAACAGCTAACCACAAATAGCAGCAACATGAAGAGGAGTGTATCCTCGGTCATCCCGGGAACACGGAGTGACTATCGATGGGTCATTTAATCTCCTGGGGATTAAAACAAAGAATATATCATACTCAAGATGCTGTGCTGTTGCACTGAATATCAGAACGGCTGTGATTAGCTACAGTATTCAACCTCTGGCCTTGTACCTGCGACCGCATCACAGCCACGTTGATTTTCAATTCAATAGCACTCCCTTTCATTTGATATTGCTTAATTATAGTTTGGCTCCTTGTGGCTGTTGGTCACCATGTTTCTGATTTATCCCAAGTAATCATAATGATTAGAGTATGACCACAGAGCAAAAACACACTCATGAGGCCAGTCAAAAAGACTGAACATCATGAAACCATAATTTCATTAAACAGAAAGTAGTGCTGTTAGTTGGAGTTTCAGGGGGAAAAAAACAGCTAGGAGAGTGAATGCAAATGAAGAATTAGAAATAAAAATTAAAGGCCTGCTAGTGGCACTCGAGTTTTAAACACAGTTCAAAGTTTTGTGAAAAAGCATTTAGATCAGTGGTACTTTTTATTTTAGTTATGTAAATATGGACAGAAATGTACGTTGCCAGATTTGTGTACTGTGGTATACAATATTTGTATATAAATATATACATATATACATGTGTGTATGTGTATATATATATTTCCTTTCCTGGCTTTCCTTTCAGTGGCTGACATCTTGGTTGGTCTACCTGACCATAGCTTAGTAACAACAGAATCCCTGACGTTCCACTTAAATTTTTCACCCTTAGTTACCTTTAACTTGAACCCATGTGCGTCACTTTGCATGTATATCATTGGCCCCAATGTCCAAGGACATGTAAACTTTTTATCAGGCCCAGTTGTTTGATTTCAGCCATCATTATAGTATATTTACAGTCATAGTATATTAAGTATATGATCATAAATTCCCTGCTCTTCATTAAAGGTTTCATGATAATAATGTGTGCGCGCGCACGTGTGTGTGAGAGGCAGAGAACAAGAAGCAAAGACTCTAACCCTGACAAGTGTTGGTCACATGCATCACAGGAGCACAGCGGGTGACACATCTGTCTCCTGTCGTCATCACACTCGCTTTCACTTAGCAAACGCTGGACTTCTGCCTTGTTCCCATTTGCTATATACTAAAGACACACATACACAACACAGACCACTGAAGACATGCCCAGACTACAGTTAATAGTGCTAAATTGTACGACGTGTGCATTATATAGTGACATCTTGTGGCGGAACACGTTTCCCTATTATTGACGATAATTTTGAATGAATTCATTTCTATGGTATCTTTTAAAGAGGGGAAAAAAGATGCAGTCATGTTCCTTACCTCAAACAAACAGTCTATAGGTGTAGAAGCACTCTGAGAAAGAAGATTCATCTTTTGCCTGAAGAACAGTTTGTCATTCAGCTCTCCGGAGCCCTATGCACCAGGAAACATGCTTCAGTTTACATAGCAATAAATGAAGAGAAAATCTGATCCTGTGCAATAACCATGACTTGGCTAAGACATCACTTGGGTTCTCATAGTTAAAAAAAATATGTGACCCACTCTGACAGAAACTTGACTGATATGAATACAACACTCTCTCATGGCTGTAGAATGCATTGTTTTGGATTTTCAGGTGACGCTGAATTACATTTGAGGCCTGTGCCAACCAGATGCATTTCTTTTCTGCACTGGAGGTGTGCATGACTTCATTTTCAGAAGGTTTCCAGAGTACAGCTCTCAAGTGTATATTGTTGCTACGTCACCAAAAAAAAATATCTGGCATTCTCATATTCTTTCATTGTGAACATCAAGTCTCTGTTTTCTTTAGAAAGTTCAGCTAAAACAAAGGAATGAATTCATGTTGATTTCAAATACTGATCATGAAAACCCTTCAAATGTTGGATCCGTCACTGTTGATGGCGTTGATGTCGCAAGTCTCACCGCGTCTCGATTATGACTGGTTGATGAGAGCTCGGTAACATGTTTCCTATTTTCAACTGAAAGCACCCTGAGCGCAGCAGGGAAAAAAATCTGAACACGGAGGCCTGGACACAGAGTGTTATCAATGCTGAACTTTTAGTGGACACATTTGGTGGACACCGGACCTTACATGATTAAAATACCTGGATTTTGTTTCTTAGCATCTACACCATTGTAAATAAAAGGAAACAACATCCTAGAACACATGTTGACTCTAAGATTTGTTAAAAAACTGAGCCTGAACTAATAGACATAAGAGGCTGCACTTTTCCCCCCTCCATTTCTCACTGTCGGCCCTTGACTAAGGTTGCCTTGGCTGATGTACTCCACAGCTGCCTCAAATGACGTCAGGCAGTAACTCAGCTCATCCTTGGTGGAGTTGCAGAAGTGGAAGTTTTTAATGTAACTGAGATTCGCCAACCTGGAAAAAGTGAACAAGTTTGTTGTCAATGGAACCAAAAGCAAAAAAAAAAACCCAAACAAACAAAAAACAAACAAACAAAAAAACAAAACAAAAGAAAAGCTGATAAATTACTAAATGGCTTTGAGAGCAAATTGAACTAAACTGGTCACGCCAATAAACAGACAATCAACTTGAGGGTGACGCTATATGCTGAGTATGACGGATTACTGCTTTACTTACCAATTAGGAATCTCGGTTTTCACCAGGAGATACAGAATGACTGAAAGCAGATCATCTGCACATACTGCCTCCAAGTTAACTGGATAAACAAAGATAGAGGAAATGCATTTTTCTATGTCCTGTGTTCAGTGTGTTCCAGTCTCACCATTTCTCTACACTCCTTCTGGGTCTACTTCACTAATCAGAAGTTTGGCTCACTGGCAGTTCAGCAAATAGCTGTCGAGACCAGATTGCTCTACTTTACACAAACAGTGAAGTGTTGTTGTGCTGCCAGCACTGTGTATTTCAATAATAACAGTCTGCAGTGAAACAGAGTTAAGTATTCTGTGTGTGTGTGTGTGTGTGTGTGTGTGTGTGTGTGTGTGTGTGTGTGTGTGTGCGCCACCTAATCTGGTTACTATAGTAGTGTTCAGGAAAATAGCTGGATGGAGGGACAAAAGCAACATTGTAAGGAAACAAAGCTGCAGCACTGTTATATTGTGTTGTCAAGGAAAACCATGATACACAGTTATTGGGAGGAACAAATTGGCATACACTTTATAAAATAAATACATACATAAATAAATAAATAAGTCTCTTTTTTTGAGCATGAACTGATACCAAAGAATCATATGAGCGCGCACATGTAAATGTAAGCAAATAAGGCTCGGGTTACACACAAAGACACGCACCTTTGCGGCTGGGAGACTGCATGATGGTGAAGGCAACCTTCCTAAGGCAGAGCAGCTTCTGCTGAGGAGAGGTGCAGCGGTTAAGCTGACTTAATTCCCTCTTTGCACGAGGAATATTTATACTGCGGGAAGAGACAAAAACAAAAACAACACACGAGAGCAAGACAGCGTGAGACAGAGCGAGAGCCGAATGACAAAGAATCACCTTTGAATTGTACGTCAGTGTTTTCTGCTCACCTGAATTCAGACTTCACTCCAAGATCTTTCTGCTGCAGTTCCTGCAGCCCTCTTGTCGTTTTATTGAACGCAGCATCCTATTGAAATACAAGATATGAAAAACACGATGGGATGTGCTGGGATGGGGAAAATAATCAACAAAGGGGATGGTGTGACACTGTTACTACCCTGAATTTGAATATTCTCCCATAACAACGTAACCTAAAGTGTGTTTTTTCTCTTCCAGCACAGTGATTTCCCAACGGTAACATTTTTATTAATTAATGAAAGAGCCATCATACTTTTTATTTGTCTGTAGTAATGTTTAATGTTGTGCAGCTCGTCATGTTACTGAGAAAGCATAAAGCCTCTCCTGTGGAGGAAAACGTAAACTCTCTGTTAAATTCCAAAATGAATGAATGAATTAAAATTAAAACCAATGACTCCGGACTCATTAAAACGGAGAATTTAACAGCACCGTCGTATAAAGGAGTATAATATGCCAACAGTAAATACAGTAGAACATAAAATGCATAAATTATGAATGGAAAAAAAAAAAAAGTCAAAAACATCACCATGACCCAAACATTAATGTACACACACACAAACACACACAATGCATACATATACAGACAAACAGTACCTGAGTTGCTTCCAGAGTTCCCACATAACTAAAGAGGAGATCATGGATGCCATTATGTATGTACATCTGCCAAAAAACAAAAACAAAAACAAAAAAAAACAACAAGAGCAGTATCAGTCCTGTGCTTCAAAGACAAACAAATCCCAAAATTCAAGATATGTGTTTATACATACACTGTATTTTTGAGCTGATATGGAAAATGTAGCTCATGTGATGGTCACACTGTCACCATAAAGACTTCAAATATATCCAGCCAGCTGTTAATCCAGTACAACTGGATTTATTAACAGCATATGTGACGGAGTTTTCAATATTCAGTTCGTTGTGAGGAGGAATTGAACGGCACTCCTATTTTTTTCTATTTGTCCCTTTGAATTAAAACGTGTTAGCTCTTGAAGGGGAAAAAAGCTTAGTGTGACAGCAGCTTTATGCAACTTGCCTCCACTGCTTGTTTTAGAAGGGTCATCTGAAGCTCCTGCTTGGTCAGCACCTTCTAAAACACACAAGACACACTTCATCAACTCACAGCACAAGACACCGGTACGGACACAGCTTGAACTCCAGAGCACAAGTCGATCTCTACGTACCAGGCGCGAATCTCTCAGCAAGCACTGAAGACATTTTGTATACAGACCATGGACAGCATCCTGGGGGGGGGGGGACGACAAGTAATTATTCTTCCCTTGACTAGACGATACCTGCAATAAGGAGTAATACGTAAAAGGGGAAATAGACTCGTTCTCTCACTATGTGATGCCGCAGGCCCTTCCTTTCCTGCTCTTTGAAGGAGTGACAGAAGGCAGCAATGAATTTATCCAGTTTCTCGGCATGGCGGCCCAGGAAGTCCTTTACCTCCTCGAAGTTCTTCAGGCAGTAGTGTGCAGGGACAGGACTCAGATCAACTGACAAGCAGAGTTTCACAAGGATCAGGCTTCCATAACACCGAGGAGCTCCGAGAGGTCTTTCTGTCAGTGAGAAATCTCACTTCGGTGTGGTTTTTACAGAATTGCACAATAAAGAGGCCTCTCTCTTGAAAGGAAAACTAACAAAGTGCAAAAGAATATTGCATTACATTCTGAGGAATATGATTATGATGAGCTATGTGCCAGTGCCAGATCTGAAACTGTTCCATGCTTCTCCAATTCACAAGAATCAGTTCCAGTATCTGATAAAAATGATCTGCAAACACTATAACAATGCTGGTAAGCTATTTACATGAAAATGTGACTTTCCCTCTGAGATTATTTAAGTGATCCATCTATCTTTGCAACATTACTATATCAATAAAAGCCCTCCATCTTTGAAACATTGCGATATCAACAAAAACTGCAAAATCAGTGGTCTAACAAAGGAATAAACATTTTACATGTAACTAAATAGCTATGTAGCTAAACTGACAGACAAGTCAACACCTTGAAATACTGTAAGAAGATTAAATAAATTCAAAATGCATATATTCCCTGAAATAACTCAGATTTAGGGAAACATCTCCCTTAATCGTGCGTCCCCATGTTTGTTTGCCACGAAACACCTCCTCGGACTCAGTTTGTGAGTGTGCGCAAACGTTCACAGTGAACTTGAAACACACAAAAAAGTTTGTTTTGCCTTTGTTGGCAATTTTGAACGCACCGGAGGTTTAAAGCTGTGCTTCAAAAGAGTCGCTACGTACACACAACAGCTAGGTAAAAGCACTAAACAGACACGTCATCACTTTGCGTGTTATCTTTTAGGACAGTGCACATGTGTCTTTTTAATATAAAAGTTCAGTAAGTTGACAGTAAGGGCTCGGTGTATAGAGGAGGAGAGCTCTACCTGTGGTCGGCTCGGAGTCAATCGGCCGAGTGATACACAGGATGCTGTAGGCCTGCTCCTTCTCATTGTAGAATGTCTCCTCGAACAAAATGGGGACTGAAGCAGGGTTCACAAACCCAGTCACTAAATGCACCTGGTTATTTTCTATGGACACCTCCTGAAAAACATGAGAGAGGACAGTGCTTACAATCACTGCCCAGTACTAACCCTCCCAGTGATTGTTCAGAGGTGGGTGTGTGTATATGTACCTTCCCATCAGCAGTCTGGAAGCCTTGTTCTGCAGGCAAGAGGACATAGCTCTCAAACTGTGCTGCTGTGTACGAACTAGCTGATAAACTTCCACAACATGGAACCAAGACCTTCGACACAAACAGAGGAGAGCTGTTGAGATGCAGTAACACCTGAGGTTTAACTTCATGCAAGGGTCTACAGACACCACTTCCTGTCTGCTCAAAGGTTTAGCACACATTTGACTACAAGGTGAAAGCTGAGATAAGTGATGCAGAGCTGAGAGGTGTGCTGAAATCACACTGGACATTTTGTTTGTTCACACCTCAGGAAACAAAAAGCTATTTATTGCAGAGAGATTTTGTAACCCATGACATTAAAAAAACCCATTAAAGCCACAGCCTTCTTTAGAGTAGTGCTGCACAACTAATTGTATTAAAAGTGCAATTTTAATTTATTTCCGATTGAAGATCAGTGCCAATTATGCAGCATTTGCACTGGGGTGAATACTGCACAGAACATATCACTCATTTGCCCCTTTATTCACTGGAACCAATGGCTGTAGGTGGTGTACCTCATGTGACCTCATGCACACATGCCCTGTGAGTCTAGATAAGGAAAAAGAGAGGGAAATATCAGAAAACTAGGTGGGAGTGACGTCACATGGCACAACGTCCAGGTGTCCCAGTGGTTTTAAAATGATCCAAATCAGCCATCTGCAGTGAAAATCTACAGTTTTGTCCAATCCAGCTAAACATTCACATATATCACATTACTCAGTTTAAAAAAAACAAAAAAAAACAAAAAAACAACCCAACTAAATGTTTTACCGAATAGACTATATGACACATGGGATTAGCTGCTTCCCTCTGAACTTTGAATGGCATACACACACAGAGCACTCTTACCAAGATATATCTTCACCCATTAGTGGTTTATGAGTCACTATTGGCAGAGTAACAGAATATAATCATGAATAAACCTTTGAGCAGACTTTAATAATATTGTTTGTGCCCAGCGGCGAAAGTTTCCTTTCTAACTTTGGGAGGACACACTGCCAACAGCCTCCTCATTTGATGAGGTTTATATTAAATAGCAGTTATTTTGTGCAAGAGATTGGCTACTGAGAATTTACTGGCTGTAGTAAGAATGTGCCACTCACTCTTACTCATCTTCTGCCGCTTAATCCTGTTCAGGGTCGTGGGGGGGGGCTGGAGCCAATCCCAGCTGACTTTGGGCAAGAGGCGGGGTACACCCTGGTCAAGTCGCCAATCCACCACAGGGCGACACACAGAGACAGACAACCGTTAATCGTGCCATTAATCATTAATCTGACTATAATAACGTAATGAGTTTAGTAAATATACGGTGTGCAGTGAGATTAAGAAGTGTGCTCTGGATTCTCAGCCAAAAAAATCGTGATTTCATTTCATCGAGCAGCCTGACTCTCAAGTAGAGTAAGATGAGTCATAAGCTCTAAAGGGAGTTAAATCTCTTTCAATCTTGTGAAGTTGATTCAGTATGGCAAAGTAACAGTCACATGGTGTAACTTTAAGTCATGATGGTCACTCAAAATGACACGCACATAACGCATACTGAACACAAATCATACTTAGTGTTGCATCCAATAAGCTTCAAGTACTGCAGACCAAATGCAACACAATTCAAATACACACTATATGGCCAAAAGTTGCTTGTTGAACATCCCATTCCAGATTTAGTCCCCGTTAGCTGCTCCTGTAACCTCCACTATTCAGAGAAGGCTTTGTACTAGATTTTGGAGTGTGGCTTTGGGGATTTGTGCCCATTCAGCCACGAGAGCATTAGTGAGGTCTGGGATGCAGTTGGCATTTCAGTTCATCCCAAAAGTGTTCAGTGCGGTTGCGGTCAGGGATCTGGGCTGGACACTTGAGTTCTCCCACACCAAACTTGGCAAATCATGTCTTCATGGTGCTCACTTTGTACACGGGGCACTGTCAAGCTGGAACAGATTTGGGCCTCTTATATCCAGTGGAGGGAAATTGTAATGTTACAGCATACAAAGACATCCTATGCAATTCTGTGCTTTCAACTCTGTGGCAACAGTTTGGGGAAGAACCACATACGATTGTGATGGTCAGGTTTCCACATACTTTTGGCCATCTAGTGTGACTGTGAGCAAAACCTGACTCCTCAAATTTGTACCATATTTCTATACACTGCAGATCTTAACTTAGTGATGCAAGATGAAAGAAAACTGATGATGTAAAGGAAAAATGCTTACAATGCCATGCACTTCTGCCACTCGGCCACAGAGGTCCGGTCTTTGCTTCTCCAGTGCCAGGTAAAATGGATTCTTCAGAATATTTTCATCATACACAGCCATAGGGACCCAACACTCTGACTCCTACAGTGGACAGGGAGGGGAATGAGAAAAAGGTCATGGAAAGAGTAAGATGAAAAGAGTCACGGTGGAAAGAGGAGAACAACAACGTGGGCAAAAAGAAAAACACAAAAGCTAAGCAGAAAGAGGACGCAAAGTGAAACCGAGAGAGAAAATACAACACAATGCAGAGGGCATTGGCCATCATCAGAATAATCCTATTAGCGGCTATTAATACAGTCTGGTTTGCTGATTAGGGTCATAGTCATGGCAATAGAGTTTGAAAGGTGACGTAAAGGCATATTCATATTACAAAGAAAACGTCCGACTACGGAGTACATAGCTAAACTAAGTCAGGAACGTTTTCATCTCAGGTGCCACCTGGATGTTCATCGGGTACAAACCCTCAACAGGGTTTCACTTGATGCCATTCTTAGGCCTTGTTTACACTTGGTTTTAAAATGCATCTTGAGGTGATCACATCACAAATGGACAGCTGAGACACATCGCTGTTTAAGCCCGTGTCTATCATGTGTCTCCAAGGTGTCCAGCTGACCACTTGTGTTCAGAGTTCCTTACTGCCTACGGCACTTCCGCTAGAAGGTCAGCAGTGACGTGCGGTGAGGTTCATGGCTGGTGAGGCAGTATCATTTCATTACGTGATTTCTGCATTCATTTGGTTTTCTTCATTAATCTCTCAGTTTCTGGTGTCTACTTTACAGATACACACACACACACACACACACACACACTTTATTTATTACCTCCCGTTTCGATTGAAAGTCCAGTTTAGAAAATTGTTTGAGCTTGGATATAAAATCCTCCATTGTAAAAACAGGCGGGGCGAGAGG
>JAQMCW010000012.1:13763890-13775968 GCA_030068335.1 Chrysichthys cranchii
ACACTCGTCCACTTTTATTTCTCCAGTTTGTATAGTGTACATTTTTTATTCTGTGCTGCTCTTATTTTTGATCTGTCATTTCTGCCGTGACATGTGCAATTTCCCACTTGTGGGACTAACATAAAGGATTATCTTATCTTATCTTTTAAAGTATTCCACAATCGACTGGAGAGCCTCTGCCCATCTTTACTTCTGAGAGACTCCGCCTCTCCAAGACATCCTTTTACAGCTAATCATGTTACACACCTGATATCAATTAACTTAATTAGTTGCTAGATGCTCTCTCAACTGAATCTTTTTAAACTTTCTTGCTTTTTCAGCCATTTGTTGCCCCTGTGCCAACTTTTCTGGGACCTGTAGCAGACATCATATTTGAAATGTGCTCATTTAGTGGATAAAGGTGTACAATTTCCCAGTTTGAACATTTGTCATGTTATCCCTGTTCTTTTGTGAATAAAATACTGGTTCATGTAATTTGGAAGTCTTTTAGTTTTCATTTTATTCAACTTTAAAGAACATCCCAACTTTTCTGGAATTCGGGTTGTACATGCTTGGTAAGGGAGGGGCATTCAGTTGGTTGAATCCTACATAGTGTACATCTTAAGATGACATGATATTCTGAACACATCTTTCCCAATGAAGAAGTGTATTTAGGTAGATCAGTCTTTGGTTTTTCCTCCATCAGTCATTTGGCTTATAAAAATGGGCATCTTGAAATGTCTTATGTGGTTTGTTATGTTTTAAACTTACTCTTGAGCAGACGTAAAAGGTGGCTGCATTGGCTTTAAAGGGAGATTATGGACAAACAATTATCCTGTCTTAAGTGTCAAACAATGTGAACAAGAATATAATGTAATGGCTCTGAAAACAGACCACCACACAATTTCCATTTTAAATACAGTAAATCACTGTGCACTGTACCATTTCCTCGGTGCACAAGAAAGTCCTGCGTCCCTCTACTTCTGACTGGCAGTTGAACAAAGCAACTCCCAGTTTCGCGAGCTGTTCTTCTGAAAGGCCGTTGCAGGTAGTCTTGAGCCGAGTGACAACCTGTGAACAGAAATCACAAAGTCTATAAATATAAAAATCCCCAGAATTTAAACCTAATATGGACAAGAAAGGAAATAAAACATTACTTGTACCTGAAGACTTAGCAGGTGACTCTCAAAGACAACACTTATAAAAATGAGTCAAGTTCAAGTCATTTGCATTTTATGGAATGTTCACAGATTCTCACCAGTAAGCAACAATACAAGGCAAAGTGTTAGACTCCATAACAAGAAAGATATATATTGCTCAGTGTGTGTTATACTGTCCAACCACTAGTCATGCATGAACCTGCTTGTATTGGATATCTCAAGTTGGTACTTACTCTAAAATGGCAGCCATCAAGAGGACTCATATCCATCAGTTTCGCCTCAGCCAAAACCTTCTCATCAGCAACACTCATCTCAAATGGAGGGGCATCACGCTGGACAGCAGTCGGAGGAGTGGGCACAGCTGGAGGCACTGAGGCCGGAGCCGGGGTTGCCTTCTTCATCCATTCAAAGAAAGCATCAGCGTCACCACACAGAGCCAACACACACACCAGCAGCATCCATGGTTTCAAACATGTTAAATGTCCCTGAGCCATTTGACCCCTAAACAAAGACAGACAACACAGGGGGAAACAACTTTTAAAAAAAGAAGGACAGAAAAACAGACAGTGCAGTGGTGCAGTGTGTTGTGATCAATCCTGAGAGCAGTTTAGTGTCTGTGTAAGAAGTTCACATGGTTTTCCTCCAGGTTCTCTGGTTTCCTCCCACTGTCCAAAAAAATACATATAGGGGGGCAAGTTACACCAATATTGCTCCATGTGTGCACATGGTGCCCAGCAATAGACTGGCATGCCATTCAGGGTGTAATCCCACCATAACCCTGACCAGGATGAAGCACTTACTGAATGGCAGGGAATGACTACAAAAGAAAAATGATTCGATTCAGAAATGTAAGTGTGGATGTTTTGATGAGGTATATTCACTCTATAAAGGTAAAAAAAATTTAAAAAAAAAGATCTGAAAGAATCTCTGGGTCTTGACAAAGCGAAATGTTTCTTTGCCAGGATTGTCAGTTGACATTAGACTTAACCCGTATAGCGCATTCAGCATGAGTTAGAGTCATGACCAACTTACAGTTGTCAAAGTGCATGGAGTTTGTCTATCTTACACACTGAAGGCTGCAAACCCTACATAGGCAACCAAAGCATTTGCCTAAAAAGAGATTTTGACAACACTGATGCACTAATGAATAAATGAGTGAATTAGTGAGTGAATGAATGAAAGTGCAACTGAGTGAGTCAAAGTGTGTGAGTCAAAGTGTGTGAGAGAGTGAGTCAAAGTGTGTGAGTCAAAGTGTGAGAGAGAGTGAATGTGTGTCAAAGTGTGAGTCAAAGTGTGGATGTGAGGCAGTGTGAGTGAAAGTGTGAGCGAGGTTGTAGAAAAAGGGCTATAAACTAAAAAGGGCTTAGTAGTGTTAGCTTTGTAAGTGGTTTATAATTTAAACCTTTTATCAGAGAATATTCAACTATAGTAGGTTCCTACTCAAGTCCTCAAAATATCATAGTGTCAGAAACATCTTTATAAAAAACAAACAAACAAACAAACAAACAAACAAGAAACCTACTAAGAGTATATAAACAACCCCAGTGTCACAAAGACCCATTCTCATATTCTCACAATAGACACAAATATTGTAGCAAAGAGGTCGACATAAAACACTCAGGCTCCTAAACACTGATCGAGGTTCAAATCTATTCACATTGCAGGAAGATCATTATGACAATTTAAATTGCAATCTTAAGGGTCGGTGCCTTGTTGGTCCAGGACAAGTCCGGGCATGGATCCCTACACAGCTGCCAGGAATAAGTCTCTGTGTGTGTGTGTGTGTGTGTGTGTGTGTGTGTGTGTGTGTGTGTGTGTGTGTGTGTGTGAGTGAGTGAGAGAGAGGGAGTGAGAGACCTTACCTCTTTTCATGACGCCTTGACAATAACCGGTTTGACAGGTAACACCATTTTCGTAAAAATAAAACATAAAATATAAGACATCATAAACACTGAGGATGCGAGTTAAAACCACAACCCTACAAATCAACGCACTCACCAAAAGTTGCTCCCCCACACTTGTCTTGCTGTGATCTCTCTTTGACTGAATGAGAGCATGCCTCCTCAACACACTACTGTATAAATCCGGCGTTTGTGCGCGCGACCCTGGAGATGCGTCTCTGTTTCTCTTCAACCATTTAAATGGATCAGGAGCAGCCAATGAACGGCGAGCGCTGGGGGCGTGAAACTGTGAAACTGTGAAATCTCGCGAGATGTCAATGGGCGCGAGATTTAATATGCTGTTTATGTGTTAGGCGCAGGCGGGTTGGCTCGTTTTTTTTTTCTTACAGAATGTGCGGCCTGAAACCATTCGTTGTCATGGAAATTATTTAGGAATTCCTTTGGAAAACAGTAATTTCGCCGGGTATTGGTGGAATAGCGTGGGAATTACGATAGGTTAAGCAATTTAAGCCAATTTAAGATGTTTGCTTGGCTCGCGAGCTGGCCATGGTGAACTAGTCATGTTAAGTGCTAACATTGCCCTAAGCTGAGTTGTGGATTACGTCATATCCGGGTTGACCAGCTGACTCCAGGTGAAGATGGTGGTGCTTTTGTAACTGCAATGGAGCCAAAGCCCTCAGCAGCAGCAGCGGTGCTCAGTGCCGTGCCTCCGTACGGACATGTCATCATCAACGCCAGGTGGAGGGGCTCCACACTAGTGCAACATTTTAAAGGTGTTTACTAGTTAGTTACAAAGTCTGTATACAGAAGTATCCCATGTTATGAGCATATGTGTGTATTAGTATTAGTATGTGTCAAAATGGATGTATGACGAAATAAACTGTTGGAAAGAGCTTCAAAAAAGTTTTAAAATTCTACCAAAATTATGTTCATAGGTTGAACATTGAGGAAGATATGCTTATTTAACTCTTTGAAAATCAGGGCCCATTTTTCACCTTCTTTTCCATTGAGACAGGAAAAAAGTTGTGACTGAATTAAGTGATTTATTCACATTTTCCATCATAACTCTGTCAAAAATTAAGATTTTTCTGTGAAATTTTCAGGAAATATTTCTCGTAGAGTCCTTCCATCAATTCTCTCATAAAATGCATTCATTTGCATGGATTATGAAAGTGACAAATCACCAAGTAGAAAGTCGACAGCTAATCGGAAACGAGACATCTCATAGTCCGGGGCATCATCCTCATCATTTTCAGCCTCTATTCTACAGGGTTTGTTCCAATAAATAATGCATTCGATAATGACATCAGCATGGGGAAATTTCCCTTTATAACAATGACAGAAATGTGTAAGAAAAACAAAACAAACTTCCGAACGCTTCAACAAAAGAAAATATCATTAACTTGATTAAGTTGATTGACTTGATTGTCATCTAGTTTCTAAACAATGTAAACAAAAACAATTCGTTAGCCTTATAGCATAATTGCCTTATAGAAATATGACTTAGGCAATTATGCTATGAGGCTAATGAATTGCATTCACTGATTCAGCCTTCAGGCTATTTAAGGCTGTTAAATTAGCGAGATTGATGATGTGAAATTCCACATCACCGGCTGGCGGCCATTACATTTTACACAAGCCCGATCTAGTTACTGGACACCAAATTTTGCAGATAATAAAAACACATGTGCGAGTCGTTCAAATTACTTAATATTTGGTATACTTGTTTTCAGGTATATATTGTAACAGTCTATTAGAGTTTAGGTAAAGTCTGTACTCACCTTCTGCAAAATTATGTCCTATTTTTATGAGCAAAATATACAGCATGTGACCGTAACGCTTTGGAAAATTCAAGAATGATGTTATATTGTTGGTTGTCCCTGATAACGTTATCAATGAGAATACTGGAATCTACGGTACTACAGTACTACTACGGTAATCCAGCCAATCTGAAGCGATTTTACAGGGGATACCAGTGCGCAACCAGTAAAATCCAAAAACAGCATCGGGGCACAGATTAGGAGCCGGCGATTAGCATAATACACACAACCCTAATATTAGTGTTGCCCTCTGCCAAGTCACCAAATTTAACTAACCACCACCTGATTAGCACCCTTTCCTGAGTTGAAGTGGGTGTTAGAACAGGGAGAACACTGAAGTGGGGTTTCAAAATGTAACATAGGACTGAATCTGTGCTTTTGATGGTGACCAATTACTCTGCAAAACTTTGGGGCTTTTTTAAAAATACATTTTACTTGAGTACTTCAGCAGGAGGGTATGATTTTGACCTTAGTGATTTGCCCATATTTGGGTTTTTTTTTTGTTTTTGTTTTTTTTGGGGTTTTTTTAGGCTTTCTCTGCAATTTTGTAGCCCAAATGATTGTGGCTACTTGTTTACCTCGAATATACTTGCTTACCGTTTTTTATTCCTCCTTCACAGGGAGTGTGAAGACCATCTTTGAGGAGGACCTTGGTGTTGTGGACCTTCACCTCAGTAACAAAAGTTGTGTTCTATATGTCTCAGAGGGTGACTTGGTGGCAGGGAATGACTACAAAAGAAAAATCGTTCGATTCAGAAATGTAAGTGTGGATGTTTTGATGAGGTATCTTCACTCTATAAGGTAAAAAAAAAAAAAGATCTGAAAGAATCTCTGGGTCTTGACGAAGCGAAATATTTCTTTGCCAGGATTGTCAGTTGAAATTAGACTTAACCCATATAGTACATTCACCATGAGTTAGAGCCACGACCAACTTAAAGTTGTCAAAGTGCATGGAGTTTGTCTATCTTACACATTGACAGATGCAAACCCTACACAGGCAACCAAAGCATTTGTCTAAAAAGAGATTTTGACACAACACTAATGCATGTATGGACACAGGCTTATAAAGTGCACAAGTTCATTTTAAGGGCTATTTTCTTATCATTTTCCACAGCATGTTATACCTTTCCTCAGATGTTTCATGTAGTATGCAGAGGATTAATTTGGTTCTGAGTGTCATGCAAACGTAGATATGAAAAATGAAGACCCAGTGCCATGATCATGTGCTTATTATTGGCATCTTTACCTAGCAAGTAAATGTTCTATTAAAGATCATCTTCTGTGGTTAATCTACCCAGTTGCATGGTGAGAAGACAGAAATATTGATTATTGCTCATTAATGCTGGTGCAAATCATGTCAGTTATTCAGCTCACTGTATATGATAACCATTATACATTTTTTAACATCTATGGTAATTTTTTGCTTATTAATCTCATTAATTGTGTTGCAGGCCAATAGTAACTTCCATGGGATTGTTTTGGTGGAGAAGACTCATCTCAGTGAGCAGTACTTCAGTGGATTGCAGAAGTTTGTGGTGTTGGAGCTTGGCCTTACACTGCTGCATGTCCCAGGTCCTGGTGAAGCAGCGCAGCTCATCGCACAGATGGTGAGTCACTGTAACATGTAAAACTCCAAATACACTTCAGTGTTATTCAACATTCATCTAAATAATAATAAAGTTCAAAAGTTTTTGAACCTGAAATTTTATTTATGACCATTTAATTTATGAATACTACACAAGCAAGGCAGTCACAAAACTGAAACTTAAAACAAAATAGCCATCTTCCAGCTTGCTATGGACTTCTGCAACTTGGCTTCTCTTACACATAGCACTCACTGCCAGAACAAGAGTGAGCGCGAGAGAGAAAAAGAGAAAGAAACACACACATACATGTTGGAGACACAAATATCAAGTGTGCCACGTCAACCATATATCTATGTGACTTATCCCAGATCTCCTCCCTCACAATTAAAACTCCTGATAAATCATATCCCACCTCCTCCGGCTCTTTCTGAGTGTCATGTTAAATGTTATCTCTCACAGGTGCACGGAGAGAGCAAGCAGAATCCATTCTGCAGGAGAAGCACAGCCAGACTGCTGGACCCAGTGGTGTTGAACCTGGTACAGCAGATCCCTGGAGTTGGCAAGGTGAAGGCCATGGCCCTACTCAAGCGCTTCTCTAGCATCCATATGATCAGCAATGTCTCAGCTGAGGAACTGGAGCCTGTTGTGGGGCAGGCCACTGCTCAGCACATCTGGGCTTTTTTCCATGATATACTTCCATGATCATCTGCCACATAACACTGTGCAGAGACTTTTACACAGAACTCACCTGCTCTTTGACATGTGAAGAGACTAACCCTAATGCAAATCAAATAGAGGCTGTCAAAACTTTAGTTCTTGTTCATGGAAAACTGGTATTGATTTTTTTGTTTTGTTTTGTTTTGTTCTGGTAACCCATGTATTTCCGCAACATTCTTCTGCTGTGCAGTTAATAAAATTTGTAATATTTTTGTTTTGTTCGCTGTTTGGGGGGGAAAAGTGAATTTGTAGTCTATTATTTTAATTCATTTATTCATTCATTTCTCAGTAATCTTGTAATCCTTGTCAAGGCACTGGAGCCTATTCCAGGAACACACTCGGGATAGGGCACCAGTCCATTTCAGGGAACGATGCACACACTTTACTCATTCACTCACACCAGAGGCAAAAAAGGAGCCAGTCCATCTACCACCATGTTTTTAGGAGGTGAGAGGAAACGAGAACCTGAAGGAAACCCACGTAGGACCCTGAAGCTGCAAGCCATTGTGTCACCATGCTGTCTTAAGTTTACTGGTTTGATTTAAATTGATCACTTCTATTCCACAATAACAACTGAACTCATTTCAACTGACTAAACTTTATAATGCAAGTAACCAGTAACACAACAGAGATGGGTCTGCCTCTGCTACAGTTCTGATGCATTGTTTGTCTAATTAGCTAAGCAGTCTTTCCCAGTTGTGGGCAAGCACACCCGGACTGCCTGATTTAGCATTTTTTGTCCCCCCGCCCCACTCATACACTGGAAAAATTAAAGAAACACTGAAATGGAGGAATGTATACCATTAACTAATATGATTTTTTTTAAACGGTTAGTTCGTTTTCTTTGCATGTGTAATTGAGCATTCCTTTCTGGATGTTCCCACAAGATGGAGCTAATGATAAATTGAGCTGAACTTCCTAAATATAATGCATTTAATTCTTGGACAGTATGTACAGGCTTTAATATGGTCTATTGTTTAACCATGATTTACACTTTAGTCTTGTATTGGCAGTTTTTGATAACCGCACACTGCACATATTCACATATTTGATGCCAATACAAGTCATTATATATGTGTGTGTGTGTGTGTGTGTGTGTGTGTCTCAATGTGGCCTATTTTCAAACTAATAAATTCAGGGTGCTTTAGAGTTTCACTATTCTCTCAAGGTATTTGGTGAGTACGCTCTCATTGTCTCACCGACTTCCTCATTCAAGCAATCTGTCGTTCCCTGAGTTTTGGTCTCTCTCTCTCTCGCTCTTTCCTTGGTGGCTCTTGTGATGTATTGGTTTTCTGCTCGACTTCTCCCTTTAAGGGCCGCACACTGCTGGCAGTGTTTGGACCTTCCTGCCGGCTTACAAAGCAGCTCCACTTTGAACAGGCTCTCTGGCGGGGATCAACTGAATCCAGGGCCCTTCATTGTGTGACCGGCGCTGTTAGCCAGGGAAAAGCCACAGCACAAATTCACGACTTGACTTACTAAATTCCACGCCAGAGATCCTTCAAGGGTGAATAGGAGTGTGAGGAGGAAGCAGCTTCATTGTAAAATACATCTTAAGTGCTCCTGGAATTCCTTTATACAGTTCTTCTGTATTTTACACTTTCTGTATGAGATTCTGCCCTGCTCCCCAAGAGCTATATGACATACTGCCCCTCTATGAGATATTACCCTCTCAGGAGCTCTATGAGATGCTACCCTCCCAGGAGCCCTATGAGATACTGCCCCTCCCAGGAGCTCTATGAGATACTTCCCCTCCCAGGAGCTCCATGAGATACTGCTGCCCCAACCAGGAGCTCAGTGAGATACTGCCCTGCCCCAGGAGCTCTTTGAGATACTGCAAGCCCCCCCCAAGGAGCTCTATGAGATACTGCACCCCCCCTCCCAGGAGCTCTATGAGATACTGCCCCCCCCACCCCAGGAGCTCTATGAGATACTGCCCCCCACCCCCCAGGAGCTCTATGAGATACTGCCCCCCCCAGGAGCTTGATGAGATACTGCCCCCCCACCCCAGGAGCTCTATGAGATACTGCACCCCACCCCCCAGGAGCTCTATGAGATACTGCCCCCCCCCCAGGAGCTCGATGAGATACTGCCGCCCCACCCCCGCAGGAGTTCTATGATATACTGCACCCCCCACCCCCCAGGAGCTGTATAAGAGCACCAGAGATGGAGTTCACAGTCGCATTGTTGGACTTGGAGAGGAACTCTGACTGTATGTAGATTGTTAAGCTCATCATCAGGTGGAACAGCAGGTTAATCAAGTTCAATTTACAGACTGGTGAACAAAATGGCCCCCTTCATCACCTCCTTCACCGGGATGCAGTGATGGGTCCTGTGGTAAGTCTGTAGCTCTTGTAGACGGGAGCTATCCCACAAGAAAGCCACAACAAATCCGTCGAAGATTGAAACACATCTTAAACCCATTAGTCACACGCCATTTGCTTATATAGAGCAGTCAACCTAGTCCTGCACTCTCTCACTTCGGGGGAGTCGTTAGCATTCTGTCCTGGACGGCGGCGGATGCTGCGCATGCGCCTTCTTTTCAGCGTGCATCAATACTCTGAGAGCAGTTCAAGAGAGGGAGAGCCCAGCTTGCTTTTGGGGCTGCTCGCTGAAATGCATGGAGCGGAGCGGCAAAGAAACGCCAAGCACAAGGCCGAGGCTCAGCCGAGCACCATGAAAGACGGAGACGTAAAGTGCGACACGATCCCGGAGCGAGTAACTCTCAAAAAAGAAATAGGACTGCTGAGCGCCTGCACCATCATTATAGGTGAGCTAAAGCCTGTGCAAAAGTTTCACACTACTTTGTAAAGTAATATAAAGTGTAGTTATATGCATCAACAACATCATCATCGGCATAATAATAATAATAACAACAACTTTTATTATTGATTTTTAATTATTATTATTATTATTATTTATTATTTATTATTATTTTATTATTATTTAAAAAAAGAACAACAAACTTGATAAGTCTCCTTGAGAGCAACCTAGATAGATAGATGTATGTTTGAGGTTTGGAAGACAGTAAAAAAACTTGCAGTGAAGACATAACTTGAGGAAAATAGCCATTTATTTCATTACTATTTTGATATACAACTGTGTTTGAGCTATAAAAAGTTCTGTTGTCAACAACTTCTGTATAGGGTTATGTGACATCACATGTTTTTTTTTTTTATATTTTGCATTACTTTGCATTGCATTTTTAATCATCAGGTCAATGCTTTACATGGTACACTCTAGTATAAGCTACAGTAGTAAATTTGGCTCATGCTTTAAGCAAATGCTCACTTCTTTATGATTTTATTAGGTTATGAGGTGACAGGAGTTGAATTGGTAAATAGGACTTACCGTCATTTCAACTTGGTGGTACGGAGGTGGGTGGATTGGCGACCTGCCCAGGGTGTACCCCACCTCTCGCCGGAAGACAGCTGGGATTGGCTCCAGCTTTCCCCCGCAACCCTGGACAGGGTTAAGCGGTAGAAAATGAGTCCGAGTGAGGATATGGAGGTGCAGTGGTTAGTGCTGTCGCTTCACAGCAAGAAGGTTCTGGGTTCGAACCTGCTGGCTGACTGGGCCTGTCTGCCTTTCTGTGCATTGTCTGCATGTTCTCCCTGTATCTGTGTAGGCTTCCTCTGGGTGCTCCGGTTTCCTCCCACAGTCCAAAGACATTCAGATTAGATCAGCTGGCTGCTCTAAATTGCCCATAGGTGTGAATGTGAGTGTGAGTGGTTGTTCATCTTTGTGCTCGCCCTCCAATAGATTAGCGAGCTGACCAGAGTGTACTCCACTTCTCACCCGAAGCTGTCTTCCCTGTGACACTGACAGATAAGCAGTGTTGATAATGGATTGATGGATGACAGTTCAGTTTGCCCTCTAGAGATGTGTGTGGCTTGGATACTTACTCCGACACTGAGACAAACACCTACTGAACTATAATTATAGGCCTCCGATTGAGGGTATGTAGTAGGAGTCCAGGTTTGAGTTCCATTGTTGGTAATACTGTCGACAGGAAGTTAAATCATTGGTTCTTGTCTCACTCTAAATGCTTTCCATTTGTTTAAATAGATAAAGCACCATTCTAGTTCCCCACTCTCTCTCTCTCACTCACTCACTCACTCACTCACTCACTCACACATATGAATAGCATGACGAATTAGTACACTATCAGTGGTGCCAGGCATATTTTTTAATAATCAACCTATTATTACTTTTTTCCAGCAGATAACATGCCATTCAGGCTTTGTAATTTTACCTTGCTCATTCACAACCCAAATAAGCAAATGGGGAAGGGAATATAACAAAGTGCCATACCATTTGAAAAAGTCCAAATTAGCCCACACTTAACCAGCAAGATCCCGGGGCCCTGAATAGGATAAAGACACAATGGAAATGGATGGATGGGATAACCAGCAAGAATTTCAGGATGTTTGTTAAAGAGATAATATAAAGTCTTTAAGAGACAGTGCAATCCCTGGTTATGCTAATATTGTAGGAGGTTGAGCTCTGTTAATCAGAGCAGTAGCTGAGAGACAATATCATTATAGCCTCAGTTCACCTACCAAAAATGTAACAGCACTTCGAAAAGTGCTTTGAAACAGCACTTAAAAGAATTGCAATCATTTAATAAACACACACAAGGATTCTTGTCAAATCATCATCCTCATCATCTATTCGTGTAGTCATTCGACCATTGCGTCGCTTCATGTCCTCTGGTACGGACTTCTGAGCGAAGTAGCTAACTGCATTCTACGGGGTGAGGTCGCCAACCCCATGTCCAACCCTCCCCTAACTCGGGATTCAGGTTCATGCACACACACACACACACACACGCACACTCACACCTACGGACAATTTAGGGTAGCCAATCCACCTAATGTGCATGTCTTTGGACTGTGGGAGGAAACCGGAGTAC
>JAQMCW010000012.1:13798460-13810444 GCA_030068335.1 Chrysichthys cranchii
CTGTCTCTTTTTCAATTGCATTATATTTCTTTTTCTGTTTCACAGGTAAGGATTTCACAATCATGACCTTACATGACCTTACTTTGGTTAAGGCTGAATAAACAGAGTGAATTCTCATTAAATCTATGTAGCCTGCCTAAATACTGTGCAGAATAGCATAAATAACAATAATAACCCCCTTTGGAATAAAAACACACCACATATATGATTGTGGTATACACACACTAACACTCATAGGGCAGATGTGAACTCAGTGGATCACTTATATTTTCTGTAAAGCTCTAAAAGTCCTCAGGAAACAGTCGAGTAGCTCTCTTTTTACACTGACGAGCAATTATTATCCACCTTTTCCTTGTTTTTTTTTTCACAGGATTTGAATTTCTGAGTAACATGTCTTCTTGTTTATTCAAATACAATCGATTCATTTGATTAGAAAATAAACTAAGTGTAAATTTTCCACTTCATTCCAAGCACGACATGACTGCTTTGTTTCTATTAGAGACGCTTCCATTCTCGCGTGCCTGGTTACACACAAAGAGCCAATCACCGTCCTCGGTCACATGATTGACGTGAGTGTGGTGCAGTCTCCGCGTAGAGGGGCGGGACTTTAAAAAGCAGGCAATAATGCCAACAGAGTCACACACAAACAGAGGGAAATTCATTTCGACTATTGCCTTGGGTTTATTCCACACACTGGTGAGTTATTCGTGCTGTCCAACTTCAAAACTTCACTAGAGGTACGTTTAAGGGAATATATTGTCATAGCTTTCGGTATGACTCCTAAGAGTAAGAAACTTTAACTTGACCGTTAGCCAGAGTCTTACCCAAGCTAACCAGCTAGTTAGCAAGTTGCTACAGTTTGGTGTTTGGTGTAAACTCGCGAGAATGCTGTTTGTTGTTATATAACTAACTAGACAAATACTGATTTATTTATTTTTTTTACTTCATGATGTGACTGACGAAGTGAAGCTAAAGGAGTGAGTTTTGGGAGACGAGTGAAATTAGGGAGACATTGCACTTTTCAATGCTGAGGCCCATTAAAGTGCCCCTTAAACAAAATTTGTGTTTCAGAGGGTTTTTTTTTATTGTTGCTTTTAAAATATTTGCCCCACATCAATGTCTAGAAAAAAATTATACTGTTGATCCTCGCATTAACGGACTAATTTGGGCGAGAGGTTGTCCTTTGACTTTAATAGTCCGATGATGCGAAGTGTTTTATTGGGGGGTTAAAATAGTTGAAATACAAGAAAAAAAACACCACTAAGGTCCATCAAAGTGCTACCCAAGTACTGTACACATGACAAGCAGCATAACGCCCAACATAAAATAAATAGGTAAGTGCATTAAATACTAATGTAAATACAATTGTAAATGTCATTTCCCTTATGTGTTCACACCATACTCCTCACAAACACCAGACTTCTTAATGAGCTCTAATTTCTGCCCAGTACTAAAACTGACGTATCTTTGGGTGGCATAATGACGGCACTTTGCAGAAAAACAGCGAAAAAACAAATAATCGCTGAAAAAACAGTACAGTTTCTCAACGACCACAGCTCGACCAACGCTTGTAAGCAGCTAGTAGCACGCATGCCACTGCCACCTATTGGCCAATTGCTGAACTACAGGACTCAGATCGCTACATCTGGGATTTTTAAACTTTCATACCGGACATTCTGGCTAATGGATTATGTATTCAGACCAGCGGATTTTGTCCATTGCATGAAATATCTGTTAATGCTGTGTCCGTAGATAAGAGGATCAACTGTAGTTTCATAAAGGTCAGAAACTAACACTGATGTTCTGCCTGTTAATGTTGGTCCTTTTGCATGGCTTGGTGTAGAGGAGGATTGCTACTGAACTTGCTATCTGACATTTCTTGTCCTGCCAGGTTTGAGATGTCAGTCCCTCAATCTGCCTCATCGAAAAGTTTTACCTCAACTCCCCTCAAAAGCAAATCCACTGTCCCAAGGAGCATCCCGAGAAGCAGGAGTGTGCAATCGTCCGGCGACTCAACCTACTCCCTACTGTCCCCCATTTACCACGATAGTTTTGACTTATCTGATGATGATGATGTTGATGATAAGGAAGAAGCACTGAAACAGAGTCAGCCACCTGACGACCCCTCTCTCACAGCCCATGAAGTTGTATCATGCATCGGGCCTAGGAGGTATATCATACTTAGTAGGCATTTTTTAAAATTTATTTTTTATTAGTTAGTTTCATGTGATAAGATCATCAGTTTGTCTGAATCTGTATGCAGCATTTACAGTATGATGTGTGTCTTTTTTTTTCAGGAACGAGCCCCTTCATGCAGCAGATGCCTGGACAGGGAAGCTGAATCTGAGTGCATGGGAGCAGTGGCTTGTGAGTAAAGCCAAAGAAGAGCGAATCAATATGCATCAAAAATCCCTGCAGGTACATTTTCTTTATTAGCATACTAGCTGATTATCCAGTGGCTTCGCTCACTGAGTGGAAGGGAAAAAAATAAAATGCAGTATTTATTAAATAAGTTTGTTAATTACCAATTTTATTTTTCAACAAATAGTGGTCATTTCCATTTCAAACACAAAAAGAATTTTACATATATAGATCAAAGTTTTCTTAAATACTTACTTACCAAATAGGTGTTTACTTCTTTTGAATATCAGTGCAATGACTCTCACACAAATAATAACAATTCGTAAAGACGATCTAAAATTGGCGTCCACAAACGAAGTGATTAGTTAAAATGTGTGCGCTAGTTACACTGTTTCCAGTCATACGCACATATGTCCTGTGGTCATACGTCATTCCCGTTTCAAACGCAAAAATAATTTTTTATATATAGAAGATTTACTAGAGTTCTGCAGCTGTTCAGCATATTAGAGACTTTTCTGTGATTTGAGTAAATGTATTTTTAATTGTGAGTAAACTGTATGTTTTAGCAACAAGCTCTGAAAGAAAAGAAGGAAAAAGAAGAAATGGAACAGCAACGAAAAAAAGCCGTCAGCGAGTGTAAGATTCAAGAATGGCTTCAAATGAAGAAAGAACAGGTACCACTCACTTTCTTTTCACGTTTTGCAGAATAGAGTGAAAACAGCTTGCTAGTTGTATTAAATAGGTGAGCAACAAAACAAGGCATGGATATTTTAGGAAAGTAATCAGCAGCGAGGTGGTGTGATCCTGTGGACTCGAAGCAGCATTAAGGTTACAACTCCAGAGCTGATTGTTTTCCAACGGCAGCACATTTCGAATTTCATTCCTCTCATACCGCAGCAGTTTGCCAACTCTAGCAGTGTTTATATTGTTAGCATGAATTGTCTGCCATACAAGTCCATGAATTTTAAAATAAACCTATGATTTGAATTACAGCCTTCACCACTATCCGAGTTGCTGTTGTAAACAGGGCTGGAACAATACATTGTGACAATGCATTACAATCCAAAGATGAGGAAAGATGAAAATGTGCATGCATTGTGGAAATGCACGTCAGCATTCTGTTATTTATGCATCTAATGTAGTTGCACCATTTGATCACTAGAGGTCCCAATCTGCACAGCCCATAGAGTTAATATGCGATCATGGAGCACTTTATTAGGAACGCTGGGACACATGCTCATTCATGCTGTTATCTAATTAGCCCATAGTGTGGCAGAAGTGTAGTGCATAAAACTATGCAGATATGGGCCAGCAGGTTCAGGTAATGTTCACATCAACTGTGAGAATGGGGGAAAAATGTGATTGTGAAATATGATTTTAATCATGGGCTAATTATTGGTGCCATATGGATGGGTTGGAGTATTTCTATAACTGTTGTCTTCTGGGATTTTCATGAACAACAATCTCTAGAGGTTGCTCAGAATGGTGCAATAAAGAAAATGCATCCTGTGAGCTGCAATTCTGCAGACGGAAATGGCCAGACTGCTTTGAGCTGAGAGAAAGATTGCAGTAAATCAGAAATAAAACTGTGGTGAGTAGAAACAAATCTCAAACAGCAGTAGACCATGTCAGGTTTCACTTTTGACAGAAGTGAACAGAAATCTGAGGCCTCAGTGGGTACATGCTCACCAAACCTGGACAGTTGAAGTCTGGAAAAATGTAGCCTGGTCTGATGAATCTCAATTTCTGCTGAGTCACACAGACGGTTGGTTCAGAATTTTGCACCAACAGCATGAATCCATGAATCCAACCTGACTTGTGTCAACAGTCCAGACTGGTGGAGGTGGTGTAATGGTGTGGGGAATGTTTTCTTCACACCTTGGGTTTGTTAAAACCAATTTATCATTTAAATGCCATATACAATTTGAGTGTTGTTGCTGACCATGTGCATGAAATTTCACCTGAAGAATCTGCAGGAATTACATGATGCAGTTATGCATTTCAAAGAAATGTTTCCAAAATCCTGTGGAATCCATGCCACGAAGAATTGAGAGCAGTTTTGAGAGCAAAGGGAGGCTCTACCCAGCGTTAGTAGAGTGTTTCTAATAAAGTGCTTAGTTAGTGTAAATAAAGAGCATGGTGGTCATGTGATCACATTTTTTCATGGAGAGTTTGCAAGATCTGATAGCACTGTTGAATAGAGCTCTTCATTAGCTTTTAAACATTAAGTACTTCTCAAAACTGCATTTTAGCCAACTTTAGAACTCTGTTTCTGCTGCACAGCTCGTTATGTTTTAGTCCATCATTGTTTTTCTAGATCAGACACTTTGTTACTCAGTCAAAATAATTTGAAGTGTTTATACATTTGTTTATTTTTAAGATCTGGGGAACCTGCAGTACCTTTTTTACAATATTAAATCTCTATTCCTAGCAGTTCTTGATTTACAGTGAACCCCCGCAATATCGCGGGTTCAGTGCATCGTGGATTTCCACATTTTGATTCACGAAATTTTTTGCCTTTCAATATAATTTTAAAAAATGTTCATTCAAACATTAAAAGAACATTTAAATTCAAATAAAACAGTATGCACTGTATTTCATCAGTGGATGAATACACAGTGGTGGTGTACACCGCTTCAGCTAGTAAACAGGATGTAAACAGGAAGTGTCCTCACCACCAATAAGTACACATGTATCATTTTACATGTTGTTAAAATTACATATGTTTAAGAGTGTAGAAAGTGTTTTAGAGTATAGGACATGTTTATAAGAGTTTGGGAAAGGTTAATAATAGAGTGGAAATGGTTTATAAAGCCTTAATAAATAAATATATGTATTATCTGGGCGTTTGCCGGAACATATTTAGTTTATACACATAAAAATACATATACATTGTTTTCTTCATTCAGAGTTTGTACAAACAACCATTTTTCTCTTTTCCAGGAGAAACAGGAAAAGCTTTGCCGGGAATCCCAGAAAACAAATAAAATGCTTCATGAAGAACAGAAACGGTTGGAGATAGAAAAAAAAGCTCAAGAAAAATACAAAGCATGGCTACAGAAGAAAAAGCATGAGGAAAAGGAAAGAAAATTAAAAGAGCAGGTATGTTCATAGAGGCGTTTAAAATTATTCAAGTAAACATGATGATCTATATTCTCTTTGCTTATTTATTTACTTATTTATTCATTTATTTTGACTAACAGGAAGAAATAGCTAGAAGAGAAAAGGTGGAGCAAGAACGGAGAGAGAGGGCAGATGAGAAGTTTAAAGAGTGGCTTAAAAGCATAAAGGACAAAGAAAGACATAAACATCAGTCTTCAGCATGTTCTGCTGGCAAGTGGAAAATTCTCTCTTAAAAACAAGTTGTACATTTTGTCGTCATATAAAAACACACCTTTCCTTCATTTTGTGTCAGTGGAAGCTGAACCCTTTTTTTCTTGTTTTCAGGTGGCTATGACAATCTAAACTATCCAGCTCCCAGTTTTGTGAATCCTATTCCCTGGAAGCCCATTCACGTTCCCCAGCATGACGGGACGCCCAGGAAGAACTCCGCAAAAAGGAAACAGCCAGGTCCCCTGAAATATCACTCAACGCCATGTCTCACTTACAAACCAAAAGACAAGATCAGCTTTGCATTCAGAAGACGCTGATGCTCTTAGATCAAACATGGAACTTTTACTGTTGTTAAAATGTACAGTACAAACAGGAAGGGTTTTTTTGTGTGTTTTTAGAAATGCTTGTGGTTTTGAACTTGCATAGATTTTGCATTCAGCAGTTTATACAGGTTGGTTTTCCGCATCGCTGACACCACACAGGACTATGGTGATTTTACAGCTGTGTAATTTTGGAGGAAATAATTAAAAACAAAAAAATGTAAAAATGATTAACTTTTTTCCCCTATGAAATTTTACTGCATAAGCAAGGATGGGAAAGGTTTTCAACACACCCTGTATGTTTGGTTTCATGTATGAGTTTCCAAGGAACCAAAACAAGACTTACTGGGAATGTGACTTGCTGGCATTAGTAATTAATGAGTCTTGATTCTTGTTTATACATAAAGGTTTACTCCTACTCTTCTATCACAAAGACTGTTCTGTCGTGACACACAGCCTTTGTGTTCTAAACAGTGTGTATTCAGTGGAGTACAGAATTCAGTAGACGGTGCTACAGCAAAACTGATGTTATTGTCAGCATATGGTTGTCCGAAGTCATTTTCAGCTTAATAAAAGGCAGATTTAAAAAAAAAAAAAAAAAAAAAAAGTTGTGTGGACACGAAAAGGCTTCTAACTCAAACTAAATACCAGATGTCCGTTTCACACACTTGTGTACTGTCCAGTGCCCGGCAGTGCCTTGTGGCTCTGTGAACTTTGTTGACAACACAAGTCTGTGTGTGTGGGGGGTGGGGGGGGGGGGGGGTGTGGATGAACACGAAGAGCGTCTTGCACACTCAGAGTTAACATCATAACTTGTATACTTGCATAAAGAAACTCTCTACCAAAAGGTAATATATCAGTTTTCACTTTAAGGTGGTTTGTTTTCTTTAGACATTCAGTGCTTTCAATGATGGCCTCTCTATTGCTATTATTATTATTATTATTATTATTATTATTATTATTATTATTATTATGGCTGTAGGTTTACTGCAATGTGTGAGGACAACTTTATTGGACAGTGGAAGAGTAAACTGAATGGACAACTTTGGTCAGTCAGGATCTGCTCTAATTCTCTGTCTCAGTAGCTGAGATTATTGAATGCAGTCGTGAAAGCTGAGCTCCTACTCGGCGTATAAGGACAAAAGGCTGTTAGAACGAGACAAGGCATGCTTCACTAAGCTACGTGTTTACATGCCGCTTTGCCGACCAAAGGTCACCTCCCAAGACACTAAAATTGAAAATGTGTGTGTATCTATGTTTTCACCTTGCAAGGTCAGGCTGTTCTTTTTACATATTTCAAATACCTGTTAACAAGTGAACCAGGGGAAAAAACATTTCAGAGTGCGTTTTTCTCTGGTCATCAAGGTCTGCTTAAAAACAATTCCAGGAGATGCAGTGGTGCAAATGGGCTGGCAAATGGAAATCTCTCCTACCAGGGCAGGTAGGGGTGTGTTTGTTGACGTTTTAGTTCATGTTGAGCAGAGAAGAGGAAGCAAAGGAGAAGCAGCAATCACTGTGTACTATCTATTCTTAGTTAACGGTGGTTAGTTAATTATACGTGTTGAAAAATTTAGATATTTTAGGTGCTTTGCTCTTTGTTCATTTTTGACAGGAGAACAAGATCCCGCTTTCTAGCAAAATGATGTAGAATATTGATATTGAAGCACTGATTGACACTGTTTGAGTGAAAAGCCATTTATTTAGTTAGAAGCAAACAGGGATCAGTTGAATGTGGAAGCTCTTGGTGTGTTACGATCTCGGTGCTCATCATGACTACGCAGTCCACAGGAGCACAGGAAGACGACGCCTGTGATTTCCTATTTAAAATTATCTTCATTGGAGACAGCAATGTGGGGAAGACGTGCATCATCCACAGCTTCAAGTCTGGCGAGTTCAGAGACAAACATCATAACACTATTGGTGTAGACTTCACTGTGCATACCATGGATATAGATGGCAAGAGGGTGAAGGTGAGTACCTAGGAACATAATTAAATGTTTTAGCAAACCTGATTTACAAGTATTAATATAGTAGATCAGACAAGATGTATTTGTTGTACGTAGCTTTTTAAAAAAATTTTTTTATCACGCTTATGAATACAGGTCCCACTGAAGGTCATCATGTAATAGATATTTCTTTGTGGGAGGTCTTTCCAGACAAACCTGATTTTCTGTAGAATATTAACGTTGTGTCAGCTAAGCTATGACACCATTTCCTTAAAATCTAGCCTTTTGGCCTGGGTTAATCATTTAAGGTCAAGCCTTTTCTGTTACATGAATAGGCTTAAAAATAGTCCCAGACTGATTTACTAATGCCTCCTGCTAAATATATTAGTTTTTCCTCATTAAATAAATCTGCCCAACCCTATAATAGCAGGTATGTGGTATGATTGTGGCTGTAGTGTAGGCACTGAGGCTGACTCTTTCACACAGTTTCCCCAGACATGGTCCTGGAGTACCCATAGTCCTGCACATAGTGTGTTCCTGTTCTAACACACCTACGCAAAGCTCTTAAAGGTGCACTAGGAAAGAGTTGTCAAATTTTGGCAAGATTGGGTCTCTAATGGTTTAACAGGTGGAGTTAAATGAGGTCTACTTCCAGAACTTACAGTGATTCAACAAGACTCGGCATTTAAACTACAGTAGAGAGCAATATCACTGTGACGGGTATGACCTCACTTTCAGTTCATAATGACTTACGAGTGCTGTTTATGTCCTTTTTTTCCCCTGTAATAAGCTCTAAGTTCTGGTATTAGCATGTTGGCATCATATAAGACTGGCCACTCATCTGCTTGTAAGCTAAGTTAGAACACTATAAACATACAAAGTTCAATTCAAACTGATTCAGGAGGATGTTCTGTTTGTATTAAGTTCTCCTAAGCTATAAGGTCTAATATTAGCATGTTGGAATTGCGAGCTTCTCGATTTCAGAGGGAGATGGGCTGGTGTGAGGGGACGTCTATTTTCTTTATTTTTTTTCTACATTATTTGTATGTAGTTACATTAAATGTAATTATTTGTTAATTGGTTAATTAAAAAAAAACTGACCATTGCACCTTTTATTAAGCTTATTAATTGAGTAAAGGTGTGTTGGGAGCAGAGAAAAACAATAAAATGTTCTGGACAGGTTTTTGTCTGTGGTCAAGATTGGGAACCTGTGTCTAAGCAGTAATTAAATTTTTATGTGTTCGTGCTTTTTAAAGCATTTTGGTCCAGCATTGCTAGCTTGCAATATGTTGTTAGGCAGTAAGCCGATGTTTTTAGTACTCATTATTTACTGTATAACAGATGGTTACAAGAATAAAAGGAAAATGGTGTTTGCAACACTAGTTACCCCAAGATTCTGGTAGATTATCGTTGTAGATCTGTAAGAATCAGATCCTGTTTCTGAAGGATCCTCTAGCAGAATGATGTTAAAACTATAATATAAACACAACTGGTTGTTCAATACTTGTATGAAAGATTTATTGTATATCTCAGATGCAGATATGGGACACTGCAGGTCAGGAGCGTTTCCGCACCATCACACAGAATTACTACCGCAGTGCTCATGGGGCTATGATCGCCTATGACCTGACACGTCGTACCACCTTTGACTCCCTACCTCACTGGATACATGCAGTAGAACAGTATGGAGTTGCCAATGTAGTCTTTGTACTTGTAGGTATGAGTCCTTGTATTTTATTACTCTGTGTTTATGTACTTGGAGGAACCTCAGGTGAACCTTGGACTGGCAGACAATACAAATGAGTGCTATATTTTAAGTGAGAAATGTAATCCTTGATGAAAAGCCTGAAGATGGGATTTAAGTACTTTCTTGGTCATTCTCAATTTTTCAGATTGGGTGTTCACGTAAATGGATTATATTGGACTGTTTGTGCTGCACCAGTTGTGGATTACTTAATTGCATATGACTAATGCCATACCAAACAGGTCTATAGAGGGCTAGGCCCGTTCTTGGTGCAGGAATTCCTGGGGACAATTAACTGGTAAGATATAGCACAGGTTCTTTGCTATACTATAGCCAGGGACCCCATTAACTTTAAAATTAATTCCACCTACCCACACAGTGCAAAAGTATTTCATGAATATTAGAGGGATAGTGGCTCATGAACCTTCCTCTGACGGAACAAGTCAGATCCAAGATGACAATTTTTATAGGCATACTTTTTTGAGAGATTGAAGTTTGGATTAAACTCATTCTATTCAAGGAATAACTTTGATTACTGTGGGTTCTCATTTCCACCACTCTTACTAAATTAAAAAAAAAATAATAATAATAATGTGCTAGTGATAGTAACACGTGAAGCACACCACAGCATAGCGTGACACACAGTGAAATTCTTTCTCTGCATTTGACCCATTCACCAAGTGAAGCAGGGGGCAGCCGAACAGCGCAGCGCCCGGGGAGCAGTGCTTGGGGACAGTACCTGTCCTGTAAATCTTGAATCCCCCAGGCTATGCTTTCCAGACACTACAGAGTGTATAATAAAATTCTAGTGAAACATAAAGCAACACTTACATAGTAGTGGTCTGCAGAATGGTGATGTTGATGATTACCAGATATTTGGTATCTACATTTTTAATAAAAAAATTTTTTTGCACTGTAACTGTAAAGCTGTATCAGTGAATGAGGCTATGTGAACTATGAGATGATGTAAGCTAGTTGTTGCTCCAACAACTAGAATTCATCAGGTCACAGATTCTAACTTACTCTCAGCTTCCCTGGAGAGAAAAATATGGCTGAGCCATATCTTGTAATGTCTAATATTGTTTAAAAAATTATGCACACTGCAGTGTTTAATAAGTGGTAGTAGCATTAACCTCAACCAAATGTTCCATGTAGGTGCTAATGAGGCTTGCACAACAGTGAAGAGGAACTTTAGACCATTGCTCCCTACAAAATCTTCAGTTTGTCTTTATTTCTGGCATTTCTTGCATGAACTGCCCTCTTCAGGTTATACTGCGTAATCTAATTTTAATAAAGCTCTCCACTCTGGCTCGATCATTCAAAAATCCATTGTCTAAACAATTACGTTTTTGACTTACTCGTGTGTTTTGGGTCGTTCTATTACTGTATCAATGATCCATCCCCAGATGTCCCACTGAGTATTAAAAATGTACAATGTAGCCAAAATTATGTGGACACCTGGCTATCATACCCATATGTGAATGGTCCCCTATCCTTTACAGGGACCTGACCTCAACCCCACTGAACATGTTTGGGCTGAACTGGGGCAGGGGGTAGCTCAGGAGGTCAAGATGTTGGCCTACTGATCAGAAGGTTAGGAGTTCAAATCCAAAGACCACCAAGCACCGCCAAACTTCCACTGCTGGTCCCTTGAGCAAGGCCCTTAACCCTCAACTGCTCAGTTGAATAAATGAGATAAATGTAAGTCGCTCTGGATAAGAGGGTCTGCTAAATGACTGTAATGTAATGTAATGAACTGGACCACTGACCTCCTCACCCAACAATGCCTGATCTCACAAATGCTTTTTTGGCTGAATGATCACAAATCCCCACAGCCATGCTTTGAAAACTACTGGAAAGCCTTCCCAGAAGAGTGGCAGTTATCACAGCAAAGGGGGTCTAAATCTGGAATAAGATGTTCAACAATCATACAACCCTAATTCCAGAAAAGTTGGGACTTTAAATTTGAATAAAATGCAAACTAAAAGACTTTCAAATCACACGAGCCAATATTTTATTCACAACAGAATATAGATAACATAACAAATGTTCAAACTGAGAAATTTTATAATTTTATGCACAAAATGAGCTCATTTCAAATTTTTTGCTTGCTACAGGTCTTTTGCCTGATATAGGTTTCCAGCTGCTGAAGAGTCCGTGGTCGTCTTTGACTTTTTTTTTCATTTAATAATGCACCAAATGGTCTCTATAGGTGAAAGATCTGGACTGCAGGCAGCCAATTCAGCACCCGGACTGTTGTAATGGCTGCAGTATGTGGTT
>JAQMCW010000012.1:13857168-13869013 GCA_030068335.1 Chrysichthys cranchii
CACGGCAGTATCGCGGTTTGACCTTTCGCGGGGGGTCGGCGGAACGTAACCCCCGCGATAGGCGGGGGTTCACTGTAAAGCAAAACTATGCATGTCTCAAAGTTAACAACAACGAGAAACACTTATTACAAACAGTAACAATTATTACCATATATCAGACTACTTAATACACATGATAAAAGTGCTTATAGATCTGTTGCATTCTCAATCAGAGCGCTGTTGATTTTTATTTATTTAATAACAGGCCCGAGGCCACACGTTCCCACATGCAGGTGTTCAACATGAGTCCACTAATGACCCTGAAAATATTCCCATGGTATAGCTGGAGGAGATTCAGCAGGAGGCTAAGCATGTTCTCCAGGTATACATTACAGAGGTGACTCGCAGTAAATGATGCAATTTTGATTGTAGCCAAGTTCCATTACTGTTCAACGAAAAAAATATTAATACTACAGTATACAAAATCCATACTTTTGGGCATATTGTGTATTTAAAATCTATACAAGGAGTGTCTGCAAGACAGAACACTTCGGGATGTTTCCCGCTTTCGGTTTCTCTGTAGCTAACAAGCAGCATTTTTAGTACAGTGGACCCTCGGCTCCTGAACGCATTGGATGGTGAACAAATCGACGTACAAGCTAAATTCCCAAACAGATTTTGTATCGACGGACGACCAAAGCCTCGACTGATGTTCAGATGTACACATACAGCCAACCCACACTTCACCCCATGAACATTCAGTTCCAGTCAAGCACTCGTGGTGTGAATGTGTTCAGCGCATTTTTTCATTGTGTTTCTCTGCATTTCTGCACTAAACCTTCATTATGGGTCCCAAGAAAGCAGAAATGGTAGTGAAAGTAAGAAGCCTAAGCATAGAACAGTTGAAATAAAAACACGATAACCGCCGCCATATCCCTCCACCACCATCCACCTACGCCAGCAACTACATATCCACCACAAAAGTAACGTGCACTAAAATCATCTGTTTATTTCATTTAGTTTTATTTTTCCATAATTAAGGTCATTTTAATTTTATTCTATGTTTTATTGCCACACATAAACCCATAGTACACTTTTAAAAAACATCTTTTGAGGGCTGAAACACATCAATTGAATTTACATTCATTTCAATGGGAAAAATTTAATCGGCTCACGAACAAATCGCGTCGCGAACAGAGTCTCGGAATGAATTAAGTTCATGACCTGAGGGTCCACTGTACTGTGTAGTAACTTGTATTGTGGCTAGGCAATGTTAAATGTAACTATAAATGATTAAAATGCATGAACACTTGTTCATTAATAGATTTTTTTTAATGCAATTGGTGGTAAATAGCTGAATAATTACTTCAGTAAACACTGTTATTGAAAAATAATCAACTTTTGGGTGCAGTCAGCCTACGGCACTGCTTTATTCCTCGTTCACTAGTTATCCGTCTTTGAGTAACTAATGGCAGATACTGAACCTGAAGCTTGGAACCAACATGTTATTATTAATGGTATTGTTGTTACAGTGTTAGTGATGAGTAATATGCCTACACCTCACCTGTTCTCTTTATCAAGCTGATTTAAATCATTCTTTTTGGCAAGCTGTCTTAGTTTAGCCACATCTCCAGTGAAGGCAGCCTTGTGCACCTTGCCCAAGTCTTTCTCCTTCAGGTCATAGCCGACAGAAAGCACACTGGCTGTTTCAGACGCACTTGGAGAACCTTTTCTTCTTTTGGTGAAATGGAATATTTTCTTCATCTTATACTGCAGTGCAGTCCACAGGAGCAATACTGCATTCTCCTTACAGGTTTACCTCAGGCTCCGGCTCAGGTCCTGGCACTGACTCATGGCGTCTTCCCCTTATCTCACTAAAAATAAAATGCATAAGAGGATTCACTGTAAGCGTTTTAAAGCCCAAGGACATAATTCATCAATGACCAGAGTGCAAGTGAGCAGGATTTTAACTTGATGTCCGTCCAGTGTAAAACAAAGTCCCTGGGTTTTTATAAGCTCTGGATGAGGCATGACGTTAATGGAAAGAAATCCTCTACTTATCTAACGTAATATTCAAGAACTTAAAATAAACCAAGTTAGTATCACAAGGGTATCAGGGGCTAATCAATCAGCCATGACATGCAGCAAGCTAACTGACTAGCCAGGTGCACACGTCCATGTTCTCAAGTCAAAACATAAACAAATCGCATTAATTCCTGGATACTTGGCGAACTATTCGTTTGTTCACTGGTCATATTATTTGCTTGTTTACATTATATTATTTCAGTCAATCCACGAGCTAGTTCTGCAGCGTTAGCTAGCTAATATTTACAAAGCTTTGCCACCCAACCAGCTTTGCGCTCACCTTGCTGATCAACAGGCACTCTGGGAAGGTCTTCATTATAAAGTCTGACGCGTCAATAAATATACAGAGCGAAATGTGTTAAGTTTTAGGATTAACTAGCTAACCAGGAGTACATGACTGACATTCCCCCACCTGAGCTAGCCAGCTAGCTGATTACCAAGAGGACGCTGAATCCACGCTAGGCTAGCTCGGTAACCAAGGCAACGCAACAGGGGCTGGGCATCTGATTCAAGGAGCTGTTTCGCTGTTTTGAAGCGGATAAAATGTGCTTTGCATTCAGCAATAAATTACAATTTTCACTTATTTCATGGTGTAATTATCATGGCGACGACATTCAATAACAATTAACCCAAAATTATTATTATTATTATTTTTTTTACATGTGTCACATTTGTGAAAATGCTCATAAGTAGGCAGCCGGATGTTTTGATATCAAATATATCCGCGTTTCGGTAGCCATTTCTGGTCACTGTTATCTACTGTAAACATTGAAGCACTGTGTAGTTTGGTTGTTGTTGCTCTTTTTTGTTTTGTTTTGTTTTTTGTTTTGTTTTTGGGGGTTTTTTTACACAGGGGGAAAAATCCAGAAGGCGGAGCTGACCGTTCCAATTTCAGTCTTATTGGGGGGTTTGAATCAATGATGGACGTCCGGGTTGACCAATCAAATCAAGTGATTTCACACTTCCTCCAGTAGGACCGCCCATTTTCCGTCAAATCGTCTTCTCACAGTTGTGATTGGTCACGTTAAGTCTGACAGGCAAGGATATGGACCAATGGCTTGGCACGTCGCCTATGATTGGTGTTCTCGGAATTTTAAACTACTTAAACCGTTTTGAGCGGGTGCCTCGTAAAGACGGCTTCACATATCTGAGAGGAATTTCATTTGTTATTGTTGTGCTGTTGTTTTTGAATGTTTATGCCTAAAGGAGACACGGGGCCAGAAGAAGACGTCAAGTGACTCGTTAGGCTTATATTTTCTTTAAAAAAGGTACAATGGCTCGGTGATTTTCATAATATCGCTTGACGTTATATTAGCTTTTTGTTAGTAGCTAAGCTCCCACGTTCAACAAATGAGCTCATTAGTTTAATGTTTGTTTAGTAACGATATCGGAACTGGACGCAGAGTTAATCAGGTAGAGGTTCGATATTTGTTGTCTGTCTTTTGTGTTATGGATCAATAATTCCTGCTAATGATCTCGTTTTTAGATGCGTGCTAAGGTGTTTTTTGGTTTGTTTGGTTTTTTTTGCTAGCAGTCGACTGTCAGCTAACTGGCTAGCTCCAATCCTGTCCAAAATAAGTAAATAAATAACGCCTTACTAATAATCAAAGTGTTTACTATGGGACAAATAATGATTTTGTACTAGTTTATATGACTACACCTCACTTGGGCATTCGCAAGAAGCAAATAAATGGATAACTTTGAAATGTAAACTTGTTTCTAAGCGAAGGTTAAGTTATAACAGTGATTACAGTGCAAGTAGTGGGTTTTTTTTTTTTTAATGTAATGTTTAAAAAATAAAAAAAAAAACCAGGATACATCCTGATCTTTGTTATACCTGGATGAAATGGATCTCTCTTGACAGTTATATTGACAGGCGAGGTTGACTTCACTCAGCTCTGAATCGCCTTCTTGGACTTTTTGTACATGCCTGGTTTTTACTTTTAACTGAAGTGCATATTGGTGTTTTGACATTGTATTTTATATGAGGTTAAATCTCTTTTCAGTATACTGATCTGCTCTTCTACTGCTTCCCAAAAGGCAGACATCATGCCCATGGTGCATTTCCTTAATTCGTAGCTGCTGCTCATTTTTATGTCGTTCACCTTTCTTAGTTATGATGTCATCCCTCATTCAAAAGTCTTGTCTTAATCTTTCCCTCCTCCTTTCTTTCTAGGGACGCAGCCATGAGTTCCCTGCCGAAGGCCACACATTCCCTCATGCAGGTGTTCAACGGGAAGCTGCAGGAGTTCACCAATGAGATCGAGAGCATTCACATAGTATGGCTGGAAGAGATCCAGCAGGAGGCTAAACGCATGTTCTCCAGGTATACAGTACATATTTGAACCTCAGTCAATGCTGCTGGAACTATTGTATCTAAATATGCTGTGTTACTGTTCTGTTTGTGGAGATGAACTAAGTGTCAGGATTTTGTCTTGCAGTGACTTTAGCACAGAGCCAGAGCTTATGCCAAAGACTCCATCGCAGAAAAAGTCAAACCGCAGGAAACGGGTGTCCACAGAGCTCACTGAAGCTCGTAGCAAAAGACGGTGAGGGCGAGGAGATACCACTGAAGCAATGTATACAAGAGTTTTAACCTATGGTTGTACACATTGAGGACCTTAAGTATTATATGCTGGTTATATTGCCATGTTTAAACAGGATGTTTGGAAACTTTTTTTTTACTCTTATTTCAAGAACAATTTCTGGTACATTTTATGGACAAGTTTATACTATTCGAGGAGCAAAAACAGTGAAAATTTCGTGCCTTGGATGCCTGTAGTATCTACGTAGATGTATGTCTAGCCCAAAGTTTCCATACTGACACTTACTTACAAATTTGTAAATTCAAGTCTGTGTATTGTATTTAATTTTTTATTATTATTATTATAAAATTTCTCTTTTCAGTTTCTCTAAGGGAAAGCGCAGCAACCTGCGACGTTCCTCAGTCCAGCTCGCGCTCAATTCAATCTCTGAGTTGGTGTCTACACATGTCCCCAGTAACAGTACTGACAGTGTACCTGAGGAGCCCGTTCGCCGTACACGCCGTAATAAAGCCACTGCAGCGGCAGATAGTGAGCCGGTCAAACGTAGCACACGCAGCAAAACAGCTGCCAAGGCTAAGGAGCAGGCTGAGAGGATTGCAGTGGAGGAGAAGGAGGAGAAGCCAGCACCTGCTCCACAGTCACCTGAGAATGTTTCTGAGGCAAAGTTGCAGAAAGTAGAGGAGTCGAGCAGCTCTTCATCTCCTGTGCAGACACTGGTGTCTGAGGTCATGGTTAAAATCCCCCTGGTTGAGCGTCTTTCTGCTGAAAAGCTGCTCCAGTGCTCTCACTCTCCAGGCCGCTCTGCTCAGAAGATCCCCATCGCAACCTCGGGCGGCCAGACATCAACCCGGAGCTCGGGCCGACGCTCTCTGGTGGTGCGGCGCTCTCTGGCAGGCCTCAGGCGCAGCATGACTCAGGAAGCAGTGCGCCGTGCTTCTCGCCGCTCGTTTCTGAAGAAAAAGACCAGGCTGGGCAACTCGTCATGTAGCAGCACTGTCAGTGGTGAGATTACACATGCACACAATGCCCAGATATTTAAAGAGAGCCATTAAGATTAGCAAGGGTTTTTTTTTTTTAAACTAAAAAAGTTAATGGCTAAGGTTATGATTGCTGTTTGTTGCAGGATGTGAGATCACTGCATAAAGCATATTAAATTCCAAAACTTTTTTTTTTTTTTTAATTGGAAATTAAAAAACTGCAAAATAGTTTGCATTAGATCTTTCTTTATGTGAATAAATTTGGTGGAAGCTTAACTATGGATGTTCTAAGAAATGGTTGCATTAATTCTGCCTCATGTTAGTTGCGATTTACAGAAATGGGAGCATCGATTCATTTTGCATAGATGTCAGATTTATAACTCTGTTACAGATGAGGGATCTTCATTCAAATACATTCTTTTCCCATGACTGAAAAGAGATGATCAGATTCCATGTCAGAAACTGAATCATTTTTTGTTACTGAATGGAATACTGTACTTATGGTGCGTGCATGCACGTTTTCTTGCAGTCAAGCATGGCACACACTTGGTATAGTATCGCAGCTTACATTTGTTACAGATTACCTTCCAAAGGATCTTGAATGTGTGTCTGCAGTAACTTAAACTGAGCTTAAACTGGTTGAAGACCTTTTCTGCAGAAGCAAGTTGTGATTGTGGTTAATGTAAAATTAAATATTTAATATTACCTTTTTTTTTTTTTTTTTTTAAACCCGTTTGTATAGAGGACATTGATGTAGAACCAGAGGAAAATGAGGAGGTGGCAGAGGACAGGATGGATGAGTAAGTGAAAATTTTGCTTTCTTTCAGATAGTTTATTATGGCTTTTTGAGCATGGATCTATCAGAGTGAACAGGGTTGATGTGTCGGAGATTAATTCTCTGCCTCTGTTGTAGGTTAGATATCAATGAAGAGCCTGCAGCAGAATACAACACTGAAACGGACCAAAATCAGCCTGAGGTAAAGATGTTCAGTAGCATGGGTTTTTTTTTTTCCTCCCACCTTTTGCCTTTCATGGTTTGTGAATCCAACATATAGTATACTGCTACTGCTGAACAGGTTTCACTAAATTTTTAAAGTTTTTAGATCAACCAGACAGCCATTGTTTTACCTTATGCAGCTGACCTGCACTTTAAGAAACATGACCTTGTAGCAGTTAGATATTACATGCTTGCATGGTTTAGGGAATTTTCCTACGTGTGTGTGCAGGTGCTTATTCAGGAGCCAGAGCCTATAAACCTAGTAGAAGAGGATGTTCCCGTACTGGTGGAGGAAGAGTCGACCGCATCTCCCAGTGTCCAGGAAAACTGCCGCTTCACACGCTCTATGGCTCGGCCTTCAGTATCGGGTACTAATACGTCTGAATCTTTCAGTTCAGAGTTAAAGTGACTGTTCGAGTCTCCTTTACAAAAACTGGAGCTTGGGCCACACTAAAGTATATTCATCAAGATGTTATTGTCTCAGGTGTTGTAGTTTAACAGTCTTAATAAAAGTCATAAAATGGGTGTAAATGTTTATGTATTTATTTTTTTAATCCGTAGATGACGGTAGGAAAAATCCCCAGGATGACGTTAGGTGAGTGTGCCTTTTTGCCGATGGACTTTGTTTTGGATTGTGTGTAGCTTTGTTTTCTGGAATAGTGTGTACTAGGGATTGTGTGTGTTTTAGGGCCTCACGCTCAGCTTCCAAACGTGCAGCAGCGGAAGTACTTAGCACCCCAAAGAAGAAGTACTCTCCTCCTAAGAAGTGCCTGACTGTGAGTTTCCTTCCATAATTAACCAATTAAAATGCATGGGGAAACTTAAAAAATTTCCTCTAGGAGTTTAATAATATTTCCATCCATCCATCCATGTCTGTGTTTTGCACAAAAGTCTAAATATTGAGTAATTTTAGAATTTCGACTTTCCGTGATCTAATTTTAAGTTGGTTACATAAGGTTACTTGTGGCTATTACAGGGCATCACACCCGGCATGCGCTCCTTCCTGCACACAGTGCAGAAGAATCAGCTGCTAATGATGACTCCAAGCTCTCTTGGTCGGACCTCTGTCATGAAGTCATTTATTAAACAGAGTGGAAAAATTGAGGTCAAGGTAACTGTCTGCTTACCTCACACACACCTTTTAATGGTGGTGTTATCAAGGTCTTTCACCAAATAGTTTGTGGGTTTAAAGATTTGCTCACAGCTAATCAGCTAAAAGCAGATATAGCTTGCTTGCTGAGCTTGTAATCCTGCTCTTCTCTGTTCCCCCAGTTGAGCACTGGCTCAGTGGTAAGTGTAATCTCTGTCAGTCTAAACGACTTTAAATATATCTCTGGTGTGTGCACATGTCCGTGTAATTGGGTGCTTCTCATTGTCATCTAACCTTTAGGGGTGTAACGGTTCACCCTGTTCACAGTTCTGCTTAATGCTCAGTAGTTGAGAGAGCCTTATTAGTAAGATCTTGCCTGCTTAGGATTGATTTGTATTGTGGCTCGCATGGTTAAAACTGACCAGATTCTCCACAATTTGGTTTGTTCATGTATCAAATTCCATACACCACATTTAAAAAAAACAAAAACAAAAAAAAACCCCAGAACATTGCTTTCATTACTGTTTGTGCACAATCAGATGTAGGTGTGAGATGGGGTGGTTTTCCACCAAACATGAAGTGCCTTTTCACTTGACAGTACAGCATGGCTTGATATTGAAAAATAAAGCAATTTTCGATATTTTCACTGCCACAGTATGTCCAGGGACATACAGGTGAACCTACAATAGTCTGTTTGGTCACATGCAGTAATCCTGATGGTGGCTGGAGTCAGTTCCCTGGCATAGTAGTCGAGTACATGGCAGTAGTATTAGGCTGATTTCAGCGAAATTGGCATTTACAACATTAAAATCAGTTTTATCCATCAATTCAATTTGGATTTATTTATTTACTCACAGGAATGATTCATTGCATTTTATGCATGCATAATTTTAGATGACCTACCTCTATTCCTTTCTGACATCTAGCTTGCCTTAAATGGCTCCTTATTCACTCAGTTTTAAGCCATGCATGTGGTTTACCATTTAATAATATAGTGTAGAATCCCATTTGCATTTAAGCCACAGAACCTGTGCATATCTAAAGTATAAAATATTGTCACACTGTTTTGGTGTTCATTCTGCCATTAAATCAGGAGTGCTGTGTCTTGTGACTTGTCCTTCCCATCAGTAGATATTCCCTGACACCCTCCCACTTTTATGTGACAGGATATCAGCACATGTATTTCATTTGGGTTATGAGCTGTTCCCGACCCTTGCTATGCTACACTGTTAATGAAAAGATGCTATTGGTTGAAATTCTAACGCCTCGTTTTGTATCCTAGAATAAAGCCGTTACACCCTGTTTGGGACAAGGGACTTGGCCTGTATTTATGTCCACTTGTGGATTTATTAGAAACCTTAGTGATAGACTGGTGGATACTTGGCTGTGCTTCACTACTCCATCATATGGCTGTGACTTTTAAATTACAGAATGCTGCACTTTTGGGGGGTCGGACCCTTGACTCATTTAATCATCCTTATTTCCAACCCAATTAACGTCTCACTAAAATCACCCCATGGATGTCAATTTATCTGCTTGTTGTCTTTACTCCCACTGACCTACCTCCTCTTCTGTCAGGAGCGGGAGCGACAGAAATGGGATGCTTTGAACAAGAAGATTGAACAAGAAAATGAAAGAAAGAAAAAGATGGACGAGGAGAGAAGGAAGAAACAGGAAGAAATGAAAAAGTACGAGCCTCATTATTATTATTATTATTATTATTATTTATTATTCTTCTTATTATAAATAATTTTGTGTGTTAATGAGAAGTGTAAGCTGTAAACGTGATCTTTCTTTTTAGGAAGCGGGATGAGCGTTTGAGACGAGTAGTGGAGGCCCGGGTGAAAGTAGAAAAGGAGAAAGAGCAGGAAAAGAAAAAGAAAATAGAAGAGAAAATGGCACAAATAGAGAAGAAAAACGACATGGTTGGTTGTAGAATTTGTCAATTTGTGCTCATTAAACCATGCTCATTAAAGCCTGATGGAACAGGTTTGTGTGAGTCTGGATTGTAACCTGTGCTCTCGTGCCGTCAGCTGCGTGTGGAGCGGCTCGCTGAGGAGAAAGCAAAGAAAAAGGTGGCAACAAAGCGTCAAGAGGAATTGGAACTTCGCAGGAAACAGGAAGAAGCAGCACGGAAGAAAAAGCTTCAGCAGGCTGTGAGCACACTTTTCCATTCTCAACCCTAATGAATGAAAAACATTTTAGAAAATGTCTATCTAAATTGCAGAATTCATTCTATGAACAAAATGTCACATTTGTTCACAAGCAAATTTCAGTGTAATTATATTTTGAGTAAAAACATTTAACAATCACTGTACTTACAATTTTGCAAAGTGAACGTTTGTTCCTCTGCTTATGTAGTGTAAAGGAGCTGCATTTTTATGAATGTTCCTATATTTAGTGTAGTGCTAAATTTTAACCATTAGCTGTGTAGGTTTTTATGGTTGTTCTTTCTCACTTGGCAACACAATGATGCTGTGTCCTTGGTCTGTGCTACCCTCACATGGGCATTGGTGGTACTGCAGAGACCCTGCCAATAATTTGCAAAATATTTATTTGATTTAAATGCATTAAATGTAGCACTATATTGGCAGCCTTTAGCCTAATCAGTAAGAGGTCTTTATAGCTCTTCAAAGCCCGTGTTTTCATTAAATATTTTTAGCATTTAACAACTGTAAGTAGCTGATGCAAGTGAATACCCACTGCCTTCAGTTCCACTTGTCTGCAGTGCAGAGTTAAATATGTTCAGTAACGCATGATGGATTGATTGGTCTAGCTTTTAGCTTGTTTCAACAATATCTTTTCCTCAAGCCTCCAAATGTTGTATAGTAGTTTCTTTTTATCCGAAGTAGTCTTGCATGAGAATGGGTGTGAGCAGATAAAAGCTTCAATCTTTTTCAGTCGAATCCACAACTAGATGCGGGGCCCCAAGATTTTCCTGAATGTGGTTGTTGTAGGTTTGCTGTATAAAACCACATCATCCATGCCTACTGGATGTGACTGTGAAAAGCATGTGTTCTTTCCCAGGAGGAGGAGGAGCGGCGACACCAGGAGCTACTGGCCAAGCGCAAGGCCGAGGAGGAGCGGGAGAAGGCACGCAAACAAGCCGAGGCTGCTCGTGCACTGGAGCTCAAGAAGGAGCAAGAAAGGGAGCGAGAACGAGAGCGCGAGAGGCAGCGTGAAGAGAGGGAGAAGGAGCGAGAACGACAGGCTGCTGCTGAGAGGTTGGTCCTGAAATCTCACCCAAGTCCATGTTTGTGGGTTGGGTTTTTTTCTTTTTTTTTTTTTTTTAATTGTTTTGTTTTGTTCCCCCCCTCACACTTAGTTTCTTGATGAGAAAGCAGGGTAAGCATATGAAAGAGAATTAAATTGTGTTTCAGGGAGAGGTTGGAGCAGGAGAGAGTGGAGCGGGAGAAGGCCATAGCTCTTCAAAAAGAACTGGAGAGGGCGGCCAAGGAGAAAGAGAGGAGAGAGCTGGAGGAGAAGAGTAGGAAGGTCAGTGTATGACCTGCTCCTATAATTTGAAGAAGTCTTGTTTGGACATTTATTTATGAGCCAGCACATCACATTTTGTAGTAGCCATCAAAAAAGGGTCCGTTTTGTTTGTTTGCTTATTTTCGTATTACAGTGGAACCTTGGATTGCGAGTTTTTCGCAAGACGAGCAAAGTAGGATTTCTGCGCTAGTATATATGTTAGTGTGTGTGTCACTCGTCTGTTTAATGACAATGCAATGTCGCATTTCTGCGAAATCCTCAAAAGGATGCAAAAGTAGCGATCATTGGATAGTTTCCTTGTTAAAGTCGAACAAAAAGAAAAATATCCCAGAGAGCCAACAGACTGCAGTGATTCTGTGAGTTGTATTGAAAGTAACACAATCTTCTTTCATTTCTCCTGCTGTCTGTCATGGATCTGCCAGTGCGGCGCGTGTGTGCAGCACATCCGTTTTCACAATAGCGGTGCATGCCAGCGGACATTAGGACTAATTATATAGACTATAACTAGACTGACTCATGAACGCTAAGTCTGCGAAGCATTAGTTTGCGTCTCCCTGTGCTATTGCCAAGCCATGTTCTAGTGTTCACCTTGCTCATGCTTTGACTCTTGTTTGTACTCTAGTTTCCGTGTTTTTGTTGTAGCCTTTGATATTCCTGTTTCTGACACTCTCTCGTC
>JAQMCW010000012.1:13922784-13933653 GCA_030068335.1 Chrysichthys cranchii
TATATATATATATAAAGGCTTTATAAACCATTTCCACTCTCTTATTAACCTTTTCCACACCCTTACAAACACGTCCTATACGCTTAGACACTTTCTACACTCTTAAACATACGTCATTTTAACAACACATAAAATTCTACATGCGTCCTTACTGCCAGTGAGGTCACTTCCTGTTTACAGCCTGTATACTAGCTGAAGCGGAAGTGGCGTACACCGCTGATGAAATACAGTGCATACTGTTTTATTTCAATTTAAATGTTCTTTTAATGTTTGATTTAACATTTTCTTAAAAATATATATATTTTATATTTTACATTCTAGAGTTCCATGAAAGCCAAAAAATTCCACGAATCAAAATCTGAAAATCGGCAACGCACTGAACCCGTGATACGTGAACCGCGATATTGCGGGGCTTCACTGTACTCAAATCAGCTTGTCTGGCACCAATAACCATGTCATGGTCAAAATCACTGAGATCCTTTTTTCTGCCTTCTGATGGTTGATGTTAACAACACCCGAAGCTGCTGGCCCATATGCATTGTATGGGAGCCACATGATTGCTGGATTAGACAACTGCATGAATGAGTATTAGGAACACCTGTACACATAAAGTACATAAGTGTATGTTACCATTGTATCTTATTTTTAACATAATCATGATGCAAGAGGGGAAACATTTGAATTACTAGCCTTGTCACAGAATACAAAAACACCCACCTCATCATAGTGACCAGGCCTTCTGTTGTTTCTCTGCTTGGGCCGCTCTGGGTCGTATCAGGCTCTGCTGCGGTGGGTGGAGTCACAGATCGTGCTGAACCCTGATTGGTGTCCGGACTACGTGACTCTGGTGAGGCAGGCCGCATAAGACGGACGTCCTCGCTGCCTTTAAACACCCTTAGCAAAGAAGGAAAACAAACAGTAGTTTTAAAAATAGACCCACAATTCTTTTGCCAAAAATGGTCATGAATGAACAAACCCTATTTTCAAGATGTCAAGTATTAATTTTTTTGATTGAGGACTCGACAGTAGTGTGTTAGGCAGACATAGTTCTATCTTCTGATGAATACCTTTCATTTTTAGAAGTACAACATTTATAAAGTTGGAATGCTGACCAGAGCTCATAGGATGTGGTTTAAAGTGATCATTATTTAACAAATAACAACAAATAATTAACAAATGACAAATTCAAATTTGCCCTGTGGTGGATTTGCCACCTGCCCAGGGTGTTCCCTGCCTCTCGCACGAAGTCAGCTGGGATTGGTACCAGCTTCCCCCCACGACTCTGGACAGGATTAAGCGGCAGAAGACGAAACTCGAATTCAGGGCAATGGACTAATGCAGAAGTGGTTATATAGAAGGCAAAGACTTTAGTGATAAACAACAGATGGTACTGTACCAACCTAACCAACTGAATCAAGAAACAGCTGTTTGATCAATTCCGCTGTCCAAAAATCCAAAAAAACAATTCACTATAGGTTTTGTGGATGCCGTGAAGTACCGGGGAAATCCACAAAAAAATTTAGATATACTCATAATAAAAATCCGCAAATAGCCGGGGCATGCGAAACGTGAACCGCGATATAGCGGGGGACTACTGTATCCCAGTTAGTGAAAAAGGGACACTATCTGGAAAGCAGGCTATATTACAGGCCATCTTTAGGTAATGTGCAGCATTTGACATGCAGCAATTTCAACTTTTAGAAAAGACAAAGCAAACCAAGCTATTTTAGATTAACTAGGTTACACTAGTGGGAAAGCTAGACGACTCGAATTGGTTTTCCTCCCAGTTGAACTAATCTGCATTTTGTTGAACAGACTTAATTGGGTTTACATGTAACCTGTGGTTCTACAAATTAGCATGTAGCACTTACGCAACCAACAACTGTGATTTTTTGTTTGATTAACCTTTGTGTGACAATAAAAATATTTAGCACCTTCAAATTTTAGACAAAATTTATTGGTAAATAAATGGTATCTATTTCAATTAAAAGTTAAATAAGTTAAAGGAAGGGGTCCTACTTCTTGTACCCATACTAAAGAATACCTATGCTAGCCAAGGTTGCAACATGTAATTCCCTACATCCAACCTCCAACCATACAGAACCAATCAGGCCTGTAACTGAAAAACTGACATTAAAGTAGTTTTTTAAGTTTTTCCAAGGTGGCAGCATTACGCAAGGCACGGTGTACACTGGCAATCAGGAGTACAGTTAAATTTATACAAAACCGTACAGTAAGTATTTTGCCATGGATGTAAATTCATACCAGCGGTCTCGTGGAGTGTTCATAGGGACGTAATCAAACTTCACTTTCCAGCGCACACTCTCTTTGCCTGTTTCTACTGCAGTCACCCGGCCAGTGAACCATTCTCCATTCACCTTTGCCTCAACCTGTAAGCCTTTATCTGTAAAAAAAAACAAAAAAAAAACAACAACAACAAAAAAAACACATACACACAGGCACATACTTGATATAAGCCTTCCATTGCCAAGCTAACGTTTCAAGGTTTATGTATTAGTATCCAGTATGGGTGGGTACCTTTATGGGCATTTTTCATTGCATCTTGTTTTAAATCTTCTTCTGTGCTATTGCTGACTCGCTAAGAAAAAAGACATGTGATTAGTTTATAAAAAATTAAATAAATATTTATTAATTGTATTTATATAGTATAAAACTAGCAAAGAGGACTGAGAAGTATGGTAGCGTAATTAAAATACCTCTGTGCTATTAGTTTGTTTGGCTGGCAGGACCTTCTTCTCTATTGTTCCCTTTCCACGAGCCTGAGCTGGTGTTGCCAGTTTGGATTTCTTGGGTTGTGGTTCTTCTTCCTCTTCACTCTCTTCCTCTTCTTCCTCCTCTTCCTGTTCATCCTCCTCTTCCTCTTCACTTCCTTCCTCTTCCTCTTCTTTTTGTGCTTTACCCTTCTTGGCAGCTCCTTTCTTGCTGGCTGATGTTTGCCTGGTCGTCTTTGTAGAGGATGGCTAGAACCATTTACAGATATACCATTCAAAATTCTCTCAAAAATTTAAGGTATAATAATTTAAAGTATAAACTGATTTATGACCATAACCTTCAAGCCTGGCAATTGACATCTTCGGAACCACTACTGACACCTGGCAAATGTTGACGTATGTTTGTGCATACTCACTGCTGTACTGCGTGTTTGGGTTACGCTCCTGCGAGCTGATGCTTTTGAAGGTGGAGGTGTGGGCACGGTTTTAGTGGTGGCTTTTGCCGATTTGGAGGATGGTGTGGGGGCTGGTTTGGCTTTGGCTGGAGTGGTAGCAGCTGGTGGTGTTCTAGTAGGACGTGAAGATCCTGTAGATTTAGGAGGTGGAGTTTTAGCTGCAGGTGACTGACTGACAGCATTTTTGACCACGGCGGGAAGTGGGGGTGAACGAGGACGAGCCGCTGTACGCTGTGACGACCGAACAGCAGTCTAATTTAAAAAAAAAAAAAAAAAGAATAAAAAAATTCCTATCATGATATATCTCACATTCACATGTACAAAGAAGCAAATATACACATACAAAGAAATGTTTGTCTTACGGACCTTCCATAATAATTATTGATGTAGTTATGTTGCACTTAACATGAAACCTAGTCTTAACCCCAGTAACCAAAAGAAAACATTTTCACTCTCTGATTTTTAAGTAAAAAGTGAAAACATACCTCACTAAAAAGAATTAATAAACAGACAGTGAAGCTGAAAAAGCAGTACCTGAGCTGTACGCTCCTCAGTAATCTTAGTATTGACATCTAGTGGGAGCCGTTTTACATCTGTTGCAGACTTAACAGTTGTGGTTTTCTGTAATCGAAAGTAATATAATGAGTTGCATCAAGTCAGACAGACAACAATTTATAGCAAAGTAGAAAAATACACAAAATGATGGAGAAGTACCTGTAGAGCCTCCAATTTCTCCTGTTGCTGGCGAATTTTTTCTGAGAGTTCTTTTTGTTTGTCTTCTGAGGTTTTAGTGTCTTTCTTCAAAACACCAACTGGTAAATTCTGCTTCTGCTCAGGGGCATCACACCTGTGAGTCATAAAAGGTGTGAGACAAAAGAGTGGAAAAGAATTATTTTATACTGAAGAAAGACACAGAGTGGAGAGAGTACAAATAATATGAAAAAGAGAGAATTAACAAAATATCATTCAAACTCTCTTATTGTCTTTATTTTGTGTACCTATCCTGCGTTCCATCGGGGTTCATGAGACAGACCCAGCTATCTGGGTAACGCTTATCCACAGCATCCATCTGAAATGGCAACGTACGCCACTTCAGACATTTATCTGACAGAAGAGAAAAAGGGATTGAAAGTGTGAACGAATGCATTCTATGTAAAGAACTGTACAAATCATGTTTAGGCCATTATTAGAGCGTATGCTAGCCCAAACAGGCCTGCAAGCATACCGCACTGTATCGTCACAGGAATCTCCATGGCTCTGCGCCGACGGAACCTGAGATCATTTGAAGGTGAAGCATTCCAGTTGGCTGACAGGTAGCCAAACTCATCCCAGAACTTCACTATGCCTTTTTGAGCTGTTCAGGAAATGAAAATATGCAATTTACCAAAATTTTTTTAAAAATATGAAACAACTATGAAAAGTAATTTTGAACTAGAAAAGACCTCACATACTCACCTATACCAATGTCCTTCCAGTATTGGGCAAGATATTCTCCCATAGCTCTGAGTAAATGTCTGTACTCTTTAGCGTCTGCAAAATCTTGCTTATTATGCGTTGGCTCTAATACAAGATAAGGAACATCTACCACCCCTACTACTCCTCCACATGCCCTGAAATATGCACAAAAATAGCAACCAATCTCCTACTACAGCCAACATGAGACATTTACAATTCAGATTTGCAAAACAATGCAACTCATCAAACCTGCAAGGCTTTCAAAATGTATATCAAAATGTTTAAGCTTCCAAGTCACTGAAGCCTACAGACCAATAGCAACTTAATAGTATAAACTGGGAACAAATGATGAAGCCCCTTGAATGAGCAGTGAAATGTAGTCAGAATTATACAAGTCTAATCACTTTGACTTATTACTACTACACAGGATAAGTACATTTGAAACGTTACATCTGCTACATATGAACATAAAGTACTCACATTCCCCCATCCAGCTGTGGCCCGGTCTTCTCATACATCTTAATGAGTCGACTACAGTTATAGATAAACATGCCATCCTGGTCTCGCCTTTCAATGTTCACACCAAAGATGAAATTCAGCTCTTTGGGCTCCTTCAGCGCCCTGCCACAAGAACATCAGCAATCAGAGTGTTTTAATCAGATAGTCCCTATTTTTTTCTTTCTTTGTCAAGTTCTAATAGCAAATTCATCACCTTGTCAATGTGAGCAAACATGGGTAGCCTATAAAGACCCAAATGCATCACACTCATCCTCTTTCTGACACTATAGAAATCCCACTATGTGGATTGCATCTCAAACAAAAGGCAGAGTTGCACTTGGCTTTTAATGAGATAATGCTAAAAAGTACAGGTGCACTGGGTGGGAGATTATAATCTAGGTGAGCAAAGGGGCTCCACAGTTAGTTCACTGGGTAAAGCCAGTCATCACTGAAGTGTATTTTAATGCAGCTTATGAGGCGCCTTCTTCCATTAAATGCACATGACGTCTACTTCCTGGGTGGCACTGAGAAGCATCACTTTGTAAAGCATAGATTTGTAAAGCAGCGACATGGAACTCTGGAACTCACAACCTACCTACACTAACAGAATGTTGCTTCATTGCAGCTCATGGTGCTCTATAGTGAGTCCACAGGGGGCCAGTTATCAGGAGCAATTATAATTCCTGGAATCAGCACTATTTGAGTGTACGCAATCAGGATGTGTTGGTGACCCTTGTGATGACTTTCATACGCAGCTTTCACTAGCTCCAAAGGAATCCGCTCTAGTAGTCCATAATTTTAGGAAGTGGTTATATAGCTAACTGTTGTTCTACAACTGAGGAGAGGACAGTTAGGTCACCTGGCTCACTTGGCTTTTATAAGAATGGCTAGAGGATAAAAGTGACATAGTAGGGTTTATTATAGGATGCACACATAAGGTTACACTCACAAGCTACTGAGGTCATGACTTTGCCATTACTATTCAGCAGCAACGGGCAAGTAGAAATAGTCAACTATTTCCACTCACTTGTAGAACCACAGTCACATTCAGAATTTTGAAGTTCAGGACAGCACAACTGAGTGCTGATGTGATACACTTTGACAGTTCTCTGAATTACAAAGAACTTGCCAGAATGTCTTTGGCTGATACATATGGGTAGATTTTGCCCTTTCTTTGTCAGTGCTTATATAAATCTGTGTCTGTGTCTGTGTGTACGAGTATGCAGTACTTCTGTTTAGACGCATGAATGGCTTGTTTCCGATTAGCTTCTGCACGCAGTGCCGTAGCTGAATCTTGTGCTTTTCTCAGTGCGGCCTGAAAACAAATGAAACAGACAGCAAGAATTTAAAACAGCAGCTGAATCTGTATACGTGCACCTGCTAGCAAAGGTAAAACTCTTAAAACCTAAAACATATTAAAAACAGACCACAAGATATATTGCTTTTTACTTAGGCTGATCTACAACTGTATGGACTGCCATAAAGTTAGAAGTACATGGCTCAAAAGGATGTCTTTGTATGCAGTAGCATAAAGATTTAATTTCACTAGAATTCAGAGGCCCAACCCTATTCCAATGCCCCTGTGCACAGTGAGCTCCATGAAGACATGGTTTGCCAAAGTGGGAGTGGAACAACTCAAGTGTTCTGCAAAGAACCCTGACCTCAACCCCACTTAACACTTTTGGATGAACCAGAACGCCAACTGCGAGGTCTCCTCGCTAGTCATCAGTGCCTGACCTTACTAATGCGCTTGTGCCTACATTTAATGCCCACTAAATCCCTACAGCCATGCACCAAAATCAAGTAGAAAAGCCTTCCCTGAAGAGTGGAGGTTACTATAGCAGCAAAGAAGGACCAATTTCATGTTAATGGCAATAGTTTTGGAATGGTCAAATGAGGGGGGGCTACATACTTTTGGCCATAAAGTGTAAGAAGGTAGGAAGGGTAATGTGTAGGAAGTGTAGGAAGGGTAATGTCTAACAGAGTGTTGTGAGTTCTCACCCTGGCCTCTTTTGATAAATCATTTCCCAGTTTCAGTTCCAGAGCACGAGCTTTACTCTCTGCTTCTCTGGCCTTCTCCTCCGCTTTAGAATAAAAAAAAAATAGTTGCAGTTATGACAACAATCAGTATTTCTTATGGTTAATCACCAGTACCTCTATAAAGTACAGGTGTATTTTAATGTACTTACCAAGTTTTGCAAGGTGATCAGCTTTCTTCACTTCTTGCTCTGCACGCGTTTTAAAGCGCGTTGATGTGTATTTATACATCCTGCAATGAAGCAAAAACTATTTGAGCATACCTATCCTTAGGAATGTACCAATCTAATAATGAACATCCAACAATACAGTCAAATGCTGGAGTGGTATCGGATCAAATTTGATCTATTTTTTTCTGGTCCAGTAACTGATGTTATTCTGTGAACATGTTAATAGAAACCACTACATAAGTTACATGTGAACACAGGGCACAAAGGGATGGTTTCTTGGACACAGATTAAGCCTTCGATTAAACTATATTTCAAATTGAGAATCTTCATACAAGATTTGGTTTAATCCAAGACTAGAGTTTGTCTGATTGGGAAAACAACACAAAGTGTCTTAAAACATGTCACTGTCACAATGTGATGTGCCTTACTTAGCTTAGGTCTGTAAGGATGTTTGATACCAATACTGAACTATCACCTACACTCTATGTTGGAATCATAAAGTGAAAAACAAAATGGAAAAATTGGGATTTACGCATCTCTAATGAACTGTTTGCTCATCTACAGGGTGGGCCATTTATATGGATAATGGTTGGTGATATTAACTTCCTGTTTGTGGCACATTAATATATGGGAGGGGGAAAACTTTTCAAGATGTGTGGTGACATGTGCCACAAACAGGAAGTTAATATCACCAACCATTCCCATTTTATTAAGGTGTATCCATATAAATGGCCCACCCTGTACGATTTAGAGGTCATGAATGTTAAATAAAACAAGAGAAAAGTTTTACCATATTTCCCCCTAATAACACTCAAAAGAAACATTAACCCTGTTCTGGTACCATGAAAAAAGTCACATTCTTGGTATCATGGAGTCAATTTGACCCCATGGTGAAAAACATGCTATATGACCAGAATAACACCACTTTATTACAATATTTTGTTTTCCTTGAAATAATATGGTATGACAATGTGTTATGAAATCCAAATAATATTGCACAACGCTTCATGTGCGAGTTTCCGCTTATTTCACCCCGCTGTAGGCAGAAATGTTACTGTTGGCATTGGTTGCACAACTAATTTGGTTGTCACTTGATCTGGGAAAAATATAGCATCTCTTGCGTTGTCCTGGATGAAGCTGTGTGGTGCTTGCGGCTGATGTGGGTGCCTCTGGGGGTGCATTTTTGGTACAAAAATCCAGCATTGCTTGTGTAACCAGTTTTCACATTTTCAATTTTTTGTTTGGTCCATGTCACAATCTCTGTTATCATGGCATCATCAAAAAATAAATCAACTGCTTTCAGGGTATGTCTGCTTGACAGCCATTCCCTTTTGGCCCTGGTTTCTGTCTGACAATATTTCGCATCGGGGTTCTTCTGACCGTTTTTGGCTTCTGTGACCACACATACCTGTCTTTCCGCTTATTTTTTATTTAGGTTTATTTGCGCTTGGGGTCAAATTGACCCCATAGTACCCGTCACATTGAATGTACTATGGTGAAGCGAAAATAAACCTAAATAAGAAATAAGCGGAAAGACTTTGAAACTATTGAACATGTGTCACATACTTAGGAAGGACTTATGAGAAAATATGTGGCAGGCAGGTCACTAATCATGATAGTTCCAAAGAGGGCTGGGGTCACATATACCCCATGGTACCAGATCAGGGTTAAATTACAGAAATATTATATGGGTATACCCATGTACATACAATACCTAGGATTATATAAGCAGCAGGAGAGCCTCTTAGTCCTGACTTTGTGTCCCTGAATAAAGATCCTCATTCTAGGATCGATGTACAGAACAGCTGCATAGGCACGGAAAGACCTTCTCTCGGGCTTCCTGTTCCAAAAACAAACATTTACAAATGAAGGAATATGACAAACAGAAAGAGAAATCTGGAAAGAACAAATTAAATAAGACAACACAGGTAAGTGAGATGGTGCCTGAAATACTCACACTCCCTCTATAGGTGTCCCTGCCATCAGGATGTCTTGATGATCTGTCTGCACATCCAACTCAGGCTCTCTGTTGTCCATAAGTTTCAGATTATAAACTACAACCAGTGTCCCTAAAAACACACACACACACACACAATTTAACCGACTCACATATATTCAGAGTAATACAATTTTATGAGGACTTGGTGCATTGTGAATTTAGAAATCATACCACTGGTTCCCTCAATTTTTTTGAACTGCTGAAAGAGCTGCTCTTCACTCTTAAAAGGAGAGTATTTGAAAATGAGCTCTGTCTCAATCGCATATTTCTCTGGGTCTTGAGTAAGAGGCTGCTGGGTCTTCAGATCCCAACTGGGCAATGGAACAATAACCTACAAGCATGTGAGAGTGAGAAGGGAGAAAATTGTATCCAGGAAGGCTTCTTGGTTGTAACTTAAAGCGAGACAAACATTTTACATTTATGTTTTATAAATGTGTAATTAAGGAAAATATGTTTTAAAAAATTGTATGGGGAAATTCTCAAAGGCACTATAACCAGGTATCTCAAATAGTGAAAGGAAGAGCATCTCTAGTTCACATCTTAAGTCTGCTCCAAATAATACTTGCTCTGTAAGAATTTCAATCTGACTGATGACTATTTACAACAGTGGCACAAAAAAGGTTAACCAGATATGCCGTCACACACAATTAACACAAATATATGCTGTGTGCTACAACTGCTTTATTAAAGTGTTGAGTTTCTAGATTGTTTAGTTGTTCCCAAAAGAGTCACAAACATTTCTAAATATATACTTAGTTATACACTTGTAGCTAATACATAGTTAGACTGTACTTACAGTTTGTCCAAGGCTTTATATTTAACTAAAAATAGCAATAGAAGTTGTTTAACACTGAAATTTGATTGATTAAAGACACAGTGAAAATTTCTTACCTCATCCAGCCCCTCCTCTTCATGAAATGTTCGGGACAAAAATAAACATGTTAATTTTTCATCTTTCTTCGTGAATAGGATGAAGTCTTTGCCAATACGCATCGAACCACTAAAAAAGAAAAATAACTGAAATCATGGAGGAAAAAAACTTAAACAGAAGTGGGTAAATACAAAGCCTTAGGGAACATTTCAGGTAGATTTTTCTTTCATGAGAACTTATGGAAGCACACATCAAAGACACTTACGATTTAAGGCCATTTCCATACTGGCCAATATGAGTGGACTCAGGAAATCTCTTGCTGGATTTGCCAAACTGAATGACATGTGTTGCCTCACCTGTGCAAACAAGATTCATATTCTTCCTTAGGACTTAACAGCTACATCATGTGTCTACTGAGAGACGCTGCAGTGTTGAGTTTTGAAGGTGCGTGTATATAAGATATTAAATGTACTCACTCGGGTCCATTCCAGTCCCATCATCCAAGAAGCAAAGCATGAAGCCTCCTCGAAGGTCTGGTCTTTTTTCTGAAGTTCCAAGACAGGTAAATATTGGTATTATTGATATAAAAATACAACCTGAATTCCAGAAAAGTTGGGACATTCTTTAAATTTGAATAAAAATGAAAAAAAAA
>JAQMCW010000012.1:13936525-13950716 GCA_030068335.1 Chrysichthys cranchii
TGTACTCTGCAAAAGAGAAAATTAAACCTGCCTCCAAATTGATTACACTTTCATGGAAATCCAGTTTAAGAAGTATCGGTATCGGCGAGTACACAAATAAAAATACTTGTATCGGTCTGGAAAAAACTGGTAGCGGTGCAGCCCTACTTTATGATCAATGTTACTTAAGTTATCTTACAGAAACACTCTTCAATCTCTAAACCAGTCTCACACATCTCTCTGTACATACAGCTGGGTGAGAGACGGGAGTAATTACACTAGATGGTTATCTGCATCTGGCTGGAATACTTTATCTTAGACCAGCTGATAGATATGAGGGAATGCACACACGCACAGATAGAGTGTCTATGCGTCCCTGACTTAGTGTGTCTCCACATTAGGATGTGCGTACGTATAATGAAGAAGTGGAACTGGAGGGCCGAGACCCTGAGCAGGATTACGTCCTGTATAAAAACACCTGTAAGGCGCTAGCTACACTGATGGGTGAAATCCAAGAACTGAAAGCCGGTGGAGCTAAAGAAGGGGTGAGGATGTTATTTATTTAAAATTAAACTTTCCATCTTGAGTTAAAGCATTGAGTGTATCGCAATCAAACATTCCACTATTTGTGTGTTTGTGTATTCAGAGTGTAGAGGTTGAAGCGAAACACAGACAAGGATGCGTTCACTTCATCACTCTGAAGAAGCTGAATCGTCTGTCACACATGAGGCTGAAGAAAGCGCGGGATCAGACACATGAGGTACCCGACAACGCACGTTCTGCCTTTCTTTCTTTCCATTTTGGTCATCTTTCTAGCCCACTTAATGCTTATATGGAGTCGTGATTTTTTTTTTTTTTCCCAGGCGAAGCAAAAAGTGGACGTGTTGCACCTACAGCTTCAGAATCTTCTCTATGAAGTCATGCATCTTCAGAAAGAAATCGGCAAATGCCTTGAGTTCAAGTAAGTCACAAGCTCTTCATTTAGCTTATTGGAAAAGTCGTAAGCTTGTCTTTTGATGTTTCTAAGTACGGTTTCACAGTTACTCATAGTGCATGATTGGACAGTTACCTCAGCACTCAATTTTTAAATGTAGCAATTAAATTGCATTTTATTCTTTGTTTGTTTGGGTTTTTTTTTTTCTCCAGTCAAGTTCCTTCCTACAGTAAGGTTCTCAGCCTTTTCGTGCCCTACTGGGACTCCCTAAAAATTCCACAGCTTTGCACACTGCTGTGACAGTTAGTCTGTCTGTCTGTCTGTCTATCTATCTGTCTGTGGCAGCTAAAGGGTCACCTTGTTAATGGAAAACGATATTCTCAAAAAATATTTCTAAGAAATTAGAACAATTAGAGGGTTTGTACATGTACATTTATTGAACAGTTTTAAAATACAGGTAGTCCTCAAGTTACGATGGAGATGCGTTCCACCACACCCATCATAAGTCAAAAATATCGTATGTCAAACCACTGTGTTGAACCACTTAGCCTAGCTTAGCCCATCTTAGCCTAGCCTACTCAGGAGTCTTTTCCTGTAGAAGACCATACACACTCACTGAAGACTTCATTTAAATCACATTTCTGTCAAAAGAGAGAGTTTGTTAGAGAGGTCCGCACCTGGTGGAGGCAGCAGCACGGTGTCTCTGAGCTCCGTCCAGCCGCGACACCCCACTACACAAATACTGAGCTCTGGCTACAGACAGCTGCACCTGAAGCTGTTCCGTTAATAACCACAAAAAAACCCCGCAGTAATGCACTATAGGGTACACCAATATACAACGTAACTCCGTGAGTTGCGGCAGAGAGTGAGGCGAGTGATCCGGGTGTCGTTCGCGCGCTTCTGGGTGTCGTCTGAACGATTTTTTTAGCATACCAATTTTAAGCGCATCGCAATCGCTATCGTAACTTTTGAAAAATCGTAAGTCGGGCCATCGTAACTCGGGGAGCACGTGTATATTTTCCTGGTTTTTGTTAATGGTCAATTTAAAAGGTTCTCACACCAGGAATATTTCAACTGTAACCGGTATTCCTAAGACCAAACCTGAGTGTTTTTCAGTGTGCTATTTTGCCTTAAGCACCAAGTGATGTTTGCAAATTAAATGTTTTTTAAAAACATAAATATGAATTCTGTGTGTGTGTAGGTCCCAGCATGAAGAGATTGAGTTAGTCAGCGTGGAGGAGTTCTCTAAGGAGGCCCCAGCAGAAATCTCCCGCCCTCATGTCACCAAAGACGACCCTCACCAGCTCACACTCGCTCGGCTGGACTGGGAACTGGAGCAGAGGAAGAGGTGACGAACAAAAAGAAATAACACTCATATACGCACACGCGTAAAAGCACAAGCTCTCTCAGCATACACACATACAGTGCCATTGGCTTTTATCGTAATTTAATGATAATCACAATCTTTTGTTTCTTTCTAAATTCAGCATGATCTCCTACACTAGTGATTTACATGTTTCAGCTGCCTATTTGGTGTGTGTGTGTATGTGTGCGTGTGCATGCGTGCGTATGCGTGCGTGTGTGTGTGTGTGCATACAAATATGTACTAATACTAATATGTGTGTATCTAATCATGTTTAGTAATTAAACGATTCCTTAAATTAATGTGACAATGAACTGACCTTTATATTGATTAAAAGATTTGCACATCTGAAGGATTATAGGTTTGTTATGTACAGTAGTTAATTTATTCACTGTTGACAAAACAACTGCGGTTATAATTTTTGAAGTCACTATCACGCAACCCTGTGGCGTGCAGGGTTTTACAAGGAACATGGTTGATTAGGATTCGGTTGTTTTGCCTATTTAATTGTAGGTTGGCTGAGCAGTATAAGAGCTCGCTGTGCGCTAAGGAAAAGATCTTGAAAGGAATTGATTTGAAGAAGGAGTATCTGAGCAGTCTTCAGCCGGGCCTACAGGCCATCATGCAGGTAATTCACTGACACAAGTAAAGGTCTACACGGCTGGTTCGTGTGCTTTGGCGAGACCACAGTCTACTTTTATCACTTTATCAGATGGGATCAGTGTTTAGTGCAAGGTTTTAATAACATCCTGAATTGCTTTTATTTCTACTGGAAGACATCTACCGTATTTTCCGGACTACAGAGCACACCGGAATATACGCCGCACCCCCTAAATTTTAAAAGAAAAAAATATTTTTACATATATTAGCCGCACCAGACTATAAGCCGCAGATATATACGTTGTGAAATGAGATATTTACACAAGAAAGATTTTGTAAATGTTAATATACATATTGTGGCGAAGGCGGGTTTCTTCCATCGCCGGATGCTCACACAACACAGGAGACGACAACCGTCTCTTTAGGAAAATCCCCTAGCAACAGCTTAGGGGGCTTTTTATTTACACTCCCAGTTGCATAGGCAGCATAGTTCTGACAAGAACTGATATGCTTACAACCCGGAAGGAAACCGACTTGCACACACACATGCACACATCCCTATATGGCCAAACTGGCCACACGTCACCCGAACGAAACAGCACCTCGGAGACGGTGAAGTCACAACACACACACAAAACACTCCAATTATCCCCCAATTAACAATAACCCAACATGGAACACATTCTAACACTCTAACAATCTCTGAACAAGGTTAAAACACAATAAAAACACATAACTTGAACACTATGCAAATTATGCACCCCGGTGCATGATGGGAAACCCCGCCCACACCCGGAAGCATCACTACAATACCGTAATGTGCGTGTTGTGCTGCTTGTATCAAGCGCCAAAAACTACCGGTAGTGTCTTCTTCTTTGCATTGATCTCTTGCGTCTGTCACGTTTTAGCGCCCTCTGATGGGAGTTAGCGAATAAAAATCTATAGATAAGCTGCATTGTTGTACAAGCCTCAGGGTTCAAAGCGTGGGAAAAAAGTAGTGGCTTATAGTCCGGGAAATACGGTAATCTAACTGAGGTTTAAAAAAAATAGCCAACCATTAACAAGCAGAGGACCTCAGCTTGATTTGAAGGAGCATAGGGTTACATTTACACTGTTAAACGTAGTAGCTAGGCTGGCATTATTAATGACTCCATTAAGAGTACAGAGAGTGCTCTGTGCTGAGGAAACCAACCTCTCTCTCTCTCTCCCTCTCTCTCTCTCTCTCCCTCTCTCCCTCTCCCTCTGTGTTTGTCTCTCAGGCATCTCTGCCTGTGCAGGAGTACTTGTCCATGCCATTTGAGCGTGTCCAGAAACAGGCTGAGGTTGCGCGGCACCTTCCTCCTCCTCTGTATGTGCTGCTTGTGCAGGCCAGTGCTTACGGACAAGCCTGTGGTAATGCAGATTCTCATTCAAACAACACGCTTTCTTTTTGACTTTTATAGCTGTGCTATCTCAGACACAATCAAAGAATTATGTGAAAATAGAAAACCAGTGCAGTAGAAAAAGTGTTCACTGATGATTGTGAACATGTGTGTGTGTGTGTGTTTCAGACAATAATCTGTCTCTGTCTATCAGTGGAGATGTGGATGAAGCCAAGGCTCTTTCCCGACCACCCGAGGATTCTCAAGGTAAAAATGTGCTTTTGTACGGGGGGGGATTTCTTGGATTTCTGATTATATAGATTGATACTTAAAAATTTTACATTTATATTTAAACCAAGGTTTTAAAAGAATGAATTTTCAGTCACAACATACAGAGGAACCTTGTATTGCGAGTAACTTGGTCTGTGAGTGTTTTGCAAGACGATTAAGGAATTTTAAGAAATTTTGACTTTATGAATGAGTGAGGTCTTGCAATACGAGTAGTATGCATACGCTTCTTCTGCCGAGCCTCACGTGATCACAACTCCTCTCTCTCACTCACTGCGGGATTGTGATTCACTCGTATAGTCAACATCCACACTAGCGTAGAAAAAGGCCAATTCCTCACTTCAAATAAGATCAGGGAGATGTGTAAAATGTGGGAAAGAATGCAAAACTTTGTAGAAAAGCACCACCCGAATAAGGCTGTAGCAGTGCGAACGATGAATCTGTTTAATGACAATGCAATGTCGCATTTCCGCGAAATCCTCAAAAGGAGGCAAAAGCGGCCATCATTGGATAGTTTCCTTGTTAAAGTCACATGAAAAGAAAAAGATCCCTGTGAGCAGACAGACTGCAGTGATTCTGTGAGTTGTAGTGAAAGTCATCCTACACAGTAATCCTCCTCCTCTCCCTTCCTTTCTCGTCTCCCTCCCACCAGCCACGAGTCTTTTTAAGGTAAAGTGCAGGTTATTTTGTTTTTGTCAGGTGTGGTGGGGTTTGAGATGGTCACATGCGCAGGCAGGAGACAGCAGTACTAAACCAAATAGGTTTATTCTAATCCCAGGCAGAAGGACAGACAAAACGGCAGGCAGAGACAGGGTCAAAAAACAGGCAAAGGTCAACCGAGGTGCAAACAGGATATCAGCAACTGGCATAAACACGAGAATAACAAGAAACAGAAACTTAGTCAGAAACGGAGAAAGCAAACACGGGAATAGCCAGGCTTGGCAAGAGCATGGAAAATGGCAACTAATACTTCGCGACCTTGGTGTGCTTGCGTGAGTCTTTTTTATAGCTCCCGCAATCAGTCCTAATCCGGTACACCTGTCGCCACCTATGTAACGTGCCGTGGCATTGCGGAGGAAAACCAGGAAGTAGTCTTTAGCGGTGTGGGTTCTCTAACATGCGCCGCTATTGGGAGTGCTCAGAACAGGTGCGCTGCACGCGTGCTCCGCACGGGCACATTCATGACAGTTTTATGTATTTTTACTTTAGATTTTGTATTAATCATTTTTATATAAATATTTGTGGGTTGTGAAACGAATTATGAGTTTCCATTGTTTCTTCTGTGGAAATCCGCTTTGATATACGAGTGATATACGATTACAAGCAAATCTCCGGAACGAATTATGCTCGCCGTCCAAGGTTCCACTGTATATAGAAAATGGCAGGGAAACATTTAGCAACAAAGCGTCTGTGGACAGCTAATTAAATGAACCACTCAGAATGTGACACCAGTGTCTAGAAATGTTACTCATGTCTAACTGTGATAAAAATTTAAAACAAAAAAATCAAAACAGATTAAGTTGATTGCTTGTGTCTGTTTTTTCCTTAAGATGATGAGAGTGATTCTGATGCAGAGGAGGAACAACAGAACACTGTAAGTCAGTCTCATCTTGTCCATTCTGTAGCATTATGTCCTCTAGCATTGATGCTCTTGTTTCATCATTGCAGAGAATCAAAAATTAAGCTACATTTGGAGTGAATTCACACAAATTCCTGTCACTGTTGCTCTGTTTTCGTTCAGAAACGACGGCGAGGTACTGTTGGCGTTCAGCTTGATGACAAGCGTAAAGAAATGTTGAAACGGCATCCTCTCTCATTGTGCATTGACCTCAAGTGTAAAGGTGTGTGTACAGAACAGATGTCAGTCATATGAAAGACAGCATTTGTTCTTTGTGAATTGCACTGATCTGCATGACCATGACATCTATTCTGCCTGCTCTGTTGTAGATGGCAGCGTGTTGCATCTGTTTTTTTATTACCTGATGAACCTCAACATTCTTACTGTGAAAGCAAAAGTGTCGGCCTCCTCGGACCTCTCGGGAGCCATCAGCGCAGGGTGAGTTATGTTCTTCAGGCCATGAAACAAAATTTTATAAAATGTGGTTTTCATGGAAAACGGTGACAGCTTGAACTTATTGCCAAGTGTAAGTGAACAGATGCTCAGTTTTTGGACTATTTCAGTTTTCTTTAACCATTCATCCCTTGCTGCATAGGGAGCTGCTGAACTCCGAATCTCTGTTGAACTGCCTGTACGCTAACGATGATGGCCAAGAAACGCCCAACCCTACCAACCGCTACCAGTTTGACAAAGTGGGGTAAGGCAGTTCTCTCAGCTGTTCTTGTGTATACACATTGATTCGGTCAACTACACCAATAATGATTGCACCTTAATTTGGGGAGTAAAATGTGCAGCTAATGGATGTATTTTCTGGTATATAGCATCACAACTTTTGCTGATTATGTGTCTGATCTTGGACATCCATACATCTGGGTGCAGAATCTTGGAGGATTACAATTTTCCAGTGACAAACCGCAGGTATGACGGTGTTCCTGAATGTACTTACTGCAGAACTTCTGATGTCATGCATTTTTTTTGTTGTTGTTGTTTTTTGTTTTAAACCTTGTAATGAGCAGATGAGATACTGTCATAGGTTTGGTCGGAATTATATTTTGTTATATGACACCAAAGTGCAGTGATGACAGATTTAAGTAAGTGACTGTGACTGACCCCTTGCAGGTGGAAGGGGTACACAGTTCTCTGAGTGCCAGCCATATGGAGAACACTGTCAAGCTGCTGAGAGGACGCCTGCTGTCTCGCCTGGCTTTGCACAAACAGTTCAGCTCTCTAGGTTCACACCCTTCATTGCCTTCTACATGTTTAGTTTTGAGAATGGAATTGCATAAGAATAAAAAGAAAGTCTGTAGAATTAAAGACACTCTTATAATGGAAGTTTTAAGCCAGCTGTAGGACTATACAATGCATAAGAATAAAAAGAAAGGGACAGTGGTAGCTCAGTGGTTAAGATGTTGGACTACTGATCGGAAGGTCGTGAGTTCAAATCCAAGCACCACCAAGCTACCTCTGCTGGCCCTTGAGCAAGGCCCTTAACCCTCAACTGCTCAGTTGTATAAATGAGATGGATGTAAGTCACGCTTGATAAGGGTGTCTGCCAAATGACTGTAATGTATACAATGCAAACTCAAAACTACAACTGATACACGCTAACAACGATAAGGTCTAACGACAGTAAGGGTTTTTCTATCATGATTATCTCTTCCTAACTTTTAGTTTTATTCAACATTCCAACACTGGAGCAGTACAGTACAATACGGGCGTTTATGTGGTGTCTGTGAGGTTCACTATTTTGACCTGTGTTGGTTACGTTTTAAGAATTCTCCCCACTGAAAATGAAAATGAATTAGAGTTAAATATCTAAATACAACAGATTGAAACGTTCGTGGTAGCATTCTACAAACCTAGGTTTTGCATAAAGGTTTATTTGTTTAGGCGATTTTTTTTGTTGTTGTTTTCTCAGTGTAGATTATGTTGAAAATGCCTGGAATTTTCCTTTAACACTGTATTTACAAGACAATATGTTTTGTTGATGTGTGTACCTTGTTACAGAGCACAGCATAGTTCCTGTCTCTACTGAGTGCCAGCATCTCTTCCCAGCTAAAGTGGTCTCACGTCTGGCTCGCTGGACTATGATGAGCTGCCAAGATTTCTTGGTATGTCTGTATGTTTCCAGGGAATTGTTACAGTACACTTAGAATGGTTTTATGATTTTTGGCATTACTGCCGAAGTAGTAGCTGCTCAGAAGATGATTTGTATGTTGCACTGGTCAGCGTGAGTTGAAGTGTATATTCATCTAAATCTCTAGATTCAAGATTTATACCCAGGTTTCATATAATACAATACAAGTCACACTTTTAACTTCATTTTTGGTTCACTGTAATGATGTTCTTATGCAGGATGGAAGAAAAGCCATATGTTTTATTAAATCTTGAGAATCACAATGTAAGCGGGAGAAATTGAACGTGTCACTTTTCTGCATGGTCCCCATGTAATACGATGCATTTGATGCATTTCTGCTGAGAAGTTGTTTTTCGGTTGCTCCTGAGCCCAGTTGAGCACTGCTTTCTTCACTTCATCATCTGAGGTGAATCTGCGATCGTGCAACGCCTCCTTCAGTGGACTGAAGATGTGATAATGGCACCAGATGCGGGCTGTAAGGAGGATATGGAAGGCGTTCAAACCCGAGCTCTATTGTCGCTGCTGCTGTGTGAGGACGTGTATTATCATGGTGCAGCAAGACTGTTTTGTACAGCATTCTTCTTCTTTTGATGTGAATTGCAGGTTTAAGTCCATTTTACAGCAATGCACAGTAATTTGCACTGCTCACTGTTTGCCCATGTGCTTGGAAATGCACCAGAATAGGCCCTTGACATCCTAAAAGAACATTAACATGATTTTCTTCGTGGAGGACTGACTTGTGAATTTCTTCTTCACTGGAGAAGACGGATGTCTCCACTCCATGCTGTTGTTTTTTTTTGTTGTTGTTGTTTTTGTTTTTTTCTTTTTGCTATGTGTTATCACGTAATTTGAAAATTGACTTTACTTTTTGATTTCCCCCTTAAACCTGTATACAATTTTATTGTGTGTGTGTGTGTGTGTTTAGGAGTTAGGCTTTGTGCAGCATGTGGTGAAGGCTGGCCTGGTGCATGAGACTGACCTGTTCTTCATGGCAATAGTGGAGAGGGGAACAGGTGAGTAGGAATGAGGGTGGATACTTTTCACTGGGATTAAATGCACAAAAAGAAAAGGAGAACAAGGGATTTAAATTTCTAGGTTTTAACAAGATTACATTGTGGTCTAATTTTGACATTTTTGTGGTTCTCAGCTCGTCTTCAGGCTGCTGTGGTGTTGAATCCTCGCTATCCAGAGGTCACTCCTCTGTTCTCACTTTCACTGCTCTGGAAAGGAGAGCGCAGTGGCCGCACAGATGATAACTTGCGGGTAAGAGCAGTACTAGTGTGCTGTAGCAAAAGACGTTCTGATTCTAAAAGACGTCTTTTAGACATTACTTAACGTTTAACTTGACATTTAAACATTACTTTACCTCACTTGACATGTAAAGATTACCGATGAACTAATATTGATTTGATAATCAAAGAATCCATCAATTTTAATTATTTTTTGCTTAGTTGATTACAGCAACACAACATTGACTGGCATTTATCATTTTAACTCTTCATTCATTTGAGACCATGTTTTGCCATTTTCAGCCCTTTAAGTTTTTTGGCCAGATGAAATATAAATATAGCTAGAAATATCGCTAGAAAACAAATGCAGTATATGGATATAGGGAAATGTAGCTAGAATACCAGATAAAAGAGGACAATGCAAAAGAATACACAGGAGTTAATAAGCATGGTTCAGTCGGATATTGCGCCTCCAATGTTTCTCACATTCTCACAAATGAATAATTACAAATTGAAATATTGCTCACAATAAAAGCAGATGTTAGGTCATGAGGCCTACAGTGTAGTCTAATGCAAATAGATTTCATACTTTTATAGGACTTTGTTTGTACTGGTATCTCTGTGGTAACCTTTTCTGGCATTTGTGTCTCCAAATGTGTGTTTTTTGTTTGTTTGGTTTTTTTTTCATCAAAATAAATGATGTAGCAAGCAACCCTGTGCTTCATAACACAATCCATCTAATAATTAAAGAAATTTGAAAAAAAAATTCAATTATCAAATTTGACTGATTTTTACAATTAGTTTGTAGCCTTAATGAAGATGCAGTGGTTTCCTCCTCTGTCTGTGATTGTTCTAAATATTACATTGTTGATTGCATCAGTGCATGAAGTGGTAGTTTGATTTCCAGGTTTGCTGTTTATTTTCTTGTGGATATGAAAGCTGACAAGCAAATGTTTGAAAACTCTGCAAGCTCATTGCATTTAAAAAAACTAAATAAAAAATAAAAAAAATTTGGCTTTAATATTATATATATTTGTCATTTCAGATTGATTAAGAAAAGCCAGAAAAAGCCTAATACTCCCAATACGAACCTCTCAATCTGTATACACTACAAGGCTAACAGCAGAGCTACTATTGGAATAAGCAGTGTAATATAACAAAGGGATGCCATGCATTACATTGTAGCATGGGGTCATTCAAATATGGACTTTCAAAAGTAGTCCAGTAGCCGGTAACGTTTGTCTGCATCATGCACCATGATCTCACATGTTTGGAATTACAGTTAAACTGTATCAGAACCAGCATCTGTGTGTTCATCAGGTTATATACTACGTCATATTGCTCACAGCCTTTCTAATTCCTGGTTCTTCTACGGACAGGCAATGGAGAGCGAGGTGAATGTGTTTAGGTCTGAACTCCAGGGACCCCGACCAGGCCTACAGCTACTGACCAACCAGATCCAGCGTCTATGTGTGTGTCTGGATGTTTATCTGGAGACCGAAAGCCAAGTGTGTGATGGCTCAGAGGGCCCGAGAGAATTCCCAAGGGAGAAGATGTGCTTACGCTCTGCCAGGTAAAAACATTCTCATTCATCAACTATGATCTTATAACCAAGTAATTGCCTGTTGTTGTTGTTGTTGTTGTTGTTGTTGTTGTTGTTAGTAGTATTTTTCACACACTTTAGCCACTGACAGTAGTCTTTCTTGACTTCCAGGGGACCTAATCGTCTGAAGCCTTTTAAGTACAACCACCCTCAGGGCTTTTTCAGTCATCGTTAAACCTCAGTCTTTCTTCTTTTGAACATTTACATTTACAACATTACATTTTACCTCCTTTTTTAATAGCTAGAAAGAATTTAAGTGTTTGATTCTATATTGTAATGTTTGACTGTGTAGAATAAAAAATAAAACACTTTGTGAAGCATTGCGTCTCCATTTTGGATTCTTTGCTAAACATTTTCAGCTGAATTTGGGGTTTACTAGCCCAGGAAGCATCATATCTGAGATGGTACAACCCAGATTAATGAATTTTCATCAGTAGGTGGAGAATTTAGACTGCTTCCTGTTATAACTTGAACAGGACCTTTAACCCTGTGCCTGCAGTGTTCATGCTTTCATAATTTACTTCCCTCTTTTACTCTCTTGAAGCATCTATAAATACAGTAATTCCAAGATTATAAGTATAACGTAATGTGCGTATGTATTAATTATTTTTTTGTGTGTGTGTGGGTAGATTTGCCTCTATGTATTTTGTAATGTATATTCAGTTATTATGAAAATCCTTTAGAAATCATTCCTAAACTTATGGCACAAATCAAATGACCATACAAATGACACAAACAATGGCTGAGACACTGACACGTTTACTACTGAGTTACTTTCGGTGTGTTTGGGAGCAGGTGTTAATTAAATGTACAATGGAAAACGACAACAGGATTGACTGCATTTTTTCATCGAGGAGGTTGAAGTGCTATCCACAATGTAATTAATTGAACATGTGACGGTGCATGGTGCAACTTTGTTGAACGCACAACGAATATATAGTGACTGGGCGAGAAGAGAAAAAGAAATCTTCTATTGAAGCACAGTGCAGGTAAGGTACAAATTGTGTTTTGGCTGCTGTAGCACAACATTGTGATTTTGTGAAAAATGAAAGATTTTCTTTGTATTATCAGATTATTCACATAACATTATTCCAGTAGAAGCGCAATTAGTTTTATATTCTGGTACTCTAATGGCTGTCTGCTTTTGTACTGACAGGTATTTAAATTCTAACATTAATTTTAATCCTTTTTTAAACAATAATTAAAAAAAAAAAAAGTCATCAGTTTCCTTGTTCATGTGTCATGATCAAGTCGTGAGGAAATATTTTCAGGATTAGATGAGACCTGCATTTCCTGTATACATGTTGACCTGTTTTTTAAAAGGCATATTTAAGCCATTATAGATTTGATAGTAAATTAAGAAATCTATCAAGATTTTTTGTAACAATTAAAACATTTCTTTAGTAAAAAGGTGTAACTCTCATGGAGGATTCAACATTGGCATAAACTCTTGTTTTTGCTTTTCCAGTCAAGGTTGCCTGTCCTGTACGATGGATTCCTTAGATAATCAGGCTGATGCCGAACGGTATTTCCTTAATCCACCATGCCTCTACCACAATCGATTTGTATTATATAACCCTCACATTTTTTTATTCTAATTTTAATACTAAAAATTCTAGTATTTCGAAATACTCAAAAAAAAAAATTGTAAATATTTTATTATATTTTTTCATGGGACCACACTGAACATATGACACTTTCATACAATGTAAAGTAGTCCGTGTACAGCTTGTATTACAGTGTAAATTTGCTGTCCCCTCAAAATAACTAAACACACAGCCATTAATGTCTAAACCACTGACAACAAAAGTGAGAAGACCCCTAAGTGAAAATGTCCAAATTGTTCCCAAAGTGTCAATATTTTGTGTGGCCACCATTATTTTCCAGCACTGCCTTAACTCTTGGGCGTGGAGTTCACTAGAGCTTCACAGGTTGCCACAGGAATCCTCTTCCACTCCTCCATGATGACATCATGGAGCTGGTGGATGTTAGAGACCTTGCGCTCCTCCATCTTCCATTTGAAGATGCCCCACAGATGCTCAAGAGGGTTTACGTCTGTAGACATGCTTGACCAGTCTAGCACCTTTACCCTCAGTTTCTTTAGCAAGGCAGTGGTCGTCTTGGAGGTGTGTTTGGGGTCATCATTTTGGAATACTGCCCTGCGGCCCAGTTTCCGCAGGGAGGGGATCATGCTCTGCTTCAGTATGTCACAGTACATGTTGGCATTCATGGTTGTCCAATGAACTGTAGCTCTGCCGGGGCCAGCAGCACTCATGCAGCTCCAAACCATGACACTCCCACCACCATGCTTGCTGTAGGCAAGACACTTGTCTTTGTACTCATCACCTGGTTGCCGCCACACATGCTTGACACCATCTGTCCTTAGTCTGCTTGTCTTCAGAAAACTGTTTGCGGGCTTTCTTGTGCATCATCTTTAGAAGAGGCTTCCTTCTGGGACGACAACCATACAGACCAATTTGATACAGTGTGCAGCATATGGTCTGAGCACTGACAGGCTGACCCCCCCCCACCCCTTCAACCTCTGCAGCAATGCTGGTGGCACTAATATGTCTATTTTCAAAAGACAACCTCTGGATATGACACTGAGTACATGCAATCAAACTTCTTTGGTGGACCATGGCGGGGCCTGTTCTGAGTGGATCCCATCCTGTTAAACCTGTTCCTGTATGATCTTGGCCACCATGCTACAGCTCAGTTTCAGGGTGTTAGCAATCTTCTTATAGCCTAAGTCATCTTTATGTAGAGCAACAATTCTTTTTTTCAGATCCTCAGAGAGTTCTTTGCCATGAGACGCCATGCTGAACGTCCAGTGACCAGTATGAGAGAGTGTGAGAGCCATAACACCAACTTTAACACACCTGCTCCCCATTCATACCGGAGACCTTCTAACACTAATGAGTCACAAGACACCAGGAAGGGAAAATGGCTAATTGGGCACAATTTGAACATTTTCACTTAGGGATGTACTCACTTTTGTTGCAAGCAGTTTAGACATTAATGGCTGTGTGTTTAGTTATTTTGAGGGGACAGCAAATTTACACTGTTATACAAGCTGTAC
>JAQMCW010000012.1:13988713-13999402 GCA_030068335.1 Chrysichthys cranchii
AAACACAGCTGTATGCTGTGAATAATGTCAGGTCTCTACCTTTTTATGGTCATATTTATTATTGTTTTTTTGTATTTCAGTGGAAGTGAAATAAAATCTTTTCATGTAAATTTTCCCACTCTCACTTTTGGGGTAACCAGAGTTTAAAACACAGTAATGTTACCTTTTGTTAACATATGTACAAAAGAATAACAAATATTTCAGTTCAGGGAAGTGTGTCCATTTCAAAAATGTATTACCTGAAATGTCAAATTTCAGCATTTCACCACACATATACATCCATCTATTTAACCTCTTTAACCTAACAATTTACTGTTTTTTTTCCTTGTCCTTTTCATCATAAATAGGGAGGTCCTAGCAATAACAAATAATAAACTACAGGATTATATAATTTGCCCCACGCATTGTCTTTAAACTAGGATTAATAAATTAATAAAGGTAACAGGAACCCTTTATCCAGACTCTGTAGTGTAACCCTTTCTGAAATATGCATAGCTGCCTGAACCATGTGTGTCCATGCACCTGTACATGCCAAATCTATTTTCGTTAAATGAAACATGCAGGTTGAAAAATGGAGAGAGATTGTGGCATGACATGACTAATTACACATGCAGAAAGGTGAGATAATGCCATGTAGAGATACAGTCATCTTTGTGTTGATTTGAGAGAGATACAAAATTGATGCACCATTCAGTGTGAATGCTTATTACCTGCCAGGGCTTTTTTCCCCGCTGCATGATACGCCACAATGAACCGCTTGCCCTCCCTTTCCTCAGTTTTGGTCTCTAATCCTGGGTATAAGGTTTTGATTGCTTTATGAAGCACAGTACGCCTTTCCTTGGAATCTCCTTCCACCTGTATGGGTGAACATACTACAGATGAAGAATGCCTTCTGACACTGACATTACAATTAAAATTGCATACACATTCCTGCACATCTCTGTAATGAATTATTTAAAATGTGACTGAGGATTTGATCACATCCAGTCCTTTATGTCAGCACAAGATTTAAAAAAAAAAAAGCCCCATTTCTTGCGTTTCTTGAAGGAAATAGTTTCGTTTTTATTAAGGTTGATTAGAGAAAATAATTTTTTTATACAAAATACTGCAGTTAGATAAAAAAAAGAAATCTACATGGATCTGATTAAAAAATATCTTGCACACAGCTTGAGGGCTTTAGGCTGATAGAGAACCTACTCTGTTCTTAAATGTACAACATTCAATTACAAAATCAATTGAGATATTTATATTTAAAACCTTTATACTACATCTGCTATATAATATACATACTATGCACGGTCGCCTCCAAAAGGATTGGAACAGTGGCTCTCTCATGGTCTTGCCTCACCATCACAAGCCACACATTGGCTTCTTTTCAAACCCATTTTGGAGGTGTACAAAGGCAAAATAATGGAAAAATGAACCGCTGTTCCAATACTTTTGATGGCGTCTTTTTTCCTACACGTCTATACTATATATGGGCCGCACGCTGGCTAAGTGGTTAGCACTGTCGCCTCACAGCGAGAAGCTCCTGGGTTCGAGCCCCGGGTTCCTTTCTGTGTTCGCGTGGGTTTCCCCCGGGAGAGGTGCACATGCACACTGGCTACCCTAAATTGTCCGTAGGTGTGAGTGTGTGTGCGTGCGCGCATGGTCCCGAGTTAGGGGAGAGCTGGGCGTGGGGCTAGCGACCTCACCCTGTAGAATGCGCTTCACTACTGAAATGTCAACCGAGCCCCGTGGGGTCCGCTTGACACCCTATGTGCCGTACGGCATGACAAGGCAGAGACAATACACTATATATAACTTTTAACAAAAAAATTCCGTCATGTTCTTCTGAAGTCAATTAAAATGAAAATATTATTCAGAAACTGCAAAAGACAATGTCACGTCCTCCACTGAAAAAGGAAAAAGGAATAGCTTTACCCTGATGGCTTCAATTCACCGACACCGGAGACTCAATCCAAAAATGCTAAATAGGCATCTCTTCACTTAAAGCTTCACCGTATCAACAATTATCATTTTTATTTCTTAAAATACTCCTTTCTAATTGGTCTGTTATTAGGCTTAGATGATGTAAGGTCTCTACCATACAAATTCAAGAGAATGAACACTTTTGAATTCAAATCAATATTAATATTGCACTCATTATCATCAATTATAGCATTAATATCAAAACCAGTGATTTGCCTTGTAGCTTCTCTTATAGACAATTAAGCAACCTTCAGACCAATCAGAAACAAGAATTTGACAACTCTGTGGCATTAACCTGAGTATCTCTATCTTTTAGTTCACATTTAGATGGAGCTAAAAGAGAATAGTGTTTCAAAATGGAGTAGTGCAAGCCATGTCACCTTAATGGCCACATTTCCCTCTTTGTTTTTGAATAGCTGCAGATCAGCAAGCTGCTGTTTTTGCTCTTCTGTCAGGTCCTGGCACTCTACTGGTGCAGTCTCTGCAGATGCTTCCTACAACAGAGGACAGACAACAGACCAACAATTCACAATTGAATAGATTGCAAGTAGACACAAACTGTATATTTCCTGAAACTGAACGGGACTGAGGAAAATATCATGAATATCATGTCAATATTACATTTCTCTGAGCAAAATCAGTTATGGGTAAATAAATAAATTATTTAAATTATAAATTATTTGAATGAGATGGTTCTTGGTCAGTCAGAGTATCTTGATATTGTACAGGTATGTGTTTCACCTCTGTTTCTACAGGTATCGAGAGGTCGTCGAGCCACACAATCTTCGCCTCCTTGTTAATCTCATGAACCACAAAATCAGAGTACCTAATAAGACAGGCAATAAAATGTGTGTTTATTCAAACACTACTCAGTCATGTTTTACATTATTTCTATTTCTCTAAGGTAATGTTGCCATCTTAGTCCTGGGCAATATTCACTATCAGAATATGGGACACTTCTAGGACTACAGATTTGTTATTTAGCAGGATCTTGCAAAAAATAAGCCGCAAATATTGAATTTTCTAAAACTACAATAATCAGAAAAGATGGCGTCTTTGTTTTTCTGATCTGACAAATTGAGAATATATGAAGAAGGTCAACTCATCAGCACTTTGATCCAACACTTAGAGCCGACACATATGAACAAGACCAAACTAACCTCTCTTTCAAGATCCCTGAGAATCCATTATGATGACTGACAAAATTATGGATTCCTACATCCACTTCACTGAGACCATGTTTCATCATATCAGCAAAACTTTCTCCTTCACCATCTTCCTCTTCCAAAGACTCCTCTTCTCCACCCTCCTCTGCCTCCATCTCATTTTTGTCTTCCTCTGTTTGTTTGGTGACATGGCTCCCATTAGCTTCATCCTGAAGTCGGGCTTTCTTAGCTGCATGTTCTGAATCCTCCTCACAGCATGCTCGCTTCTCCCCCACACTTTGAATCACCTCCGTCAAAGCCTCCTTGTCCTCCATTGGCACAAATCTGCTCTGCATAAGAAAGACAGAGGGGAAAAAAGAGCTCTCGAAGATTCTCCCATGGTGCTCCAGTTGTAGAATGATTTGTAGAGCAAGAAAATGATGCAACACATGTCTTTCCAATAAACCCACTTGGCTTACTCACCCCCAGGAGGAAAAACTGTCGGACAGCAGGAAGAATATTTTGCTTACGATGGGATTTTTGAAGACACCTTGACAGGTTAGAGACCAGGCGCACTCTTGAGTAATAAGGAGACAGTGTGACAGCTCTGTTGGGGAAAAACAGGAAACATAGACATTAGACATTTAACACAAACATGGTGCACACCAGAAGCACAAATAAAGCTGGACACATACAGTCTAGCAATCTGCATTCTTCTAATTGTAGCAACTAAAAGGACATTTAAATGATACATGCTTGCAGTAGAGGACAGTCAGCATCTAGTGCTACAATGTCTTAGACAAATTAAAGGGTCAAGGCTAGAATTATCTACTCCCTAATCATGGCACGCTACCCATAATTTCACAGTGAACCTGGTCCTCATCCGTACCCTTGTATACACTGCAGGAACTGTAAGATCTACAGCTAGCATGTGGGAACCAGAAGCTAGTTTGGTGTTCAGGGAGCCAATCATGAGCGTCTCTGGTTAGGTACCTGAGCAAAGCCCATCATGCATCACGCGTTACACGTCTAAACTTGGTAGCACTTCATGGATATAGCATTTAAAATATCTAACTGTACTGTGGAGATGTTGGCTCATTATAATGCGCTCACCCGTTGCAGACAAGTCGTATTGGCCGCAGTGCCTTCCCCAGCATGAGAAAGCAGCATGTGTGACAATCCGCTCTACTCCGGAAGTGTTTACTCAGATAAGCCCCGCCCCCCGGCTTTTAAACCACTCACTAAGTACCTAAACACACTTCATATACTGTATTATTTACCATCTGCTTTTATATCCTGTAGATGTAGAACACAAAAGTGTATACATGTAGGGAAAATGCGCTTTTGTTTTGTTTATTTTACACAGTTTCTTTGTTAAGGTCTTTATCACCCCTGGAGCCCCCCCCTGGGGTCATATTTTATTTTCCCTAACTTTTATTTCACCCTTATATTCAACCCACTCACTGGTTGGTGGTCATTAGGGGACATCCCAGAAAGTCTCGTAAGGACCATTTCATAACATGGAGTAGGAAAGGGTTCATTAAAAACACACACCTGTTTTTGGGTTCACTGAGTCTGTATTATCATTTTACCCAATGGGGATATTTTTCCTATTAATTATGATAAGGTGGTCTGGGTCTTCCAGGGTTAATGTAGCTAGAAAACTGACTTAAGCTTAGATGGAAAGGAGCATGAATTTGAACGCCTTCAGTGCCTATTGGAGCCATTAGGGACTTTTATTCCTGAGCTTTCCAACACGACCAGGCAATTAAGCTTGTGATAAGTATAAGAACTATAATGAGAGTTAATTGTTGTTGTTGTGGTTTTAAGGTGATTTCTACCACTGCAATGTCATTTTGGAAAACAAAAACCACACACATGCATCAACCTATACAGACTACGGCCAAAACTAATGAAATATATCTTCTATTCTTTTATTATACATGTAAAATTCGTTTTGCGTTTGAAACGGAAATGACGTATGACCACAGAACATATACGTGCGTATGACCGGAAACAGCGTCAGTAGCGCTTACATTTTAACTAATCACTTCGTTTGTGGATGCCATTTTTATATCGTCTTTATGAATTGTTATTATTTGTGTGAGAGTTATTTTACTGATATTGAAAAGAAGTAAACACCTATTTGGTAAGTAATTATTTAAGAAAACTTTGATCTAAATATATAAAATTCTTTTCGCGTTTGAAACGGAAATGACGTCTGACCACTATTTGTTGAAAAATAAAATTGGTAATGAACAAACTTATTATATAAATACTGCATTTTATTTTTTTCCCCTTGCACTCAGTGAGCGAAGCCACTGGGTAATCAGCTAGTACTGTATATTTTTTTAAGAGCAGTGGTTTATTTTCTCCAAGAGGTGGCGCTGTGGCACCGCAAACCCCAAACATTTCACGGGGTGTAACAAAATATTCTGTTTTATTTCCATAATGTCGTATCATTTTGAAGTTACAAATCATTGTTAGTTGATGTGTAACATGTAAACATGTACATTAATTACTGATTCGTGTACTGCCCGTTGAATACAACACATGAAACACTCCAGTCAATATTTTATTAAATTATGGTGGTCGGATGAATTAAGATATCGGATTAAGAGCTGCAGGTATATTAACTTTTATATGATTCAAATGTAGCCTGCAGGAGTCTGAGTGGTGTCAACACTGAACTTTATAGGATTTGTGTAGAAAATAGTCGCGTGCTCGTCTATCAGCGCGCGCTGGGGATTCCGGGTCCTTTTAGTGAATCAATCTAAGATCAATTTGCTTAGCTCACCCATAAGAGTCGACTCTTTCGGCTCCCAAACGGTTCATTCACTGTATTTTTGTTTAAAAACCCGGCGAAGTGACCTGTAATTGTTTTTTTTGTTTTTTTTGGTCTGCTATCTTAAGCTCGCATACATAATAATATTCATTTGCACTGTGCTTCTTCTACATTAAAAAAACCCAAAAACCTTTTCACAAACAAAGAAACAAACAAAACCAGCCAGGCACTACGATCAATCCTATTTATCCTGATAACTTTTATGCTGGATGAACACCTGAGATTCTGTGGAAAAATATCGCTTTCGTATCATTAATTAATGATTTCATTTACCGAATGACTGTTGGTTTTGCCTTCCTTTCAAAGAGTCGACTCAATTCCAAAGAGCCGAATCATTTACGAAAGAGTCGATTCGTCCTCGAACAACACATCACGCCTTCCCTACTGGTCGACTGAGGGATCGGGCATCGTCCTCCGGCGACACCTGCGAGAGAAGCGGGCCATCGCTGCCCGGAGGACATCATGAGCTCCAGAAAAGGTAGCGAAAACCTTACATCCTGTATGAATAAAAACTATCCGTTATTGCTGGTACAGCTTTTTTTTTTAAAGCTTCTTGTTGAGCCAGTGTGTGTGAGCTGTGGGTTGAAAGATGCTTTCACCGGACAGCTATCTTATCGCGTTGTTCCCTCTGTTTTCACCCGCTCCTGTCTTCAATCTGTCCTGTTCGCACTCTCCCCTGACTTTGTCCCCTCCAGTCATGGCTATCCAGGCTCGCAAAAGGAGACCGAAAGGGAAGAAAGACAAGACGGCTCACCATCGAAGGTAAGTACCGAGGGGCGGCGGTCGGTTCGCGGCGCGACCTGGTGATGGAGGCGCGCTGAGCATCACAGGGCTGTTCGTGTGGGCTGGTAGTGTCTGACCCCTGGCTGGATACAGACCCTTAACGGCCATGTAACACACACACACACACACACACACACACACACTGAGGCGAGCGTTGAGCTCTCCAGCTCAGTATCCCAGCCTGCAGTAATGGCTGGAGCGGAGCGAGTCGGAAGTTGCTCATGGCAACCGAGGCAGTTTGTGCGTCTGTTTATTTCCTCCGTGTTTGTGTTTACGTCCATGTTAGACATATTATCATATGAATCTGTGCTATGTGTAGTGTGTAACCGTGTCAGGTTCAGTCATACAGCATGAAATGTACTATAATGACACACGGGCTGAGGGGATGGAGGGGTGGCAGGACGGGACGGGACGCGAGCTGTACACCACACCTGCCCCACTCGGTAACATGTCCGCGCGTGCAGCGCTGCACCACTGCTCGGATACACCGGTCAGTACGGCGGCGCGCAGTTCAGGCTGTGGCGACTCAGTCTAAAGTGGGCGTGTAGTGTGTGTGTGAGGCAGATACGAGTCCTCGGAGAAGCACCAAGGAGACACAGGTGTGTAAAAACGCATTGTACGCTTTGTGCACCGAATAAACGCTCGCGCCCTGTTGCTGCTAGAAACTGGTCAGCGTGGAGAGTGACGTCAGCGGGCAGCCGTTAGGTGTTTCAAGGTTTCCCGCCACTCTCGCGCTCCAGAATGTGCTGGAAAAAAAACCTGCTGCCGTAGAGTGTCCATGATGTCGTAGCTAATCCAGTACTGCTCTAACCTGACACCAAGACCAGACAGACAGGCAGGCAGATAGACAGACAAACTGACAGACCAGACAGACAGACAAACTGACAGACCAGACAGACAGACAGACTGACAGACCAGACAGACAGACAAACTGACAGACCAGACAGACAGACAGACAGACAAACTGACAGACCAGACAGACAGACAAACTGACAGACCAGGCAGACAGACAGACAGACAGACCAGACAGACAAACTGACAGACCAGACAGACAAACTGACAGACCAGGCAGACAGACAGACAAACTGACAGACCAGGCAGACAGACAGACAAACAGACAGACCAGACAGGCAGGCAGACAGACAGCATAACCTGTGCTTTAATAAATAAACTCTCACAAATCTCTCTTTTTTCAATCCTGAAAAAATGTCCACAGGTGTCCATGGGTGCACATAGTTTAGACAGGAGGTAAATATAACCTGTGTTCCACAGAGAGCATTCTCCATGTAGGATTAGCTCTTAGGCAGGTATCCTAATAGACAGGCAAACAGACAGACAGGCAGATAGACATACAGACAGGCAGGCAGGCAAACAGACAGACAGCATAACCTGTGCTTTAAAAAGAAACTCTCACAAATATCTCTTTTTTTTTTTTCAATCCTGAAAAAAAGTCCACAGGTGTCCATGGGTACACAAAGTTTAGCCAGGAGGTAAATATACCCTGTGTTCCACAGAGAGCGTTCTCTATGTAGGATTAGCTCTTAGGCAGGTATCCTAATAGAAGTGATTTTTATAAAGCGGCCCTGACATGATTGTGAATGTTATATGACTATATGAAGGATTCGAATAGAATGCCTGTTATTGTCACTATACCCACGTACAGTGAGATTAAAAGCAAGTCCTTCAGTGCAGACCTACATGTAAAGCACAACAAGGAAATAAACAAATAAACAATAGTGCGAAAAATTGCAAAATGTTGCAAAGAAATTGCAAAAAAAAAAAGTTCTGCGACGCTATATACGTGTGAGGGGCGGCATGTGGCTAAGTGGTTAGCACTGTCACCTCACAGCAAGAAGGTCCTGGGGTCAACCTGGGTGCCTTTCTGTGTGGAGTTTGCATGTTCTCCCCATGTCCCTGTGGGTTTCCTCCAGGTACTCCGGTTTCCTCCCACAGTCCAAAGACGTGCACATTAGGTGGATTGGCTGCTCTGAATTGCCCACAGGTGTGAATGTGCCGTGTGTGCGGCCGAGAAGTCCTGGCCAGTGCTCGGTGTAAATTATGGTCATGGAAGCTAGGAATGTTGGAAGCATCTCCTAGCCAGCTATTGCTGCCCTATGGCTGGCAGACAGCGTTGATGATGATGATATACATGTGAAAGAGTAATATCTATTGCACTATTGGGTTATTGCACATTATTTAATACTCATCATCATCTGATCGTGTAGTTGAGTAGAATAAATAGCTATTTCACTATTTGACTGCATCTAGAGCAGTAGGTGTTAAATCAAAGGTGATGAGGCCTTATGATGCACACAGTATCGGAAAGGCCAAGACAGCAGCCGAGTGTTGGGCACCTCTAGGAGGTCTTCGCTACCTTATATTCGCCTCACGCTCCTTATAAATCTTAATATTTCTTTGTTGCTTGCTGTGTAAAATAGCTGTGACCTCTTTATTCTAAACCAAGTTTAAGAAAGGTTCTCATCATCTGACGACACGAAATGCAGCATGTTTCTGAATGTCATCTGGCTCTTTATGTCATGTCATGTGACTTAAATGTGAAAAATGCATTGCCGTTTCAATTTTGCAAAACGGTGCTTCTGAAAAATCTGAAAAACCACCGCATGCGAATCAGTACATTTTCTGTAATATGAGAGGATTTTCTTTTAAGTTTACATTTATTTAGTTCACAATTTCAAATTGCACATTAAGCAGGTAAATGGGAACCCGCCTAGTATCTTGCTAGCATTGGCCTGATTACCCTGTGTGAATGCAGGGTTCACACTAGCCAAGTGACAGGCGGCCATTTGTTTCCTGTGTAATTTTTCAACACGTGGTAGCAGGGTGTGGGGACAGCAAGAAGAAACATGACAAGAGTGCAACTCTTGAGTTGAGATTTTCTCAATATTATGCTAATTAGTTATGATGCAATTTAAAAAAGTTCAAATTATCAATAAAGAAATTTCTTTATTTATCTAATTGTATGCCTCGGGTTGTCCAGTATCCTCCCAATCGTCTTGTCCCACAAGTGTTTATTCTCATCTAACCAGGGTTTGGAGTTAAAAGAAAAAATAAGAGAGACCAAGGAATCCTTGGTTAGTAGCAGAACTACATTCAGTACTCAGTAGATGGCTTAAGTTCTCTTCGAACAAGTTTTCAAAGCCTTCAGAAGGTTGAAAAACAATGTTTTCAAGTTTCTCACATCTGCAATGACAGGTCAGTACTGAAAAAGTTACTCCAACCCAAAAGATTTGGTGGTCAAGAGCGCAGAATGCTGCCAATGTAAATAATGATTATTACCTTCAGCATGCTGGAAGGAGACCATGATCTTGTCCAAAATTATAAAAGATCAAGAACAGATTAAGAAACCAGAAACCTATGTTCTGCAGCATGTTTACTTAGGTTTAAGTGGTCTCAAGCCCCAAACCAGGAAGTGGATTTACTTGTAGCTGGGTGTCTTATACACTATGTGGCCAAATGTTTTTGATACTTGACCATCACACCCATATGTGGTTCTTCATCAAACTCATGCCACAAATTGGAAGCAGGCCACTGTATAGCATGTCTTTATATGCTATAGGTTTAAGATTTCCTTTTATTGAAACTAAGAGCTTCATGAAGACATGGAAGAACTCGATTGTTCTGCACAGAGTACTGACCAAAGATTCTACAGTGGAGCAAGATGGATCACTTATGCAATAGGCAGAAGTACCACCGTGGACGCTGTTTTGATAAGCCCACCGAAACTTATCTGTTTCGGCAAACAACGGCTAGCACCACCTCTTGGAAAACATACGCTAAACCGTCCAAAGTTGTTCAAGCAGTCATGAGGAGGTTAATTGTTGTCAATACTATCTGAGATAACAAATCAATGTCTGAAGTCAAATGCAATCCACGATGTTAATCGATATCCGAGGCTTAAATCAAATGGGGCTAATTTTGCAGTGT
>JAQMCW010000012.1:14046378-14058360 GCA_030068335.1 Chrysichthys cranchii
TTTTCACACATAAAAGGTTACGGACACTACATTTTTAGTGAGACACTAATGAATATAAATACTGTGTTTTTGCCGAGTATATTACAAAGCTTATGTTTAATAAAACAGATTACAAAAGCAGTTACATTTACAAACAGAACACAAGGGTTAAATATTGCAGCACATAAGTGTATTACACCAGTGTATTATCCAGTGTTTTTACTTGTCCTCATGTTCGTCTCAAATGATTGTCACATCATGAGAGAGCTACTGGAAGTGCTCAGTGTAGTTCGCCGATTGCCCCACAAAAAAAAACAATCAAAACGAACATTTTTATTCAAGACACCATTTCCTCATGAGCACTAACTCTGAGTTTTCTCTCTGCTTCCCTGTGTAGGTGAGTTGCGGCACATCACTAAACTAAAGCCGTGGTCTCTGTTTGACGTCCTGGTGGAGAAGTACGGCTGGTCGGCCGAGGACGCCGGCCACTTCACAAACTTCCTGTTGCCCATGCTGGAGATGGTTCCAGAAAAACGCGCCTCTGCAAGAGACTGCCTCAATCATCCGTGGCTGAACTCGTAGCACCCTCCCACTGCTACCTCTTTCCCCCTAGTGGCAGGCTTTAGGACTGCACCCTGCTCTCAGTCTGGGGGAAGAAAAAGGTCAGAGAGACAATGGAAGAGAGAGCGAGAGAGAGAGAGAGAATAAGAAAGAATAAGGGAAAGCAGGGGTGTGTATGGACTCATGTAAGAGTGGACCATGTTGGAGTGAACTTCTACAGGAGGAAATCTGCATTCACATTATGCTTTGTCGCACCTTCACATTCTCTCTCTCTCTCACACACAAACATAGACACACACACACATAGACACACACAGTGCTGCTCATTAACTCGAATTCCATTTTCATATGGATGACCAGAGTGATGTTTTGTATCCTGTAAAAATGATGAGAAGAAATATGCAATGGAATAACAATGGAGTGTAACTATTTACCATCAAAATAAGCATTAAGAGACACAGTGGATAGCGTCGCTGCCTCACAGCTTCAGGGTCCCCGGTTCACCCCAGAGCTCGGGTTGCTGTCTGTGTGAAGTTCTACATTCTCCCTTTGTCCGCATGGGTTTCCTCGGGGTTCTCCGGGTTCCTCCCATGTACCAGTAGTCGGATTGGCTTTTGCAAATTACCCCTAGACATGAATAAATGTACGAACGTGTGCGTGCACGGCGGCTTGCATCCCTCCCAGAGCGTATTCCCGCCTCACACCCAGTGTTCCCGGAATAGGCTCTGGATCCACCGTGACCCTGACCAGGGTAAAGTGGTTACTGAAGATGAATGAATAAGCATTAAACAGATTTAGACATTAAGAAGATTATAGCCAAATCAGTGTCCTTAAAATTTAAGATGATGATAATTTTTTTAAAAAAGCCAAAATGTCCTTCAACTACCTTCAAAATAACTGTGTTTGTTTGCCTCAATACTCCAGTATTCAAACTCCAATTGGCTCCAAACACATTAAGGAACCTCAGACATCGATGTCACTGTGAGCTGGTGGAACTGGTGTATGTTCAAAACTCATGACAGTGTGTATGCATGTCAGTGTTACTGCTATTACCTTTCCTGATGGAAGGAACCCACCATCTCTCAGCTCTCTTTCTCTCTCTCTCAGCCTCTGATCCCCCCCCTTACAGAGACAGAGCCCCCTGAGCCAAGGTTCTGCCACAGAACTGTTTACAGCCCGCCCCCGACCCCCCGATGTCCCGCCACCTCGCATCAGAGCTGCATGCCACTGATCAGGCCCCTGCAGACACCCAGAGGAGACTCCGAACACAGAGAGCCACACCGATGCCTCTGGATTGTAAACAGTCTATGGAATAGAGTGTGAGAATCGAAGAAAACCTGAAGTCCGAGAGACTTCCACAGACTGCCTCCTTTCATGTCTCTGTGGTGTTTCTCCGAGCTTGAGGGAAAGCCCGGAGAACCTGAGAGGGAGAGAAAGAGCGTGCATTTCACTCCTGTTGAGATTCCTCTACTTCAGTCGCCGCTTTCATTCCGCTCTTTTTGAAAAACTGCTCGAAGCCTCGATGTCGAGGGTTCTCCTTGGAACCACGTACTGTCAAGATGTAACTCTTTAAGCATTCCACAACTGTTTCTAACACATGTATGCTTCCTACCATTATAAAACGTAAACTACCCCCCCCCCAACTGCAGCACCATCATGTGACCATAAGGTGACCGCCCCAAATCAGTCCAGTTCTGTCCGAGGTGTTAAAAAAAAAAAAAACAAACAAAACATAAGACTGAGGTTGCACTTGCATTGCGTTCGTTCAGGGATTATGATCTGTGCTCAGAGCGTAAGAGATCGCTCTACAAACCGACAACGAAACAGAAATACAGCTTAAGTATGGAAGGAGCCTTGTTGAATGGAGTTCCTTGCTGGAGTGTGTGCGTGTGTGTTTGTAAGAAGAGGACACACCACTCCACGCACACTACAGCTTGCTCTCAGTGCCAACAGCCCTCTTCCACCCTCCAGCTCCATGTCTCATCACCTATTTTCGCAATAAAAAAAAAAGTCTAAGTAGATGGTGAAGTATTTTTAAATACAATATGTAAAAAAACTGTAAAAAAAAAAAAAAAAAAAAAAAAAAAACTTCTGATGTTGTAACGGTGACCGAATATCGTCTTATTAATGAGGTGATTGTGTTTTGTCCGTTTAGAGATGTTTTAATTATTTTTTTTGTAATTATAATATTGATTACTATTATTGCCATTTATTATTATTAATTTTTTTTAATTATTATTTTGTCATCTCTCCCCTCCTTTGTTAGAGTGAACAGTGCTGCTCTGTATGGACTAGTGTGATGCTGATCAATTTTGATCAAACATTTTTGCAATAATAGTGAATTTTTGCACCAAAAGCTCCTGATCTCTCACTTTAGCCATGCCGACTGTTCTTCCCCGACATTCACAGTTACATCTCTTGTCTGTTTTTCATTGACAGATTTAATAAAATTATAAATTAATGGCTCATTTGTTTCCCCCTCAGGCAGCTCACCACTTACAGAACTCTATACGTCTTCTCCGGGCTCTAAATTGCCCGATAATACAGTCATCTTTAAGACTCGCTGGTGGCGTTCCTCAGTTTAAACCTTAAATGGTATGATGCTATAAATGTATTAAATGGAGCTTAAAGTGCATCCTGTGTGCAACAGCAGATATTGAAGGTGTAAACTAGCCACAAATCTTACCTCGCTGCACAAGGGGCTTACTTTACCTTTACATCAAGTGCTATCAATAAATACATCCCGATAGTGGTTCACTAGGTCATGGATTAACACCATTCGTCTAGAAACTCTGTTGGGAAGGTCATGCCGTAATAAAAGCACAGACACCACTTTTTTTTTTTTTAATTAAAGTGCAAATTTAAGTATTTCAGGATGATGCAAGTCCTTAGACGTCGCTTAAAGGACAGCCAGTGACTCAGCTGTTTGAACATCTACAGGATGTTCATTCCACCACCTAGGTGGCAGAACAGATGCACATCTTCCTTGCACCATGAAATGGTGGGATAAATTGAGCAGTGTTCGAGGATTTGGGAGTGCGGTGCAGTGTGTGGAAATTGCTATGAGGCAAGAGGGTGCTGATCTGTTTTTGGCTTTGTAGGCAAGCGTCAATGTTGTGAATCTGATGCGGGCTGCTATGCTACAGGATGCCAATGGAGGGATTGGAGCAACGAGGTAGTGTGGGAGAAGTTACAAAGGTTGGAAATGAGTCATGCGGCTGCATTCTGGAGCAGTTGCAGAGGTCGAATTGTGTTCAGAGGCAGATCTGCCAGGAGTGAGTTGCAGTAGTTCAGCCTCAAAATGACAAGCACCCAAGTGTCCTGTGTAGATAGCACAGGATGAACCCTTCTGATGTAAAGGAGTGCGGTAGATATGAGGATAGTTGATTGTCCATGGGTACCTAAAAGTTGTGTGCAGTATTCGAAGGTGAGATCAATGTTGTTCATTAAGATTACAAGATCCTGACCTGGAGATGACTCGCCTAGGATGAAATTTCAACCAGTGAGCAGCCACGCGTGATGAGATGTCCGTCAGATATGCTGAGATCTGCACTAACACATGGTACGATCTACAATCACAAACAGTCCAGAAGAGGTGGTTCAGACATCATCCACTGAGAATCATGAAGCCAGACAGTACAGCGTTTTACTTTTGCGGCCTTGTCTGACGGCACAATGTGTCTCTGTGACCTGGAACATCACTTACACGGATAAGAACACATCAACATCCGTCCGCCTAATAACGAGGCCAGCTGACCTCTGCTATAAACACCATATGGCAGCCCTACTCACATCTGCCCCAAATAAAGTGTCCTACACATCCTGCTCAGAAATCTGAGGCTAGTTAAAGAAACTATTCACAAAAATCAGATTAAAAAAAGAATTCCTTTTCAGTCAAGTTCATAACCGCGTATTTGAGGTCATCTCTGTACTGTATTAGGTTTCTTTCTGAACACATAGAGGAGTTCTGCCCAAATTATATCCCTTCATTTCAGTTCAGGATGCTGATGTTCCTCTTAGATCCCAGAAGCTTTAAATTAGGGAGAACTTCACGTGGACTTTTGAATCAAACACACATTTGCGCTCTAAAGGAACCAGTCGATTATATTCTTTCTCCAAACGAATCTAGTGGAACTTCCCATTTATCCTAATTTTAACCACCTCTGGTCACACACCACAAACAAGCTGAATAAATCACCCACAACCACAGAAATGAAGTGAAGAACTTGATGCAATCCCCTTTCAGAGGTGTATGGTGGTGCATCAACAACAGCTTTCAGTCTTGAGACCTCGGAGCACAAATGCCAAGATCAACCATCACACACGGACTCAAGTTCCTTGTTTTCCAGAGTTTTATTATGAGATATATTACAAACACCTAAACTCCTCGAGGAGTCTTGAAGTTCATGCCGACCGTTGGCTGGGTGACCTGCAGGTTGGACAGATTGCCGAAATCCTGCAAGAGGAACAGACAGAATAAGTTAAAACACCACACCTGGTCTCATTACACACTTTCACTTTTATTATATTATCCAAATTTGAATGATATAAACACGTATTCTAAGGACGTTTTTGTAAAAGAAAGCCACTTTTCACGGCATTCAGGGAAAACCTGAATCAACAGGTGTATCGATCTTTTTAACCATGTTCCGTACGAAGGAAGTGCAAGTGTTGTTCTTTTCAAACAAATGTAACTAACCCCAAGAACCATTTTAGGTGTCTTGTTTTCTAACTGTACCAAGTTGAAGATGAGCTCTGTTTTCTACGGCTATTTCCTGTGTGAAACTGCACTGCAACTTGTAAAAATGATCTCCAGTCACCACGGTGCTGTGACCAGCTGCAACCGCATCTTTTAAGTCGCTGAACAAACTGAACAGAAGATGATGTGCCACATTTCCTTTCATGATCATTGCAAACGATCTTTGATTAGTAAAACCTGAGAGATCAGTAAAACCTTCTGGCTCATTTTAATTTCAAGGAGCAGACATACTGAGATCATAGCTCTGTTCCAATATCCATACTTTCATGAGTACACTTACACGTAGTACACAGTCCACACTTACTAAGTGCGCAGATTTCAGTAGGTAAGTGTGGTTCCAAATCGCCTTCTCCATGGTGCACTTATTGGAAATTACGATCACGATTGCCTCCTCCGCATCCCGACAAAAATCGTCCCCGACTTTGAACAGCGAACAGATTTTTAACCCTTCACAGATTTCTAGCTTGCAACATGACTCCGCTAACGTAGGCTGTGTGGAAAATTCATTCTGATAGCCATTTTTCTTTTATTTTTCGAACCGAGTTGGGTCCGCCTCTTCCGCTACGTAGCCAAGATGGCGGCCATTCAGTACGAAAAGTGTACATTGTTCCACAATCCAAGATTTGACCATTATGAGGGCACCATCCGGGTCCTTTCAGTATATTTATTTTTGCCGCAATCGTAATGGGAACGCCCTACTTATTCGAACTAAGCATAGTAAGTACAGAAAGTATGGATATTGGAACACACACCATGATCTGAGTCATCAACAGGGCAATGTGAAAACTACAGAAGCCTGTAGGGGACATTAAATGTCTCTAAATTCTTGTGCATAATGTCCTAAGATACACAATTTGGTTAAATGTGCCCATGTTATTGTTGCTACAAAATATTTAATTTGAGCACTTAAGGGCAATTACATGCCAGACGTCTTAGTCAACGAGCGCAGTGTTTATCATCCATCATGAACACAACTCATACACCATTTAATACGTAATTTCATCTTGTTTGCGCTGAATAAACCAGCTTATGAGCAGGTGTGAGTTTACGCGTTGAAGAATAAATAAATGCCGAAACACATCACATCAATAATCCAGTCCGGGTCCATCAGTAATTACTTTTAAAGAATAAAGACAAGCTCAGCCAAAGAGGAAACTGACCTCTTAGGCCCAGTGATCCATCGACCAGTTCATGTTTGGTTCACATTTAACGTGGAGCTACAGGGTTACTGTTGTTAGTGGACCTTATGGCTACTCATTTAAAATGATAGAAATCAATTGACTATATTATTACTGCCATTGTTTTTAGGCATGTAATGATAAATCATGTACTAATAAATCACGATACAAATTCATGACCATTTGAATTGATGGAAATAAAAACAAACCACGATTTATCGCTTAGTTTTTCCTAGCTGCAACCGAGTCTTTTAGACAGCAGAGGGCACACTATGGCAGGAATATACGGGACGTCACAATAAATGGAAGGTCTAATGTGGCAAAAACAAAACAAAACAAAAAAAAAAAAAGAACAAAAAGGGGACAAATTCAACAAGAAGTCAGACCCATCTTTTTTCAAATGGCCAAAAACCAAAAAAAGGAGAGTAGCAAATAAAGGTACAGTGGTACCCCACTTAACGAACGCCCCGCAGAACAAAAGTTCTGCATAGTGAACACCGCCATGAACGCACGCGTGATTCACAGAACGAATGCGTTGCGCACGTCGCACGTGAAAAATCGACTTTTATGTTTAAAAAAAAAAAAAAAAAAAAAAAAAAAAAAAAAAGGCTGAATCCGACCAGATGTGTCTCAGATAAAGACAAAGCATCATCAGAAGGGGGTGGTTCCAGTTTCACTTTTCGAGTTTTCGCTGCGACCTGGAACGGATGACACGATTTCCCATTAGAAGTCTACGGGGAATTGTGTTTCACACAACGAACTCCCCGAACAACGAACGCAATCCGTTCCAGCAGGGTACCACAAACAATAAGCTTTTATATTTTACTTCTCCCTTTATAAATGTTTGTAAATAATAATAATTGGTTATTAGGAAAATGAAATTAAAGTATACATTTCTGTTCTACGAAAAGCTTATTTAAATTGCTAAAGTACAGGAAAAATAAACTTTGCCTTTTTTTGGAATAAAACTCTCCATTTTTTTCCAAAAATATCATGGGGGGGATCAAATAGTGAACCCAATATCGTGAAACGAAACATGACCTGGGTGAATCATTACATGCCTAATTGTTTGGACAACTATTATTTATCTGTATTTAACATACATCTCAAATAAGCACAGTATCCTCCAAATTATGTTTGATTCATATTTCAAAACATGCAGCCGCCGGTGTGACAAGAACAAACATGACTCCCACCTGAGCCTGAAATTAAACTGTGTGCCGAGGACTCTGGCTTCCGGATGGCTGTTACTACTTTGACCTATTTTATGTGTGTGTTTTTTTGGCACGGGGGTGAGGACTGGATGCATCTGAGGCGGGAAACGTGTTTGTCCAACAATTCTTTTGAAAATAGTGGCTGAAGTGTCTACCGTTATTCAAGCTCCAAACGGTTACATAAAGCTAAATTAAGATAATGGCGTGTGTAGGATGACATTGTGTGAAAGATACAGGGTTTGACAAGAACACATTGTCCAGCAAACACGGGAAAGACTTTCAGTTTTCTCTCCCTGTAGTATCGATGACCTGGCAACCAGACACCACGGTCACTTTCGATACAGGGACCCAGAGTAAACACTTCCTGTTCAGAACCTGAAACAAAACGTACCAGAAGCTTAAGCATCTCCTTGGTGTCGGGGTCCACCTCAATGATCTCCTGGTCCAGAGCAGAAACCTGAAGAGAGAAAGATCACTATTTAGTAAAGCACGAGATCTCTTTTTATTTAAAAAATAAAATAAAAATCCTGCTGCCCCGATGTCAGGAGTCTCAAGGGCCTGCACAAGTCATCTGTGTTCTCCGTCTCCTACATCGGGTCAGTGAAGAGCAGGAAAAGCAATAGTGCAGGGCACCGGTACTCCAGGTACTCTAAGAAACCCCAGACTAACGTGTGTGAAAGATACAGGGTTTAACAGGAACAAAGCAGTCCTGCAAACACGGGAAAGACTTTCAGGTTTCTTTTCCTGTAGTATCAATGACCTGGTAACCAGAAACCACAGTCACTTTCGATACAGGGTCAGCACTGGAGCTACCTCATCATACAGAAGCTCAACTGCCATTTTAATCTGGGATTAACTGCTCCATCTCAACACCTGCTCTGTTGTGCTAAAACAGTAAGCATGGATATCAGTATTAGCTGGGTATTTGGGCATCACCGTTCCACTGTTAAATATAACAAGCAGGGTGTGTGCTGAACGGTATTATCATGCACAGCCACTGTGATTACATCAAGTTAATCCAACAAGATCATCACTTTAACTAAGAGGTAGGTAGAATCTGCCAAGTTTGAATTTTAATTAGCATCATAGCGCTGCTGCAGCAGGGATAGAAATGTGGAGTTGAGATTCAGTATACAATTTACTGCACTAGGCCAAGTCTGACAAACCCCAACACGTGCATCGCCACCGACACAAGGACAATCCAATTAATCTTAATCAAATTACGATACACAAAACCAGCTTCTCACCTTTAAATGAATCAGATCTTTAACTCATAAATAAATGAATAATAAAATCAGGGGGCTGGTACACCCACATAACTAGATACGCACTAAAAAAAAATTCAGGACATACTGTGACAAAAAAGAAAGGCAAAAAAAAAATATGCACTAAAGTAAGTGCTGGAAAAAAACCACCAATAAAATAGATGCATGTGTAAATGTCAGCAAACTGGTGATCACAGAGTGCATCAGTGATGTGTGGTGAGAAGAGAAGGTAGTAAACAGAAAAACCACAATGGCCAAAAATGAACGTGTGGGTTTAAACAACAAGCAAACAAACAAACAAACAAAAACCCAGAATAAACAAATTTGAGAAAAAAAAATTATATAAAACTGCTTCTGATAAAATGCACAAAAAAGTAGAAAAGAAAAAAATTGGAAAATCCCAGAAAATTCCTCAAAATTTTTCGCGATCCGTGTATCGCCATGGACCTATGATGCGTATGGAAAATTTCAGCGCGACTGGAAAATCAGAAGCAAGTGAAAAATTCATTACAAGATTTGACCTCCACGTACATACACACACCAGACAAAGGAAGTATAACTAAAGCAGAAAAAAAAAGAAAGAAATAAAGAAAGAAAGAAACTCAAGAATCTGAATATTCCCAAGACAAAGGTCCAGCACAACTAACGGCAAAATTTTTATTTCTATATTTAGAGATTTTCAGACTAGGCAGCTAGATAAATAAATAAAATAAATCAGGGCTTTACTTCTGAAGCAGTGCACATGACAATAATGCACATTTCTGCAACAAAAATCCTCACAGACAAACATACCCAGTCAGCAGCAATCATTAATTATTTTTCTTTCCAATCACACACAACCATGACTTAAAACAAGATCCTAATCACTTAACACAGACCTGTCCAAATCAAATAAATCATATACATAAATTCTGGTGTTTCCCCCAAATAGCACAAATATCTCCGAGGTCCTAATCTAATTCTCACATCTCTCAGCAGCGAACCCAACAGCAGCCCAACATCATTTAACCACCACACCCCTCCCCCCCTCGTTAAATACATCATTAGAGAATAATCCTGACTAGGGATAGGTTCAAAAAACCGATTCACCAATTAAAATCGATTCTCGTTCGAAAGATATGATATCGATTCAAAAATTCGGGGATCAATATTTTCCTGTACACACTACTTTATTCTCGTGACCGCACAAATAGAGCCTTAAGTACGAAACCGAAACTTAGTCCACTCAAGTCTTCATCTGATTTAAGCGTGTGTGTGTTCGTCACACACACGGGACAGTTCCGATCAACAGTTACAGTTATTCATGTGCAAAAGCTGTTTTAATTTAAATCAACAACCCAGCAATACTATAATGTTGGATTAGATAAATTATACTAAATAACTACTTATTTGAAAAGTTTACTGTCCACAGAAAACAATGTAGTACAGCCTGTCAACATAGGGATATGCTCCACTCAAGTCAAGTCCTTTTATAACCAAGCAAAACTAGTATCGACACTAAGAAATCCCTAAATAAACCGATATTGAATCGAATCCGATCTCGAATCGGATCGATTCAGGGAATCAGCAATGATAGCCAGCCCTAATCCTGACAGCTATCTTCAGATCAGCAGTGTGAATCCCTACAGTGCCACAGCCATAAGCAGCAGGGAGTCCGAGAGATCAAAATTAGCCGTGCTCTCAGGTGGGAGGGAGAACGTTGTCTCACTCCCCAGTCACAGTAACACTAGCCAATTACACACGGCGGTGTGGGGGCAGTTGGCTTTTTTGTCCAAACGTGTCACGTGGCCTGGTGATGCAGCATGAGCAGCAGGTTTGGTGTCTCAGAGGAAGCACATATTAGCCTTCACCCTCCCCAGTCTGTTGTGTGATGGGGAGACCGGCCGGGGGGTGGGAATGGGCAGGGGAGCAAAATGGGAAATAAAATGGGTTAAAAATTTAACAAAGTAAAAAAATTTTTTTAGGGCATTTCCCCCCCTACTAAAGCATATACGCCATTTAGAACAGTTTGCAGTTTAATGTGAAAACTACAGAGTAAAGGATCAACATTTGACATTTTGGACAAAACACTGCATACAGTGGGCAGCCGAAGCCGAAGCCAGCGTGCAGCCTATCTGGCTTTCACAAACGCTGCTCTGCTAATCCTCAAAAACCGCATTTACACAATTGGACTTGATGGATAGCTCTGAAGGGATCGCAGTAAAAACCAAGCCAAGCGTGAGACAGCTGAAACCTGCACTTGAGTCAATGTGAGAATATGATGAGAATGAATCTGATTCGACTCTTAACTGAACGACAGGATCCGCTGAAACATAACCGCAACGCTGAGAATTACACATGCTTCAACTGTTTGTTTTTAAACCAGTCAACTGCCTCATTGCTTGAGCACATCTCTGCTGCAACCGCCACTTTCACACTATAATCACAGGTGCAACCCTGAAGCCTAAAGCTCCTGGACGACCTGATAAACAACAAACCGTGACCTTGAACAGGTTGTTATGAGGACCTGACTTATGACTGATATATATATACATACAAATAAATAATACTTTTTTTTTTTATTCTTAATGCTGCAATGATCGTATTCATAAAAAAAATAATCGCAACCCTGAAATCTGTGTTTTGCTGTAATGAGACATGAAGCAGCATCTGTGTTTCGGGTTGCGTCATCAGGGATGCATCTGATCCCAAGAGTAAAAGCATCTAATTTCCTTTATCAATCTTTATCAGTACAAGTTCCAGGTACAAGACACTTGAAATGCCCAGATGTAAACAGGGCATATAAATGCTCTAGCAGGGCTAAAACATACCTCTGGGACATAGTTGTCCCTCCTCTCACGTTCCTCCTCCTGCAGCTTGATGGAGATGCCTCTGACTGGCCCTCTCTGGATACGCTTCATCAGATGGGTCACATACCTGCAAGGACGCAACACATTATTTCATTCTGATACACACACACACACAGACAGACACACACACACACAGACACACACACACACACAGATATATATATATATATATATATA
>JAQMCW010000012.1:14078103-14091205 GCA_030068335.1 Chrysichthys cranchii
GTTTATCAGTACATTACAGAAAATAATGAACTTTATCACAATATGCTAATTTTTTGAGAAGGACCTGTATATATAAAATCTAGAGTATCATTCTTAAGTTTCAGCACTTTGGAAAAACAATTTATCATACCAGTCAGTAATGTCAGCTAAAGTCATAGATGTGTTTGCCATGAGACAAAAGAAGAGAAACTAGTTAATTTGTTTATCTTGCAAATGAAAGAAAGCTACTTGCGTGCTACCTGAGGTGTCTTCACTAGAAATGGTGACTCGTGCACATAGAGGGTAACGTGTGCTTGGCTTGGACTGGTGATGATGATGATGAGGAGGACAAAATCAGTGAGGTTATCAAGAGGATTACTTGTCATTCAGTGCAACACAGTAGCATTCAAGATAAATTAACAAAGAAGACAAACCTAACAAAGTTCTCATATGTGTCATTATGGTAATATATTACAGGACGTTGGCTCCATCATATACACAGTGTGTGCTTAAATCTATACTCTATGTGTCCTAATTTAACAAATCACATAAAGTGACACTTTTGCGCTCTGAAACTCTGTGATTTGCCTGCGTGTTAAATAAACTATATAAATCACAACCTGATGATAATAATAAATAAATACAATTTATACACTCACCATCCACTTCTATACCCACTCACGTATGTTATTATCTAAATCAGCCCATCACGTAACAGCAGTGAAATGCATAAATTCAAGCCGATACAGATCTTTACCCAGCAAACACAGAATGTTCAACTAAAGTTAGCCTTTGATCCTCTTAAGGTTAGTTTTACAAAAACCTTCTGCCAACGTTTAGAGAATGTTCTCTCCAAGGTAATGTTCTGGGAAAATTAATACAACCAAACAGAAACGTTCTCCAACGGTTCCCATGTTACAAACATTAGAGCAATGTTAGGAGAATGTTCCATAAACCAAAACGTGCAACCAAAAACATAAACCTTCCTAGCGAGACACAGGACAACCAAACAAACCTTTGCGGAACGTTCCTTTAACAAAATAGTAACGTTCTTGGGAACATTCTGGTAACCAAACATTATTAGCTGGGCAGTTAATAAATAAAAATCCTCAGATTAAGGTTCTTGGCTGACAGGAATGAAACCCAATGTGATCATCTGCTCTCATTAGTCATGCTGTGTATACGGAGATGCTTTTCTGTTCACCACTGTTGTAAAAAGTGTTTTTTTGTGTTTTTGTTTTTTTATTTACTGCAGCCTTCCTATCAGCTCGAACCAGGCTTTCCATTCGACGCTCTCATCAACAAGGCATTTAGGCTCACAGAACTGATGCTCCCTAGATATTTTTTTTCACTCCATTCTGTCTAAAACCATTAGTGACTTGCGTGTGAAAATCTCAGAACAGTGGTTTCTCCATTCGGGTGTGATACTGCTTCATGAATGGCTGATTATATAATTGCATGCATGAGCAGGTATATAGGTGTTCCTATTAAAGTGGCAGGCTTTACTTAAATATTTTTGAACGGTTTTTTCCCCCCAAACTATCAGCATTCTCTGCTGGATTTTTGTTAAAGATTGTGTAATTTGGTGGAATCGAGGTTTGGGAACTGAACATCCGCAACCTAAACCTACCTGCAGTCTTCAGCAATAATGAAAGCATGAGAGCATACTGGTGTTACAAACAACTTGCACTTCACAGCAAAGCCACGACAGCAAACTAAACTTCCTGTGCACGGCATAACTGCAGCACTCTCAGATGCAATCTTCTTCTGTTGACCTAAATGTGGCACCACTCGAAGCTAACCGCTAGGTTCCAGCTAACGTATACACAACACGGCCAACGTTAGCAGTTTTACTACTACAGACAGCCAGGACACGAGCCTGATAATAAACAAGATGAGGCTCTCTGTATTCACATTGTACACATTCTCCCATTAACACGAGCACTCCATATCAGCACAATGAGCATGTGTCTCATCAACACTACAGGCAGAGGGCTGCTGTTGGCACCTGCGCTTGCAAGAATAAAGTGTGTATGTGCGCACGCGTGAGTGTGTGTGTGTGTGTGTGCGTGCACACAAAAGCAAAAAGTGGGAGAGAAATATAGAGCAAGAGGGGAAAAAAAGTGCTTCGTTGTTTTTTTTTTTGCTTGTCGGTTTCTTTATACAACCCTCCTACCTAAAATGACTCAATTTGTTGAAGAGTGCAATACTTTTTGTGCAAACTTCAATCATGAAGTAGCGTTCTCCATGTCACTATGATGTTACACCAAAAACAGGTTACGCGACTGGTGTAGCTAATTACTTAATATGTCTTAATACAAAGAAATTAAAGTCAACATGTGCAATGGAAATAGAAAAAATAAGCATGCAGAAAGAGAGACTGAGATTAGACAATTAATGTTTGTGTGATGCTTTAGGTGAAATGGAAAGGAAGGGCATGCGTGCATGTGTGTGTGTGTGTGTGTGTGTGTGTGAGTGAGAGAGAGAGAGAGAGAGACAGATCACCTGTGCTGCCCAGGGTTTTATAGAACCGGTACTCCAGATGCAGCTGCGGTGCCCTCGACTTCACAGGTTCCTGTACAAAAAGGATAAAAAGCAGGAGAAAGATTAGACTTTGGTGACCTCATAGTTTTACATGCAAGATTAAAATACCCCGTTATAACAGCAGCACTACTATTCTTTCCACAGTACACTCATTTCATTTGGAGGGACTTCATATTACACAATTATATACATATTCATTACATTAATAAAGATGTTCAAAATTGAAAATATTTGAATATATACTGTATATATTTAAATATTAAAGGGGATGGCAGCCCCTTCCCAGAATCCAACTGTTTTAGTTAAAAAAAAAAAAAAAAAAAAAAAAAAAAGCATGTGACCGCTACCTGCTAGGTCTCTGTGCCACAAAATCTCACAAATCTACTGTTAGCGATTCCTTTGGAACCCATTTTCTTCATCCATCCGTCATATGTGGAAGCTCTGAACAAAATATAGCTTATTTTTTCTTTCCCTCATGGCTAAGGCAGGCTCCGTCCAGTACAACTGAATAACCGTACTAAAACCGAACGGCTCAGCTGAAGGAAATTAAAATATAGATACCTTGGCAAAATAGCTTCAATTTTTTTATTTTACAATTTAAAACCTATGGCCTAGCATGTCACCAAACTGTTGCAGATTGTTGTGGGTTGTTGCACCAAAATGGTGATCTGCTACTTGGCAGAAAATTCTGGGAAAGGTGAGTCAGCCCTATTTTTAATTTCTTTCTTTTTCTCTTCACAAAATTGGGCCTTGATGAAAAATATTATAAGCAACATGAACTGAACAATGGGACAACCGGATCAAAATAATTATTCACGAGCCTCAAAACCTTTCCCGTACAGCCAACTTTGAACCCTGATCATTAAACAAATGCCACCAATACGCAAGCACTTGTCTTCAGCTTTGTAAAATAGAGCAAACTCTTGGCCACTTACCAGTTTTATTGCGACATACTCATTGGTGTAAAGGTTCTTACCTGGAACAAAATAGAAATAACCGTCATATTTTATGAGGTTAAGCTTTTAACACTTATTAGAACTGGCATAAAATGTTTAACTAAACCCAGTCCTATGTTAAACCAACCGTTTGTCTGGAAAAATTCATATCAAGATGAACTCAGCTGTATTACATTGTGAAGGGTTCAATTTTGAGCATAAGCTTTCGTCAAGTTCACCATGCTACTTCACTCCGCTTGAGTGAAAAAAGCTCTGCATGTCTGTCTGCAGCTGGGGATCGGATAAGGCTGTGTTAAACATTTCCATCAATTACATACATACTGTAACGTGACAGAACAAAAATAAAAACGGAGCAAAGGGAAGAGTTCACTAAACATGACATTCTGTAATGTGCAAGTTTTTACTTGTCTACACCTCGTCTCTGAAACCAAGTCGCTCGCTCACGACACGTTGTGGAGCCCTACAAAAAAGATTCACCATGAATTACATACAAGAGGTGTTCCTTGTTTGATGATGTCTTTCTTCCTCGTTATATTAATTTGCTGCATGCAGCCCACAGGCCACCTGTTGCACAGCTCTGCGGTATGTCTTACTACAGCAAGATAATCTATTCTACACCAAGAAGACGACACCAAGGTCCCTGGTACCTCATGCTCTGTACGTTTTTGGTTTTCATGGCCATTTGCTAAGAAGTTTAATCAGATGTCCGTCTGACAAAACGAAACACATTCAGTACATGGCTTCTATACTATAATATAAAAAACCCGAAAATGCATATTTCAAATGCTTTTTAAATGCATTTCCCATGACTTTGTAATTAACCTAGAGAAATGAACATGTCGTGTGAGTGGTGCATTGTGGGGAAAAATCCCAGACATTAAAAGAAATGTAAAACAATTTCCACTTTCTTTAGAAAGCCACATCTGACCCATTCCACTGACAACGCTGCAAAATGTCGTTAATCGTTCCAGCTCCAAAACCCACATGAATTCAAGAAGAACCAGACTGAGCTACCAAGGGCAGGGAATTTGTAGTTGATTAATTTCTTTGAGCACAATCTTTCAGTTTGATGAGAATACAATATATGGTTAGAAAAACTACATCACACCTTGAATAAATCTCTGCAAATCAAAATAGACATGCACAAACACATCCTGTACAATCTCAAACCCAATATATTGCCCAAAACCACATCAGGATATTCTCACTAGGCCACTGACTTGATGCATTATGTGTCAAATACGGGTATTGCAACACCACAAATTATAGACCTACTCCCTGCTATCAGAAAGCTATCAGGCTTTCTTGGGTAATGAGTTGTTGAGCTAGTCGTACTAGTCTGGCACAGAGATAAAGCGTACCAAGTTTCAGCTCCCCGAAGTTTCCACATCCGATCTTCTTCCCCACGCGGAAGTTTGGGCCGACCATCAGCACACCAGACGAGCCAGAACCGGACGGGCGAGAGTGTGTGCTGCGGCTCGGAGCGGTCTTGGCGTTCCGCGCCGGCCGCTCGCTCTCCTTCTCCCGCGTGTGCTCCATGGCTCTGGGCACCGAGGGAGCAAGAGAGGCCCCAGAGAGACCAGCACCTCAGTCTGGCACCGTGGGCATGGGATGGCAGGATCAGGAACCACACGTCAGCCCCTCTCACTGCATGATAAATGACCTGGGCACAAAAAACACGCAAACAAAAGGTAGTCACAAAATTTATTGTCATACTATAAGTAATGAACATCAGTCTTTAGTCACTGGTATCAAGAATGAGCATCAGAACTCAAGGCTTTCCCAAAAAGCAGTTAGATTTCAGGTTAGTACCAAGCAAAAAAAAAAAAAAAAAAAAAAAAAAAGTGAAAATAAAACAAACAAAAAAAACCCCCCTGAACAGAAATGGTTCATTTAATCTTACCTTGAGAGTGGTAACTCTTCCTGTGTGTGAGCTTCCTGTATGTATTTCAGTGTGACCCACATCCTATTAGTGCTGCACAAAGGACTTGAAAGTTTTTCCTTTTCAGAATATTGTTCGACGGGTCAATGAACTAAATGTTCAATACCTTCAGTTATGCACAAATATTCCAATAGGCCAACACTAATCGGATGTCTGAGTCTGCCTTTAAGCTACATACAAGCTAAAAGAAGGTGTTTGGGAATATTTTTCGATCAACCTTAATCATGAATAGCCTCAGACTCAACAAAACCAATATGCAAATGGTGTATAAAAAAAAATCCCTTCACGACAAAACAGTCATCAAGAGCAACTTGATTAAGCATCTAGCTGACGAGCATCATGACCTCTACAAAGACTTGGTGGGTCATACAGGGGAGCAGGGGAACTTCTGAAACCATGGGAGCGTTTTACTGAGAGTTAATATTTTTTTTTTGTCAGGGATGTGGCTAAATGTTTTCCTGTGCAGTGACTCATGAAGCTCATGAGATGGTATGCACTTCTTTGTGATTGCCATCACATCTCCCTGCGCCTTTCATTGCCTACTTATAGGACACTGTTTTTAGCTTTACTATACTATAGGATTAGGCTGTAACAATGAGTGCAGTAACTAGTCTATTTCAAAACACTTGATGCAACCATGTTGAAATTATTTAATAGCTTGTTAGTTATGAAGTGCTATTAATCTAATGGTTGGGTCTTCAGATTTTGAAAAAAAAAAAAAAAAGATACCGTTTTGGTATCGAGAAGCATGAAATTATCTACATTCAAATTTTGGTTATTCAACTTTACTGCTATGTACTTGGAATTGACTACCATAGACAATAATTCATGGCATGCACATGATCCTAAAAATTGTGACACCTTGCACAGTATGATTTTACACATTAAACTAAACAGTTCATAAGAATCTTAAGCGGTCGTTTAAGCCTGGAACGATTAGTGAGCCCTTGACAAGAGAAAAAAAAGAATTCATCATATTTAATGTACTGATCATTTAACAAATACAGCAAGGCCCTTTTAGCCAGAAAGAACCAAGAGCTCAGGGATACTTCAGTAGACGTATTAGGTCTTTAAGGGTTACATTCCCCCCCCACACCAAAACCTAAAGAAGCCCATTTAACTTCTCCACTCTGTATAATTATGGTGAGTAGAAAAGCATCTCAGAATGCACAACACATCAAACCTTGACGTGGATGGGCTACAATAGATGAAAAACATGTTGGATTCCACTTTTGTCAGCTAAGAACAGAAAACCTAGGCTGCGGTGGGCACAGGTTCACCAAAAACTGGACAGATGAAGACTGGTCTGATGAATCTCGAATTCTGCTGAGGTGCACAGATGGCAGGGTCAGAATCTGGTGTCAACAGCATGAATCCATGACCCAAACCTGCCTTGTGTCAACAGTTCAGGCTGGTGGAGGTGATAGAATGGTGTGGGGAATGTTGTCTTCACACTCTGGGCCCCTTACTACCAATCAATCATTGCTTGAATGCTACAGCCTATATGAGTATTGTTGTTAGCCATGTGCATCCCTTCATAGCCACAATTTTCCAATGATTACTTCCAGCATAATACAGCACCATGTCACAAAGCAAAAGTCATCTCGAACTGGTTTCATGAACATGACAAATGAGTTCAGTGCTCTTCACTGGCCTTCCCAGTCACAGGATCTGAATCTAACAGAACTTCTTTGGGATGTGGTAGTACAGGAGATTCGGAGCATGGAAGTGCACTTGAAAAATCTGCAGGAATTGATGCAATCATGTGAACATGAACCAGAATCTCAAAGGAATTTTTCCAACATCTTGTGCAATCCACACAAAGAATTGAGGCTGCTGTGAGAAAGCCCTCCCCAATATTATTAATAGTGTTCCTAATGAAGTCTAATGCTAACCAAGGACTAAAAACAATTCAACAGTCACAGGCTAATGTTATTTTGTCAGCACCAAAAACAGCTGAATGCACCACCATTGTGTTTTGTTGCCACGTAGGGTAACATGATACCATCACGTTGCATGGAACAACAATATGCTGGTTCTCGGGAGTTTGATCATGGAGTCAGTGGGGGACACCTCCACCACCAACAAGTCTAGCCCTTCTTGTTACTGATAAATATGCCTGAAATATACATTAAGCAGGAAGAAATCTTTTGAAGAAAAAATTTGTTCAGATCTTTTAGTGAGCCTGACCGTCTTTAGATCAATTCCAAAAGTTCATCTGCTGGTTACAATGATAATTCTACACAGATCCAACATTCTCAAGATGTTGCACGAACAACCATCTCATATGTATGAATGGATCACCCAAAAACCAAGGATTTTGTTTTTGGTGTGATCGCTTTCAGAGATGGTATTTTGCCATTATTTATAAATAAGCTGCTCCTCCATATTTTACCTCATAAAGAGCCCACGGTGCCATTTTTGTTTTCGATTGCCTCACAAGACTGAGGTTTGCAAATTCAAAGCTCAAAGTTCATCTAGATAAAGCTAACAAGAAGCAAAAATAGCCACGATCGTATTTCACGTCAACATCCTTCAATGTTAACCTTCAGTGGACTGTTTTTTCCCCCCATCAGTCGAATTTTGTTCACGTTCAGTCTGACAGCTAGTTTAAATGAAAAAGCAGAAAAGTGTAGCTTTCAGGTGTCTCTTGAATTGGTTTAAAAAGGGGTAAAAAAAAATCATAACCTGCTCCTAAACACTTCCTTACGCTTTTTTAAAAACTGGTATATTAGACAGTAATAATCGTTTGCTGATGTCTAACTCACTGACATCAGTGACATCATTTAAACATTTCAAATACTGTAAATATTTCCTATTTGAAATAACTAATGGCTGAAGGCTACCCAATTCAAACTTAGCTCTTCAGGGTCTTCATGGGAATGTGCACTACAGTTGTGCTAAATAGTGTTAACTGTAGACTAAGGCATAAGGTAATAATCTCCATAGGAACAATTCAAGTAATCAAATACAGGTACTTTGCTTATATTTGTTTTCAAATGATGCAAGTACAATCCACTTTATGGCCAAACAGCTGTGGACACTGGACCATCACACCTACTTATAGGTTATAGCAACCTCCGCACTTCCAGGAAGGCTTTCCACTAGAATTTGTTTCTGTGAGGATTTGTATTCATTCAGTCATAAGGGCATTAGTGAGGTCAGGCACTGATGTTGGGTGAGGACGTCTGGGGTGCAGTCGACTCTGTAGTTCATCCCAAAAGGTGTTCAGTTGGGTCTTTGAAAGACTTTCGAGTTCTTCTACTCCAACCTTGGAAAACCATGTCTTCATGGACTTCGCTTTGGCCCCTTAGTGCCAGTGAAGGAAATCCTACTGCAACAGCATAGAAAGATGTTTTATACAACTGTGTGCTCCCAAATTGACAACCATTTAAGGAAGAACCACATGTGGGTGTCCACATACTTTTGATATATACATACATACACACTCCAGAAAAAAGAGAGCCACAGCTTTCCTTGTGGCTGTGGTTACAGCATCAGCTAGTTATCTTTAGCACCTTCATTATTTATCTTTCACTTGGAATTGGGAATATAGTCTATATTTGAAATTAATTCGAGATACATACTTAGACCTTAAAGACCACTGATGTACTTTATTTTTAAGCTTTTATTTTTTGTTTTTATAAATGTGTCTTCCTGTGTAAAAGTAAATCCTATAGGCCACCTAAAAGGTACCACCCCAGCAACATAAAACAGTACAGTTTGGTAGTCTTATTTCAGAGAGTGTACCCAATAACAATAAGATAAGAGAGCTGGTTTGAATTTCTGTAGCATCCATAAACAATGAACAGCTTAAGCATTTTCTTAGGTTTTTATGACAAAGAGTTCAGTAAAGCATTAGTCAATGTCACAGATGTTAACTGCTAATGAATAAGTATTATAAATACAGTATCGGCGCTAAAGATGTACTGTCTGCCGTGTTAAAATTTGCTCTGTAAGGTAGTGTCATATAACCTGCTTTATGGAAACATACACCCAGACTGAGTTTCCACAACGCCCTGCTTGGGAGAATATTAACACAGGATGCGTCTTAGGGAGCATAAATTATATTCCCTTAAACACCTGATCATGATTTCTCAAGGATCAGGCTCTGACCGATCAATGTAGCATGTCTCCAAGTGTGAACTTTAAAATGGAAGAAACTGGACAAATCAAAATTTCGACTTATTCCAGCAGCGGCACAAGTCTAAATATAAACATGAGATATTTATTTTATGGCAAATGTGGCAAAAATAAATTCACTCTGCGTTTCGTGTATCCCTGGATAACAACTGAAATAATATACATTAACCCCATTTACTTTATTTAATTTAAGCGTTATGATTTAAAACTAGAGAAACCCGCTCATTTTACATGTTCGCAGTATTCTAATCTATATCTCACCATTTTCATCTCTTTGTAGCTTAGGCTAAATTCATGGTATATCCCTCCTCCCCAGTTTTTTTTTTTTTTAATCTGAGATAACAAATCAGTATAAGATTGCACTGAATCAGGAAGTGGTAAATATGAAGGAGAGAAAAACCAAAAGGTACTGGTACACACTTTTTCTCAAAGGCAAATGCTTTAGAAAAGGAGAAAAATTATATGTCTACAAGTTCACAAGATCCAAGGACTAAGTGAGAGATCTAAAAGTATCTAAAGAAACTTCCATCTAATCTATATTCCACACAAAAGTAGTGCATTTTAATTACTTGGCACGCCTGAATATAGTTTTTAGGTCTAATGAGGCTTGCACATGTTCTATCCTTGACATATCATCCTCTTCTTTCTGCTGCAAATCTTCGTCCTTGTACAAATAAGATCTCTGGATCTCAGGAGTTATTTCTGCTGCTGTACTGCTAATCTGAAAACAACAATATAGCCTGGATATTTTTTTGCATTACTTAGAAAAAAAAAAAAACCCAGGTAGCCCATTTCATAAAATATTCACCCCCAGAGTGGTTGTAGACATTTCAGAATTTGCTGCAACATCAGGAGAGGCGTTCTCATGGTCTAAACAGATGCCTTATTGGCTACATTTTTTTTAATTTTGGCTGTAGTGTCACTTCAACATGTTGAACATGCATATTTCATACCTTTTAAATATTTAATCACGTGTCCAACGTGTGCGCTACATTAAGCTCTCTGTGAATAATTCAAAGCTGAAGATTTTTTTTTTTTTTTTTTTTTACCATACAGGGACAAAGTCATTTCCTAATATTCTCCATTTCAGTGACAGATAATGGCCCGAGCTGCATGCTAGTCTGCTAGTGCAAGTCTTTGTGCCTTACGTGATAGAAAATGAGCCAAATTACACTATTTTGTTATTTCCTCCATGTGGACAAATCACTAGCCTGGGCAACTCCTGGTTCCAGCCACCTGCTGCACTACACACATTGTCCAGACTATATGCTGTATGATAGAGAGTAGAACGGTTTTTACAAGGCACAGATGACACAGCATCTTTTTAGCATGAGGTATGTAGAAATACTAATGAAACTAAGCAGGAGCCTTGCTTAATTGCATAAGGACTTGGGTTTTTTCTTTTATTTAAAAAAAAAAACAAACAAAAAAAACCACATGAATTTCTACATTAAAATCTTTGTTAGAAGAGAATGAATAACAAATAACTTGTTTGTTTCCCTTAATCAGTATCATTGCACTTCACAAGCTCAATGTACGCCATTTCATTATGCTACTGATCATTTTTCGTTTAGTTAATTAGTTTTACAAGCAACCAAAAGGTGAGACTGCGCAGCACATGGGAGCTTTCATACTTACCCCATGGGCTAGCTAATGAATTTCTGCTGAGTAATCTGTCGTTACAACCCTTCAACAGGTTGAAGAAGACAACCAGTTTATTATTTATTAAAACATTTTCGGCTTAGACCATACAAACGCGTTTGAGTCATGAGATGAGACACGAGCTGTCACTAAGGTGGGGTGAGAAACGTCTAATGCCCGAGCTGAGACGTTGAGACGCTCCACTGTCAGACTGGACTAACCCAGACTGAGTGGAGATCCTGATGCGGCTTGGTTTTCTAAGCATAGCTGCAGCACAGACACACAGCTTGGTGAGCAGCCAATACACAGCTCTTTGCATTGCCATTGATCAAAACTGGTAAATCAACCCTGCCATGAGGCGGTCATGTGGAGCACCACCACCCAGCTCACACATCATACAAGACACAGACACTCAATCTGCGAGAGATCATGTATTATTCAAAGCTTTAAAAGGTTCAGCTAGGGCTCCAATCACGCTGGACTTCAGGTCATTTCAATGGTAAGCCATTTGAGGGAACGGATTCAGCAGGCGCTTGACAGGCAAAATGTTTGCTTTGTTTACCTATACGTCACATGGACTTCCCTTTTGTAGTTAAAAAACAAAACAAAACAACAACCCAACTATTAGTACCGAGTTGTGATACAGTACCTCGTAGGTGAGGTGAGGAACCAGACAAACCAAGACAAAACCCCTTGTACCCGACACTGTAACCTTCCTCAAGAACAGACTGCCCAAATCCTTTAAGCACTAAAATTATACTGCCACTGCTGGTAATCACCACTGCACACGTCCAACACTTAGTCACAGCTCGTGCTATTACTGCTTGCTAAGGTTTCTGTATCCTGCACACATGATGAAATATGCAAATATATATGTAAATGCTGCAAAATCAGTAGATAATCTAATCTTGTATGAATTATATTTAAAGCTAGGGTAGGCAATTCATTTCAGAAGGATTTTGTTTTATAGTTCTTGAAATTCTCTTCACATCCCGACACCAATGAATAAATCAAGTGCTCTGATGATAAAAAGAAAAAAATGGCAGTCACAGGGCTGTAAAAAGCCCACCCAAACGTTTCATCGTGTCCGAATGAAACGACTGGATGGCCTACCTGCCTGTGTACCCACCTACCTGCCTACCATACACGTGACTCGAATCTTCCGCAAGGCTAGGAAGACATATTGCTAAAGCTAGCAATAAAGCGAGTCCACAGCAATAATAGCCATGTTCTTTGTTTCCATTCATTAAGATAATATTAGGTGTTCTTCTTCCACGTGACCGAGATATAAGGTAGTTGGACATGACCGTGGTTCGATACACTTCTCTCCCAATGCCTTCTCTCGTGGACTCGTCCTCCAGCACTAGTCAGGCAGTGTACATTCATGTGTTTTGGAGAAGTGGCTTTGGAGGGAGGGCTGAAGGGAAAGGGTAGTATTTTTCAGTAGCATGCTTTCAAAATCTCGCTTCCTCTTGCTAGTTTCTACAAAATTTCACTTACCCTCGCTTTAATTTCTCTTATTGTACTTTTTCATTGCTGCTTGTTACTATGAACACATCAAGGGAAGTAAAGCGGCACTGCACGATACTGATACGCATGTTTATCCTTGTAACACTGTAAAATATTGCAAAAATGTATACGGTGATTTGATTCTATAGGTTGATTTCCTTTTGAAACAGGAAGTCAGGTAGGCATCGTGTCAAAAGGCTTGAACAAGAGCCGATTCAAGAGTGTTCGAGATATGCCGCACATCACACCAAAACTATGACCGATTCAAAGGTTCAGACACAAGATCTCAAGACTAAGGTATAAAGATCCTTTAAGGCAGGGGTCCCCAACCACCGGGCCGCGGACCGGTACCGGTCCGTGGGTCTTTTGGTACCGGGCCGCGAAACAA